>JAWZYT010001275.1:0-542500 GCA_034508575.1 Petrolisthes manimaculis | reverse complement strand
CGTAGTTTACCATATGAGAATGATTACACCCGTAGTTTTAAAACATTTGAGGGCCCTTACTGGAGCTCTATGAACCCTCTAAATAATCCAGGCCACAAAAAAACGCTTCAGTGTTTCGAATAGGGAATCTGTTGCCTGGAGTAGTTTGGAGAATTCATAGAGCTCCAGTAAGGGCCCTCAATTACTTTTAAAACTACGGGTGTTACATCTGTCATTTCTGCATATAAATTGTATTACAACATCACTTTAGTTAATACATACATACACAGGTGGAAATGAAGGGAACTTATGCTGCCGAGAATACAGTTGGCTCCACTCCCGCGTTTCTCCCCTGTCGTTGCCAATGTTGGGCCAGTCAGAAATTCGAATCCCAATCCACCACAAGTTAAAATATTCGAAACATTCATATCTTTCACTCTGGGGTTTGGGGGATGCGGGAATAAGGGGACAGGCTTGGGCGGGGCGGGGCGGGGGGAAAAAGCCTGTCCCCTTATTCCCGCACCCCCCCAAACCCCAGAGTGAAAGATATGAATGTTTCGAATTTTTTAACTTGTGGATCGGGATTCGAATTTCTGACTGGCCCAACATTGGCAACAACAGGGGTGAAACGCGGGAGTGGAGCCAACTGTACATGTAAGTATTATATGTGTACTGGCAAGGCTGAAATACCGTCATACACACACATACACACACACACACAGATACATACATACATACATACATACACGACATCTTTATACTATAACCATAAACACACACACACACACACACACACACACACACACACACACACACACACGACATCTTTACACTATAACCATAAACACAAGGTCGTCATTACATAAAGAGAAAAAAAAGATGAGAAAAGGTTAGAACAGAAATTCCTTTGGTGAGACTAAATAATAATAATAATAATAATAATAATATAATAACAATAATAATATAATAATAATAATAGTAATAGTAATAATAATACAATAATAATATAAATATAATAATAATAACAATAATAATAACAATAATAATAACAACAATAACAATAATAATAATAATAATAAATATATGGAGTAATTCATAACATATTAGTAAATATATAAAAATAATTTATAATCAACACAAGATGAATAATGTACAATTTATTTTTATTAAAGGACCCTGTAATTTGATATAGTTAGAAAGTTGGAATTATACGAGTTCTTTAAATATTGCCACGAAACACACACACACACACATACACACTCACTCACTCTTTCACACTCACTCACTCACACACACACACACACACATATAATACTTTAGGTACAGTTGGCCACACATGAATTTGGTAAGCCTCTCTCTCTCTCTCTCTCTCTCGTAATTTTTGACATACACACACACTCTCTCTCTCTCTCTCATTTTGACATACACACACACTCTCATAATATTTGACATACACTCTCTCTCTCTCTTTCTGACATACACATACACTCTCTCTCATAATTTCTGACATACATACATACTCTCTCTCTCTCTCTCTCTCTCTCTCTCTCCTATTTTACTTATTGAGGTCCTGCTGGTAAAATATCCCCAACTATATACCTACCCACCTACCTACACTATTTCCACTAAAGGATGATAGCATTGAAAGCCATAACGTTAGGGCGTGGGTTAGGGCGATATTACAGGGCATTGGGCGTGGCTATAGGTTCCGGGTTGGTGGGCGTGGCTAGGGGTGGGGAGGGGGGCGGGGTTACAACGACGGTATATATATAAAGGGACAGGAATGACAAATGTATCAGTCACTCAGTCTCTTCCTCGGCTCCAACAAGAAGTCAGCATGAACGCATTAGTACGTAAACACACATATCATATATATATTCGTCTGGTAAAAATATACCTTAAGTGAAAATAACATTAGGTTTAGTATGTAAAAAGACATTTATATTTATCTTGAAAAATACGTCAACTTAAATGTAAACACACTCATTTACATTTATCTTGAAAAATATACCTCAGCTGAATATACCGTAATAGTAATTTTAGTATGTAAAAAGCCATTTATATTTATCTTGAAAAATATACCTCAGCTGAATATAGTATGTAAAAAGTCATTTATATTTATCTTGAAAAATTACGTTAACTTAACATGATACTGTAGTCTTAATAATTATTATGTAAAAAGCCATTTACATTTATCTTGGAAAAATACATCTTAGTTAGTTTCTATTTTAACACTGAATCACCTCCTCAAATTAAATCCATATACGGGGATTAAAACCAGTTAAAAATGTGTGAATTAATCCTAGTTACTGTCATTAATTTACTTGTTTGTGTGTTTCCTATTTAACACTAATCAGCACCTCAAATTAAATCCATATACTGGGACTAAACACGGTAAATTAATCCTAGTTACTCACATTCATTCGTTTGTTTGTTTGTTTCCTCTATTTAACTCTGATTCAGCACCTCAAATTAAATCCATATACGGGGATTAAACACGGTACATTAATCCTAGTTACTCACATTCATTCGTTTGTTTGTTTGTTTCCTATATTTAACTCTGATTCAGCACCTCAAATTAAATCCATATACGGGAATTAAACACGGTAAATTAATCCTAGTTACTCTCATTCGTTTACTTGTTTGTGTGTTTCCTATTTAAAACTAATTATCACCTCAAATTAAATTCATATACGGGGACTAAAACCAGTAATTAATGTGTAAATATCACAGTAAAGAGAGATGAGCAGCCACACCAGATAACTAACCGACCACCAGCGACAAAAACAAACGAATTCTTAGAAGGAAAAAACGAGGGAAGGGGAAAAAAAACTAGTCAATTGAATGAACCTGATGGCAAGACGGGTATCATCTTCACTGAGTATATACTGTATTTTTTGTTATCTCTCTCTCTCTGGATTCCTTCTTGTCGTCGTCACAAAAGGGAGAGTTTTTGTACATGTGTAGATCATTATTCTCCCAAGTCCTATTAAACTAACTTAGCTCCTTCTATAAAAGTTCACATATATAATTATAGTGTTTGTACAGATAATTATTTTCCGAAATTCTATTTTTACAAACACCCTTATAAAGTGAAGTGATTAAAGTGTGTATATGTATTTATGTATATATGTATGTGTGTGTGTATTACAGGTGGTGATATCAGTGGGTTTGAGTGTGGTCAGTGCTTTGCCTCATTACTACCCTGGCCTGGCCCCATACTACCCTGCTGTTGCACCCACCACCTATGAATATACGGTGGTGCCTGATGCTGCCCCTGTCCCAGCTGCCCCTGCTCCATTAGTCTACACTACCCATGTTGCCCCACCTGTCCACTACCAGTCTCAACATCATTCCCAGGATGAGTTTGGTCAGTATTCCTTTGGTCATGCTTCACCTGATCAAGCCCACAGTGCTGTAAGGGATTATACTGGTGCTGTCCGTGGTTCATACACCTATATTGATGCTGATGGTAAAGAGGTGGTGACACATTACATTGCTGATCACAATGGTTTCCGTGTGGCTTCTAATGCCCTTCCTGTGTTTGAGGGTGAAGCTCCAGTTGCCCCTGAGGTCAATCTTGAAGGACCAGTGTTTGACTTGGAGGCTCCAGTGATGACCCTTCAGCAGGTGGCTGAAACTCCAGAGGTTGAAGCAGCCCGTTTGGAACACTTCCGTCTGGTGGAGGAGCATATGGCCGCTGTGGCAGCAGCCCTAGCAGCTGCCACTGCTGAGGATGCTGAGCCAGAGACCGAGAGCCCTCTGGTGGAGGAGGAGGAAGCCACTGTGACAGAGGTTGCTGAGGAAGAGACTGCCACAGAGGAATCAGTCCTAACAGAAGCACCAGTAGAGGAGGAAGCAGCACCAGTTACTGAATTGGTGACAAGAGCAGAAGAGGCTGAGGATACCCATGATAATGGTGACAGACACAAGCGTCAAGCAGTGTTCTATAACATATTGCCAGCAGAACCTGTGGTGGTGGAAGCCAAGGTAGCCAACACTGTGGTTAGTCCAGCTCTCCGTGATGCTCAACTTCTCAGTATTGTACACAACCCAGGTCATGCCACCTCATACAGGGTAATCTAAACAACCAACAACAACAACCAACAAGCTTCCTTTTCTTCACACAAGGTTATAACATTGTGTGGTTTGATGACTGCCTTGCTTTACTTAACACACATCAACATAATACAGTACAATAATCCTTCACTTATGATGGTCATGAATCAGAGTCTTTACAATGATTGAATATTTGTCACTGTATTGTGAATAAGATCATCTTCCTGTCCTTCACAAACATAACATATCTTGCCAAATTTCATAGTATGATTTTCTTGCAATATCTTACCCACAACTCTTCTTTAACCCACACATTCTTATAAAATTCTATAGTATACAGTAACCACTTTGCCCCTTCCATCACCAACACAACACAACACAACACAGAGTACAGTATGGTCCTACACACACTTTCCCTATCCTCATAATCTGTACACCAGTTACTCACATATTCCTCCCTAAATTCTTGACGTTGTGAATGGTGCATGCAGACTCCTGTATAAAACTGACGAAAGAACGAAACTGATAACACGAAACGAACTGGGAAAATTATTTGCAATGCTTTATGATACAATCCTGTTGGTATACTGAAGACAACTGACTTCATCTTGACCAAACCAAGGAACATACCACCTCAGTTTAAAGTGGTTTTTAGTAAGTCAAAGTCTGAAGAATCTACAGCCTCCAATTCACCATCTTGCCGTCTTAAAGCACAATTGTACGGCAACATTTTGAACACGAGCGATGAATGCTACTAAAACGGGCATTTGGATTTTTGGTAAATGTATCTATCTTCTTTCTGCGACAATTTGTGCCTAGAATCGCAGACCATAATCTCTAACCAACCTATAGACCGACATATGAAGTGGGCAGTTTCTGGACGGACAACAGTCTGTCCAAGGTCCTGCTTCAGATCTCGAGTTTTGACTAATGTGGGCTAGAGATTATGGTCTATGATAGTACAGTTGCCCAAGGAAAGACTGCAACCAAATTTACTGGTGTGTGGTAATATCTGGCAGCTGTTCCAAAGTAAACACTCGTATTTTATCAATGGATCACTCAGAACCTATAACCTTTTGTATGGATGGATGTTATTGGCTTCAGCTAATTACATTAATCTTTACAACTATAGGTTCTGAGTGATGCATTGATAAAATACCAGTGTTTACTTTGGAGCAGCTGCCAGATATCGCCACACACCAGCAAATTTGGTTGCAGCCTTTCCTTGGGCAACTGTACATGCTAACTCCTTATAAACCATCCCAAACTTTGAGAAGCCATAGTAGTATTCAGATTTATGTAACACAAAACAGAGTACATTATGGTATTTAGGTTCCAATTGGCATAAATATAAGATAAACAAACACCTCCTGTCTTCCAAGTGAGAATAAAAGTAATGCAGCTCATATTGATTATTATAACCTTCTATCTACCCTTCTTTACATGCAGAGATTGAAGCCACAATACTGTTATGTACAGTTGCCAAAAAAGGTACTGTATTGCGACAGCTATTGATACAACATTTAATATATTAATGTCCATAGTTGTTTGTAGGGATTATAAGTATGTATTACAGAAGGATATGTATATTTCTTTCTGTTATACATGCTTATAGTCCCTACAAATAGTTGTGAATATTACTAGGGTTAAAGTTCTGTCAAGATTTGTCGCAATACCTTTTTTGGCAACTGTACAATGACGTATAAATGAGAATATAAGTATTGTAGCAGATGTTAATTATCACCAGTTCCCATTTTCATATTATGTAGAAATATAAAAGACAGATGCCACACAACTGTTATGTACAATGAGATACGGTACTCACCCTTGCCGGAGGAGAGAGAGGTTGGCCTGAACCCAGACTGGTCCACCTTGTTTTGAATCATGTTCTGGACACTCTCTGCCGATTCCTTCACCCGAGAGAGCAACCCTGAATACCCACCACCAAGAGAGAGAGTGTGTTAGTGAGGCAGAAGAGGCATAGCATGAATGAAGGCAGGTCAGATGGAAGAGAGAAGCTGGAGAAATGGAAACTTGTGACACCTGATATATTGAATTGATATTTACAGTAGACACTCCACTAAAGCTGACAGTGTAATATATTAATTCTATTAAGGTTTGTTTTGGGGAAATATGTTATTGTTAACAAGCAATACTGAAACCATATGTAATATAATACAAATTACTTTGCATTGTACCATAGAGGAGTGGTTGAGTGAGCTGTATAGAGTTCAAAATGACAGAGTTGACGGGCTTTTCATTCATCTGGGTATCAAGGCTATTAAATCCCAGACAGGTTTTCATAAAGGTCTTACTGCAGAATTTTAAAAACTAATTTCAAGAAGGATTGATTGATTGACATTAGGCGCCACAACAGCGAGGTCATATGAAGCCCAAGGAAGATGATGATGATGATGAAGAGGTGGGACAGTAAATGTTAAGAGGAGAATGGATGTATGGATGTGAAGGTTAAAAGTTTTCACATCCCTTTCATCCTCTCTAAATGAAACTTGTGTAGATACTATGTATAGCGGTAGATACATGTACGGTACACTCGTGATACGTAATTTCTGACCAGAGACGAACTGCAGGCACAACACACACATACCCTGCATTTGAACTCAGCCTCTATAGGTGTACTGGGTGGGGAAATGAGCAATACCAGGCAATTCAAAGCTTTCTGCTCCTCACAATCTGGTCAGAAATTATGTATCACGAGTAAACAGTATGTACAGTACACCTTGGTCACATATAGAACGTGTTCACATAGAACGATTCTCGTATAGAACGAGCGATCAAAATATTAATTTAAAATTATTTTACAAAACGATTGCATCCATATAGAACGGGTGGCGAAAAGCAAATCTGAGGAGTTCTTATACAAAACGAGCGAAATCATAATGAACGTGTCAGGAAATTTATATCACTGACGTCTGTGAAGTGTGTGTGTTAAATTCAGGGACAATTTTGGGGATTGATCGACCAATTGTCATTTTCCCCAAAGGTTACGTGTAACACATAGAACGATATCACATAGAACGATTTCACATAGAACGACGTCTTCTATCGACCTATTGGACGTTGTATAAGAGACCCGAGGTGTACTGTACTGGGAGGAGCTGAGCATCTTCCACCTGAGCTATAACATACAGTCGTGGTCAAATATAATCATCCATATAGGGGTAACTCACGTAAGATTTTAACAGCTTCTCTCTGTTCCTTAGATGATAAACTTTCCCATAAATAAGTTAACTACTGTACCATCTTTTAACTTACTACAATTAGCTACACACTACTTAAAACAATAATACACACACACACACACACACGTTAACTATCATCTTTTAACTTACTACAATTAGCTACACACTACAGTACTTAAAACAATAATATCATATGTGAACGTGAAAACATTAGACAGTAAATTGTTTTAGATACCCATATGTGGATGATTATTATTGACCACAACTGTACATTCATGTGTCTAACTGTGCGTGATTCATTGATAAACAAATACCAAAAAAACAGAAGATATCTTACTAAGAATTTTCAGAGTGTGTGAGAAGAAATCGAAAGTACATTTTATGAATACCACAAAACCAGAAAATTATGGAAAAGAAATGGGCATATAATATTAATCAAAGTCACAGGTAAAAGAACAATAAAGTGAATTGAAGAGAAGAGTATTTTCTATTTTATAATACAGTACATATTAAGTGGTGATCTAGTGGGAAAGTGTGTGTGTGTGTGTGTGTGTGTGTGTGTGTGTGTGTGTGTGTGTGTGTGTGTGTGTGTGTGTGTGTGTGTGTGTGTGTGTGTGTGTGTGTGTGTGTGTGTGTGTGTGTGTGTGTGTGTGTGTGTGTGTGTGTGTGTGTGTGTGTGTGTGTGTGTGTGTGTGTGTGTGTGTGTGTGTGTGTCTGGAGTCCCACGCCAGGCAATCTTTCCCAGGTTGGAAGCTTCTGAGTCTGCCAGGATTTTTTGACATGCATCACTGGGAATGAGTTGATTGTCCTCACCTAAATGAACTATGTACTGTAGTTATGATAGCCCAGACACAGGCTCCTAAAACCCTTAAGATGGGTAATATATGATATGGATGTACTGTAGCTGTTTATACTGTAGTAATTCCTAACCTGTTCCACATCTTTACTGTCCCAATATGCTAGATAGGAAGTAGGAGTTAGTTACATGCATTGGTCATGATGCTTGTTGATATTCATGCACATTTCAACATGCACAATTCTTCCTCATATCATGTACAGTACAGTAGTGACAAACACCTGAAAACATCAACACACATAATACAGTCCTGTATATAATATTGTGTAAATGGTGGTGATTTGTGTACTTGAGTATTGTCTAAACTCTGAAGTGTAAATGTGTGTGAAAAGAATGTTGTTGTTTTTATTCTGGATCCAAATCCAGACCAGGATCTCTCCCAAATATAATACCATACCTTATGGAAGCCACAAGGCAATTCATTAGTTTCATTTTAAAACAATACGCATAAAACATTTTTCGTAGTCCCGCTACAGAAACAAAAAACCAAGTGGACGTACAGTATCAGACAAACACAAAAACCAAACCAATTACATAACCTGCTGGGCGATACTTACTTCATAATATTATGAATGCAGGTATGTACAAGAAATGTAATATTAATAAATAATAATAATAAAAATAATAATAATTAATAAAAATAATAATAATACAGTAATAATATTCATCATAATAATGCAGATAAATCATCATATTGTATATATACTGTATACATTATACAGGTATATACTGTACTGTATATACAAAACAGGCCATTAATAACTTATGCAGATATATTAAATGTATGTTTCCTGGTACAGTACAGGCTGGAGAATTGTAGTCTCCATTTCACCAACAACATTTCACTCGTAATTACCATGCCAAAAATCTACACATTTTCTACAGCACAGTTCATTCTACTATTCATGATCATCCTTTATTTGTGTTCTCTACTCACTATACTATATAAGCTAACATGCATTACACTGACAAGGGAGGGAGTGCAGAGGGAGGGACAAGTGGTGGTGCAAAATGAAATAGAAACGATAGTCAGAGTAAAGAAGGAACTGAAGGAGAAATAACATCCTAAGAAGGAAATAAGAAACCGACAGATTATTTTTTTATGGGGGGGGGGGGGGAGGGGGGTGCAAGGTGACTGACAGAGAATAATTGTGTTCAAAGAGAGAAAAATATATTTCAGATGATGTTAAGATAAGAGGAGTGTGTATTGGTACAAAAGAATTCTAAAAAGGAGGAGAAATATTGACAGTAAATGTACACAGATAACAAATGTGGTAATACAATGGCAAATGAATCTGTGAGGACAAGAGGGAGTGCCAGGGAGTTAGTTGAGTTGTATAGACCAGCCAGATGTGCGTGGATGTGAAAATACACTCTCCTCTTTTTGAAGGGGTCGCTTAAAGTGAATTTTGCATAAAGTAAATTGTACATTTCCATAAGAAATAATGGTACTTTAACTTGAAAATGGAGCCTCCTTGTTCGTGTTATTTTAAGAGTTCGTGTAAATTGCATTTATTTAATTTTTTTCATGATACGCACTACAGGTATTTCAAATTCGCATAATTTAAACTCGCATAAACAAGAGGAGAGTGTACAGTGTGCTAAGCTAGGTCTCTCTAACCATACACAATACCTTTTGAGGGAGTGCATAGGGAGTTTACGGTGAGGGAGAGAATACCGTACACGATCTAAACTAGTGAAAAAACGGTGCAGGGAGTGAGGGAGTGCAGAGTGCGTCGTGTGCGAGATGTGCGCCGGAAGGAATGGTGAGAGACAGAGAGTATAATGGAAAGCCAATTTTAGGAATGAAGGAAGGAATGCAAAGAGTGGTGTGTGAGAGAGAAGTGCAAAGGGTGGTGTGTGTGTGTGTGTGGAGTGCAAAGAGTGGTGTGTGAGAGGAGGAGTGCAAAGGATGGTACAGTATAGGAGAGAGGAATAGTGCAACAATAGATGGTGTAGGAATGGGAAGGAGTGCCAGGGAAGGAAGAGTGGGGGGGAGGAAGGAAATAGAGCAGTGTACTGATAGAGAAGGATGGGATGGAGGGTATATTGTGCCAAGGATAGGAGACTGAGGGAAGAGTGCTAAGGGATGGGGAGGGAGTGAGTTTAGGCGTTTAGGCACGAGTGTAGGGGAACGGGACTACAGTACATAACCGAAGAGAAGAGTGCCACTGGAGGGAGAGCGAGTGGGACAACTGTATGTGCAAGAAGAGAGGGGTGAGGGAGTGGGTGCCAAGAAGGGAGGGGTGAGGGAGGGAGTGGTTGCCAAGAAGGGAGGGAGTGAGAGTGTAAAGGGAGAGTGTGTGACTGGGATAGTGTGCAAAGAAGGGAGAGTGTGTGTCTGTGGTAGTAAGTGCAGTGCAAAGACCGGGATAATGTGATGGGAGTGAGAAGAGGCCAAGCTACTTATTGTACTCTAGCCAGTGGGGAAGTGAACTACTCTAAGTTTGAAGAGAGGGGGAAGGGAGGGAGGGGCGTGTGTGTGGGTTGGTAAGGGGTTGGGTTGGGTTGGGTTGGGTGTGGTTCCTACCCTGCTGGTCGCGTTCCTTCAGTCTCTTCTCCATGTGTACAGCCTTGTCCTTTGCCCTTCCTAGTATGTCTGGGGGAGGGAAGCGGCACACGCAGGTAGGTAGGTAGGTAGGTTAAGGGAGAACAAGTAGGTAGGTAGGTAGGTTAAGGGAGAACAGGTAGGTAGGTAGGTAGGTTGGTTAAGGGAGAACAGGTAGGTAGGTAGGTAGGTAGGTAGGTAGGTAGGTAGGTAGGTAGGTAGGTAGGTAGGTAGGTAGGTAGGTAGGTAGGTAGGTAGGTAGGCAGGTTGATTGAGGGAGAACAGGTAGAGGGGAATTGTGAGGTGAAGGGACAGCAAGTGGAGGGAGAGGAAGAGCAGGTAGACGGAAAGGGACAGCAGGTAGAGGGAAAGGAAGAGTAGGTAGAGGGAAAGGAACAGCAGGTAGAGGGAAAGGAAGAGTAGGTGGAGGGAAAGGGACAGCAGGTAGACAGAAAGGGACAGCAGGTAGAGGCAATGTAGTGTTAGAAAGAGATTGAGTGAAGTTGTGGGTGTGGGAGGAAGGACATACATACAGTAATTTAATAGGTGTGGTGTGAATACGTAAATATATCGAAGGAAGGAAAGGGGTAGATGGGGAGAGGGACGATGTAGACAGAAGGAAGAGAGAGCAAATGGGGTAAATAATCCAACAGTTGATAATATATGAAACCAAACAGCAATTAACAGAAAACATTAATGTAAATGATAGAGATAAGTACAGTAAAGAGAGAGAGAGAGAGAGAGAAGATAAGAGAATGATAGAGATACAGTAATTACAGTAAAGAGAGAGAGAGAGAAGAGAAGAGAAATGAAAGAGAGAGGAGAGAGAGGAGATGGAGAAGAGAAATGAAAGAGAGGGGAGAGAGAGAGAGAAGAGAAATGGTAGAGAGAGGAGAGAGAGAAGAGAAGAGAAATGAAAGAGAAAGGAGAGAGAGAAGAGAAAAGAAATGAAAGAGAGGAGAGAGACAAGAGAAGAGAAATGAAAGAGAAAGGAGAGAGAAGAGAAGAGAAATGAAAGAGAGAGGAGAGAGAGAAGAGAAGAGAAGAGAAGAGAAGAGAAGAGAAGAGAAGAGAAGAGAAGAGAAGAGAAGAGAAGAGAAAAGAAGAGAAGAGACGAGTATAGCGAAAATGATGATGATGATGGGAGGAAGGGATAATAGACAATAATTTTAGAGGGATGAGGGAATGGAGGAGAGGGAGGGAGGGAGAGGAGGGAATGGGAGGTGAGGTGAGGGAGGGAGGGAGGTAAGAGGAAGGTACTGCTCACCATATACACACACACACACACACACACACACACACACACACACACATACACATACACATACATACATACATACATACACACACACACACACAGGCCTCATGATATTAATACTGTAATATCAGACTTCTGTACTTTAATTAGGGACACAAAAAGACGGCAAGTTGGAGGTCTACAGATTCCTCCTAACTATATCAGGTAAACAGGTACAGTATCCTATTATTAACGTTAAGGTGATTTATTTGTGTTTCCTGGGATAGTTTGGGGAAATCAGATTCCTCCTTAACTATATCAGGAAAACAGAATATCCTATTAGTCACATTAAGGTGATTTTTTTTTGTGTTTCCTGGGATAGTTTGGGGAAATCCATAGTCCTACATTTTACCCCAAAAATGAGGTTTTCCCCTACACACACACACAACACAGGGAACTCTCAAACACAACTAACTAACCATCCAACCAACCAACCAACCAAGAACCAACATTACTAAAAATTATTAAAACATCAACAATATTATTAAAACATCATCAATATTATTAAAACATCATCAATATTATTAAAAGGAGAGATTCTTTTGTTGGTGAGTTGTTAAGGGGGTAAATTGTACATTTCCATAAGAAATAATAGTACTTTAACTTGAAAATGGAGCCTCCTTGTTCGTGTTATTTTAAGAGTTCGTGTAAACTGCATTTATTTAATTTTTTTCATGATACGCGTTATTTCAAATTCGCATAATTTAAACTCACATAAAAAGAGAGGAGAGTATAATTGCATGTACAACAACATAATAATAATATGCTGTATTGTACTGTACTGTATCTGACAAAACAATGACAGAAGACAGCTACCGTCATCCATGAATGGACTTTTATGAAAATTTCCATGGTTGATTTGGTCCTTGGTCAGTTATATTTTCTTAAAACAACACTCTCACTTTCTCTCTCTCCCTCTCTCTCTCTCTCTCACTCTTATATTTCTCTCACTCTCACTCTTATATTTCTCTCACTCTCACTCTTATATCTCTCTCACTCTCACTCTTATATCTCTCTCACTCTTATATCTCTCTCGCTCTCACTCTTATATTTCTCTCACTCTCACTCTTATATCTCTCTCACTCTCTCTTGCACTTGGACATTCACACACATGTACACCAAGTAAGGTATACAATATCCCAAACACTTCTTTTCAGCACACACACACACACACACACACACACACACGCGTACACAAACATCACTGCAACTCTCACATCTCTTCTGCAATCCACTGTACAAAGATGCAACTTTTTAATGCCTTTAAGGGAGTAATACACTTTTGGTACATTGGAGTGCCTTGATTCCTCCAAAGTATGCCAGGAAACAGGACCACATGAACAAATATAATGGTGTTCTGTTGCTTGGAATAGTTTGGAGGAATCAGTTGCTCCAAATTTACCAACAACATTGTGCTATATATTCCCTTAAAGTTGTGTAATATTGTCTGGTGCAGTGTGAGGGGGGAAGGGGTGAAGGGGGGAGGGGGAGGGGGGGAGTACACCAGTTGGACTCTGAACATACACACTAAATTCACAGTTAAAATATCTCATTAAAATCACTCCACTCACAAGAAATTGTACTATTAATTATTTATCTACATCCAAAAGAAGTTTACAGTATATAAAATAACTCTTTACAAGGTTTGAACTGGGTCCTAAATAGGTAACATCTAACAAATGGGATTCTTTATGGGAAAATGTATAATGACTTTATAAGTTCACACATAAACAAACTTGCATTTATGCATGCACATACGCTCTGACACACACACACACACACACACACACACACACACACACACACAGGTGTAAAAAATTAAATATACAGTCACTCACCCAGATAATGATTCAATATAAGGAAAACAACATTCATACACTTAACAGAATCACTCATTCAATCATTAAAGGAGGTATTACATTATTGGTATAGTAGAATGCCTTGATTCCTCCAAAGTATACCAGGAAACAGGACCAGATTACCAATAATAATGGTGGTGGCCTGTTCCTTGGAATAGTTTGGAGGAATAAGTCGCTTCATATATACCAACAACATTGTATTAAACCCTTAATTAACCTGTGGAATGACTTTGAAGTTAACCCTCTCCTACATTGGCAACTCACATGAGCATTATAATTATTAGCCAGCCCTTTTTTTTTATGCACACTTACTGACTGAGATGACTAAAGATACTCTACACTGTGATGGAGTTTAGGCAATGTTGTTGAAGTACTGGA
Organism: Petrolisthes manimaculis; assembly: GCA_034508575.1. Taxonomy (NCBI): domain Eukaryota; kingdom Metazoa; phylum Arthropoda; class Malacostraca; order Decapoda; family Porcellanidae; genus Petrolisthes; species Petrolisthes manimaculis. The sequence continues at coordinate 528,321 of JAWZYT010001275.1, read as the reverse complement.
AAATTATAATGCCATAATTTTGAGGCATTAGGGAATAATAAGAGTCCCGAGTCGTTAGGAAATGATATGGACTGAAATACTGACTAAACAGATAACATAATACTCAGGGCCATATGCAAGAATATTCGTGGTGTTGGCGAAATACCGGTATGGCGACTCTATAGGCACACTACTGAGCCGTCGAACCGATACGATGCCATTGTAGACACCACGAATGTTCTTGCATACGTTCCATAGAGTCAATAAAAAAATCCGTCATGATATTCCTTACACATAGAGTACCGGTAGGCATTGTAACGATCAGACGCACATGTTAGCACACCATATACGAGAGGATGATAGGGGTGACAAACAATATAGTACAGTCACGCTTACTGCAGTACCATTATGTACAGTTGCCCAAGGAAAGACTGCAACCAAATTTGCTGGTGTGTGGCAATATCTGGCAGCTGTTCCAAAGTAAACACTTGTATTTTATCAATGGATCACTCACAACCTACAACCTTTGTATGGATGGATGTTATTGGTTTCAGCTAATTACATTCATCCTTACAAAAATTGTAGGTTGTGAGTGATCCATTGATAAAAATACCAGTGTTTATTTTGGAGCAGCTGTCAGATATTGCCACACACCAATAAATTTAGTTGCAGTCTTTTCTTGGGCAACTGTACAGGTGAGGCATAATGTACTGTGTAATCAAAGGACAAACACACCCTGTTAAAGTTATAAATATACAGTAAATAATCAGCTGTAATAATTAGTATGTACACTACTAAACTATCAAAATATCACCACTATATGGGTTACTACTACTATAGTCTTATTATGAATACATTTTAAATATTATTCAATACCCTTGGAATATCCATTTGCATGTCATATTAAAATCTATTTCTAAATGGCAAATGGGAAAACAATCAGATTAATTATAACAACCATAACATACCAGTTTCAGTTACAAGTATAAAAATAAATGTTCCAAAACATATATGCATTCCGATAAATGTCAGCAGATTGTGATAGGAATGATCCATAAAATTATTGTAAGTCTGCTGTAACTTCACACTACAAGACTGCAACAAAATGCAAGCAGTAGCAACAAGAACAGCAGAGTATAAATTATGCAAGAGATTAATTAAGAACCTATACTGATATAATAAGCCGTATGTAAATGATCAATATTTCAACCATAATGCCATGCAATTGATAATGTAACTAAAAGGCAATGGTGGCAAAATACCTTGAAAACAATACCATACACTCTTCTCTTTTTTTATGTGAGGTTAGGTTCCTGAATGGGTCGTATAAAGTAAATTGTACATTTCCATAAGAAATAATGGTACTTTAACTTGAAAATTGAGCCTCCATGTTCGTGTTATTTTAAGAGTACGTGTAAATTGCATTTATTTAATTTTTTTCATGATACGCACTATTTCAAATTTGCATAATTTAAACTCACATAAAAAGAGAGGAGAGTGTATCCCAAAATGAATAAAGTACATGTCCCTTTTCCCCATAAACAACTTTAATCATACAGTACTTTTAAGAGCCATCAAAACAAAACATAACAGGATGAATTAGAACAGAGTAAGATGCATCAGAATAAAACATAACAGGATGAATTAGAACACATTAAGATCCTTCAAAACAAATTAATAACAAGACGAATGAGAACAAACCAACAGTACAGTACCAGCAAGAATGTGGCAGTCGACCATATTCAGTATTACCAACTCCAGTTAAGGACCCTGTGATGTAGTCAGAAAATTGGAGGTAAATGAGTCCTTCAAATGCTGCCACGAAACATCATCTATATAGAAGGGACGTGTTTCGTGTCATAGATAGGAGGAATCAGAAGCCTCACAATTTCATACACGATCACAGGGTCCTTAATCAGTTATTTTATCTGGCACACATTGCAAAATAAATACATGCTGCAAAAAAGATAAATACGAATGCCAGCCACCCCATGAAAAAAGATAAGAGTAAAATAATATCATATGTTGAGTCTGCAATATAATATAAAATGTAAAGCATTCTCAGAAGAAATAAAAGTATGGTAATCGAAGTAGGGTATTCATCTTAGTCTATGATACAATATTTCTCCTCGCTTTCAATTCGTATATGACATACAAGAATGAGAAAGTGTATACCAGAGAAATAATGTACACTCGTGATACGTAATCTCTGACCAGAGACGAACGGTATACACCACACTGTCATATGGCTACCCTGCATTCCAACTCAGCCTCTATATGTGTACTGAGTGAGGAAATGAGCAATACCACACACACACACACACACACACACACACACACACACACACACACACACACATACCCTGCATTCCAACTCAGCCTCTATATGTGTACTGAGTGGGGAAATGAGCAATACCAGGCGATTCAAAGCTTTCTGCTCCTCACACGCTGGTCAGAATTTATGTATCAAGCAAGAGTGTACAGTTCAGGCACGTCGGAGAATCTTAAAATCAGAAGCTCTAAGTCTGTCTCAAAACATTTACAGTATTATTTTCTCCCACACTATATTGCCAAGTTTCTTTTCCCAATTCAGACTTCACTTATCCAATAGTACAATATTTATAATCCAGTGCAAAACATAAAGTGGAAATGAGTCGAGTCCTGTGCCTACTGTACTTTAAGTGATTGAATAACATATAACATAGGAGTGAATTGGGGATTATCTAACATGTATAACTGTGAAGTAGACTGATAGCAACACTACAGTTCCTGGTTTGGTGTGAAGGTCTATGCTCAGCGGTGCAATACAACACTATAATTATAACAGGTAAACATGAAAGGCCCAGGTCAGTTTATCTATGACTTGGACTATACTCTGTTTAAAACTTGTGTTCCATTTTCCTCCATCTATCTGTCTCTATTTCTATCTATATCTTTATATCTATATCTATTTCTATCTATCTCTATCTGTCTCTAATTCTATCTATCTCTTATCTGTCTATCTATCTATCTATCTATTTCTATCTATCTAAGCATAAGAGGCCAGCGGAACACAAGTTTTGAACAGAGTATAGTACATGTACTAATAATCATGGAATAGATGACTAGATAATCCAGGGTTGAACAAAATGCTTGGCGCTTACAATATGTTTTGGATCAGGTAACATAATATTACAGTAGCTTCCTCAGTGATGTTAAATTATTTATTCTGAGTGACACTAAATACCAGTTAAAGTGTTTATTTTGTTAGTCAAGAAAGCTATGATTAAATATTAGTATATGTATATGCTACATTAGTAACCCCAAGACCCATAATAATAAAGAAAGATATTAACAACACCCTCACCTGTTAATGTATAAACGATAAAAACAATAAAAGTGGAAGTCGGCCCAACACGTCATTAGTTAGTTACACTCAACACAGGAGAACAACCAGAACAAGAACATGCAGTCTTACCATGCTTATCCTTCTCTTTCATCTTCTTCTCCATCTCTCCTGCCTTGTCCTTCACCTTACCAAAGAACTCTGGACGCCACCACCACCGCCGCCACACAGACGCACGAACAAGAGGCGGACAGACATGTGAGGTTAGACGGCAGGATCACCCCAGACAGAGACGGTCGAACGGGACACGTAGGCAACCAGGCAGGCAGGCAACCAAGGAAGCAAACGTAGGAGGGGAAGGGTGGTAGGGGATAGATGGATGGGAGAAGTGATGGGAAGGGAAGGTATGGGAAGGGAAGGGTGGTATTGGTAGATGGACAGGAAGAAATTGTGGAAAGGAAGGCAAGATATAAAGGAAAAATAGCAAAATGGTGGGAATGAAGAGGAGGGAGGATGAAGAAGATGAGGTGAGAGAGAAAAAAGAAGGTAAGGGAAAGGAAGAAAAGGTGAGAAGGGAGAGGGAGTGAGGGAATAAAGAGAGAAAAGAAGGTAAGGGAAAGGAAGAAAAGGTGAGGAGAGAGAGGGAGTGAGGGAATAAAGAGAGGGAGGAAGGGAGGGAATAAAGAGAGAGAGGGAGGGAGGGAATAAAGAGAGGGAGGGAGGAAGGGAGGGGAAGAGATAAGCACCAAACCCACAACCAAAGTTAGTACATTGTCAACAGATTATTGGGACTTACAGTTAGTTAGTTTGGGTTGTATGAAAATTACTCACATTGGTTCCTGTTCTGATTATTTCATCACCAGTACAAATATGATTGGTAAAAACATCTTATAAAGCATAATTAACATACTTATTCAGTAATAACATTGATGGTATAATAATAGTTTCTGTGAAAACATTGCACACACTTAATGTTGCTTATTATCTACTGATTCTATATTGTGTTGTACTTTTGATAGAACAATATTTTTTCTCTAGGGAGGTGTTGACGTTAAAAATGTATTTATATTAATTTGCATTATTTACACATAGGTAAAATGACAACAAACCAGAAAGTAATACTACATGTAGATTAAAATTTGGACGAAGTAAACAGAAACCAATTCCAGTGTTCATTTCACCCGTTTTCATTCGAACAAACAGCACGAAAAAATACATTATGTACCGGTAAGTGAGCATTTCTGAGGAAGCTAACAAGTCCAGACATGAAGAATTACTCAAACTGTCACCCAACATTATAAACACAGGAATCTGAGGCCGACAGTACATCTTCACTATACAGGAATCCGAGGCCAACATTACATCTTCACTATACACGCACTTCATTACCTGTACAATGTTCACCTCGTACCAGCTACAACATTTTACTGCATTACACAATTTTAAAGTGCTCACCACAAGTGATATATAAAAATATGTGTCACATTTTTCACTGTACAGTACTGTATTATTTTTCTTCTAATTTACAAAGATCAAGCTGCATTCATTTCTGGCACGATTTTCCTCCTTCGAGAATTTGTACTGTTAACATCTTTTTATATACAGTATATATATATATATATCTTATTTTTTATTCTGAAGCTCATGGAATTGAGGATTTTGGTATTGGTACATACGACTGCTGAAAATTTTATACCGTTCTCAAATATACCATACTTGATTTAATATTAATATCAGCAATTGCACACAAAATTTGTCAGTATACCTCAGCTTGATATACATGCACACACACAAACATAATTTCTATACACGCACACATAATAACTGTAAACAAACCTCACTTAAACACACACACACAAACATAATTTCTATATGCACACACAATTACAGTACAAAACCCTCACTTCAACACACACACACACACACAAGCACAAGTACTGTACTGCACAGCCACCATGCGAGAAGCTGGTTTTCCTCTAAAATACTGTACTTACACTTATAGGAAATCACTCCATCTACTGTTTGAAAAATGAAAAATTAGTGGGTGGGCAGAGCTGACATCCCACCACCACTAACCTACTCCCCTCATCCATCACCAACTACCACTATCACATATACATCACCAATACTTACATTTCCTCAATATTATTACCACTATCACCATCACTATCACATATGCATCACCAATACTTACTTACGACTCCTCAATATCACTACCACTATCACCACCACTATCACATATGCATCACCAATACTTACAACCCCTAAATACTACCACTATCACATATGCATCACCATATTTTACCACTACTATACCAACTACTCTCACCATCTTTCACCATTACTTACAACTCCTCAATATTACCACCATCACCACCACCATTACTTACGCATCACACTATTTTATCACTACTGTATTAACTACTATACAGCACTTCCTTTTCTACATTTACTTACCTTTAATCATACAAACAAACACTTTATATTCTTGTCTTGTACATTATTATTTCCATCAGCATCAACATCAACATTACATTTCATAACAAACTGCTACTTAAAACTTTGGCATCAAACTTATTCTGTCTTGTATCACTCCAGCATTTATAAATAGATCTCAGTATCTATATTTACACCTGTACCCTGCCACACATATCTAGACACAAGCCTTTCCCCACCAACAAATCATCTGTAACCTTTCTCAGTCCCCCTCATCCTTGATCTGGTGTCCTCTCTATCACCTTGACCCAATCTCTTCTCAATTACCTTCACTCTGACCTAGTTCCCTCTCAGCTTCCCTTACCCCATACCCAGTCCCCTCTCTGCCTCACCTGCAATTTTCTTGGCTGCTTCAGGTGATGCCGGGTGTGTAAGATCATTCATGCGTTGGTACTGGCTGCTCATGATGAGTTCGTTGGCCTCCAGGGTGCCAGGAGACATGAGGGTGTACTCGTCACTCAGCAGTTGTACTGAAGGCATAGGAAGCGATATTTGCGTGAAATTTACAGCATCTATCTACTACTACAATACAGCCAAGGCGGAAAGTCTATACCATGAGCAGGGGTTGGTGCAAAGTCAGAGTTTCCACACCCATCTGACCGTGGTAGCTCACAGCTGAACCAATTGTTAGTAATGTTGTTTTGGTACATTTTCTGTTCTTAAAATTATGAGATAACTGTACCCCCTGCTCTTGGACTTTCAGCCATGGCTGTACATAATATGTGTTTCAGTGGAGAAGAGGAGGTGAGGTTTAACAAGCAGGTGATGGTGGCAGTGGTGGTGTTCAACAGAAAAGAATGTAGTAAAAAGGTCACATATTTTGTAAAGGTTTATAGAGACTGAGTCAGATAATGGTCTCCACATCCTCCTCACTTGAACATTCTATTTCATTAACCTCTACAAATTCTAAGATATCCTACTTTGATGCCCAAGGATTTATACTGTCACACATAATCCCATATCATTTAAGGATTGAGGGGAGATCTCGTTGGTAAATTGAAGGGCTAGTGAATCCTCCAAACTATGACAACAAAAAAACAGATCACCTAAAGTCTGTTCAAAACTTGTGTTCCGCTGACCTCTTATGCTTAGATAGATAGAAATAGATAGAGACAGATAAGAGATAGATAGAAATAGAGACAGATAGAGATAGATAGAAAGATATTGATAAATATATAAAGATATAGATAGAAATAGAGACAGATAGATAGAGGAAAATGGAACACAAGTTTTGAACAGACTATAGCAATACCATTCAAAGGCATCTGTTTTCAGGCCTAGTCAGGAGGAATCAATAACATCCAATATACACCCACAAGAAAATATCCCCTGTAGTACAATAATATTACTGTCCTCACCAATGAGCGCCTCGATGTCAAAGAAGAGAACATGAGAGTTAGCATCCTGTTTGTTGGTCCTGAGTCCCTGGATCATGAGCGGACAGGTACGCATCTTGGAGCTGTCGTGGATGTCCTGGTGGTTGTTCTGTTCACCCAACACCTGCTGGATGCCTCGCTGTGGGTTCACAAATAACAAACAGTGGGGTCAGATACAATTAAATGGATGTTTTGAGGCAATATAAACACAGTATGGGTGATACAGAAATGTCAACAGAGAAATGATGACACTAGGGATTACAGACACTTTATATCTATATGGTGGACAACTATATTTGTTATTAAGGGGGTATAATTATAATACACTGTTGTTGGTGGCAAATTTGAAGCAACTTATTCCTCCAAACTATTCCAAGCAACAGGACATTATTTTATTTATATTATTCATTGGTTCTGTTTCCTAACTTACTTTGGAGGAATCAAGGCACTACAATATACCATAAGTAAAGTTCTCACCTGAGCAGCATGTCTGATGGCGGCCAAATTCCTGTGTCTTAATCCCCGGAAGAGGTGGACTGCAGGATTGGCCAGACCCGTTTCAGAGTCTGCCCCGGCACTTGCCCCGCCCCCGTGCCCGGCTACGTGCTCATCACACGCCCCCAACACCTCCTCAGCAGTCACCCCCTGTAGCACTCGGTCCAAATGTCCTGATGAATAAACAATATAAACTTACAATGGTACAGGATACTAACCTCTTTTAAGGACCCTGTGTTCATGTTTGATCATTGGAGGCTTCTGATTTCTCCTGACTATGCCACGAAACAAGCTCATTCCATATAGGTGGTGTTTCGTGGCAATATTTGAATGTAAGTGTATTTGTATATACATATGTTGGTACAGCTGGGCAAGTAGAAAGTGCTAGACAAATTTGGCTGTACATGGCAATATCTGGCAATTATTTGTAGTATAATCCCACGTATAATTATGAACGAATATCTGAAAATTCAAAGTCGATGTAAAGTGGAACGTGATTGTCTGAACTTTGAGTGGTGTTGAAGATGTTGTCATATACAGCCAAATTATTCTTGCACTTTCTATTTGTTCAAGTGTACAATTCATAATATCTAACCTGTTTCCATCTGCCAAACATAGACTGATCCATCTTGTGTTGCCACCAGTAGGAAGTCATGGTCTGGCCTCCACTTCACCGAGGCCACTGGGTAAAGATGTTTGGAGGCCAACAACACCAGCTTACGTTCCTTGAGACTCAGCAACGCTACACTGTGATCCTCAGACACACTACAGATGCAGTACTGGATGCGAGTCTGACACAAAATTAACACATTATAAACATATTGTACTCATGAAAATAATGACCAACATTCATTCTTATTTCACACAAAATTACCACATAATAAACATATTGTACTCATGAAAATAATGACTAACATCATTTTTATTTCCACTCAGTTTAAAGTTATCTTCACATTACATTCCCCTCTTTTCTTTCTATTTCCTTCCTGTTTGGTGTTTCACTTCTCTATCACCTTCTTCTGGTGCTATATGACCTTGCTGTTGCGGTGTCTAATATCAATCAATCAATCGATTAATATTCACATTACATTCAGTGTTCTGTTACAATATCTAACATATGAACAAAGCCTGTTAGAGACAAGATAAATGTTGAAACTTGATGTGAGAACCAAACTGAATTCAAGACCAACTTACAGTACAAGTTGGCGGCGGGACAAGAAGCTGTAGGACCTGACCAGCCTGGACCACAAAGCGATGAACCAGATTACCAGTGTACATGTCCCATACGTTGATGCTGAAGTCTATACCACCGGATACAAGGTGGGCCATGTCATAGTGGGGGGATTCACCGTGGGGGTATAACAGGCAGTTGACCCGACCCTGGTGACCTCTCAGTACCATCGGCTGAGCCCAGTCTGAGAGGAAAGACAGGTTATTGGGACACAGAAAGGTTATGGGAGTGTGGGAGTAGGGGACAGGCTGGGGGAGGGGTTTAGGGTGTGTGGGAATAGGGGGACAGGCTTGGGGTGGATAGAAAGCCTGTCCCCTATTCCCGCACCACCCTAACCCCCCCCCCAAGCCTTTCCCCCTACTCCCGCACCCCTCAAAACCCCCTCAAGCTTGTGAAAGGAGACACTATGAGTATGATGATAACAAATACCATATTAAAGGATGGATAGGGTGTATCTCTAAATAATCCTCTAGGCCTACTTGTGGTAATGCATGAGAGGAGACATTATAAGGATGAAGATATACGTACTCACTAATTCAAATTTGCATAATTTAAACTATAATAAAAAGAGAAGAGTGTAGGTAGGTGATACAAAATAAAAACCACTGACTGTGATAGTGGTGATGTTTGCCATGGAGTAGGTGTAACATAATGGCTTCAGTGGCAGGAACCAGTATAATGGAACCATCCTCACGTCCACACGCCAGACGACCCTGGAGTGGCAGGAACAAACTGGCAGTGATGCGCGGCGGACCTCTCTCTCCCTCAAGTTGGTCCAGAATTCCTGAAAACAAATGAGGTCAGAGAAAATTATCTTTGAGCAATATCAGATACAGTGTAAGTGGCACACACACACACACACACACACACACACACACACACACACACACAGGAATTATTTATGTTGTTCTGATTTTGGATACATAAATAATTTCTTAGTGACTGAAACAATCAAACTCCCGGGAATAAATGATGCAATTAATAAAACTATGGGGACACAGTAAACATGATGGAAATTAATATAAGGAAATAATTTACACACTAAGTAATTATTTCTAGCTTGTTGAATCTCCTCAAAAGGGTATCATCAGCTGGTAAGAAGAGATACATTATTACTCAGTTAAAAATAATGTAATACACTCTCCTCTCTTTTTTTATGTGACGTTAGGTTCCTGAAGGGGTCGCATAAAGTGAATTTTGCATAAAGTAAATTGTACATTTCCATAAGAAATAATGGTATTTTAACTTGAAAAATGATCCTTCTTGTTCATGTTATTTTAATGGTTTGTGTAAATTGCATTTATTTAATTTTTTTCATGATACGCACTATTTCAAATTCGCATAATTTAAGCTAGCATATAAAGAGAGGAGAGTGTATACACATCATGAGTACTGTACTAACCAATGGGTGGAGGCACCATGGCACCCCAGGCTTTGACCATGGAGTGGGTTAGTGTTGGTGGGAATAGGAGAGGCTGGAAAGGATGTACTTGGTTGATCTGACGTAGTTGGTTGTCCGACACATCTGCCAGTCTCCACAGCATCACCTGACCAGTTGGATTGAGGGTATATAGAGGGGGATTTTTTTTTTTTTTTGTACATACAGAAGTCATTTGAATAATTAATGGAAACAATTAACACAGCAAATATTATAAAGTCCATCATGATAAACCTTGGGGCTTTAACTGATCATGATTGACACAACTCACTGACAATGTTATAACTGTAAGTTGTCCTGAACTAAGAATAATCTAGGTATCCAAAATACTAACCTGACCCTCACAGTCCCCACGTAGTAACAGCTTTTCTGCCCCAGACTCAAGTGGGATAGTCATGAACTGCCAGGCTGGAGCATTTACCAATTGCTGTCAAGAGGAACAACATCATGGTTAGGTTGTTGTTGTTGAAGTTCCTCAAGCTGTCTGGCCGAGTAGCACCGAGCTCCTGAGGAAAGCTATGGTCTGAACCGGGCTTTCCCACAGTGCTCTCAGAGAGTGTATGTTGTGTTGTTGGCGAGTGTGGTTGTGTGTATTGCAGTCTTCAATAATGTGTTTAATAGTATGAGGTGCTGTGTATGCGTTTCTGTGTGTACATGTGAGTGTTATGTGTATTTGTGGTGCCTGGGGTGTTGGTATGTCGTGCATGTATAGGTTGAATGGTTGAGTTATATCAGTTTGTCCACAATATTGCATTAGAGATAATAAAGCAATAATTATTTAAAACACATTCACTTTTAAATCAAATAATGGACTTGTAATGCAACTACCGTTTGGTGGAGGCCACTAAGAATCAGTATTAAGTTTTAGATTTCTTACCAATACAAAATATTATATATATTTTATAACAGACAGCAGTGTTATTGAATATCTAAATAACCCACATACCTCCTCACTTTGTGGTCGCACTACACCATATAAGATGGGGTTGTCTCCCTCCATCTGTTTGTTGTGAAATGCTCGACTCTCCACAATACAACTGCAGGGAGGAGTGACAACAACATGTAAACAGTATTATAATCTACAGAGATCCTATAATGGATCTTCCTTGGAACTGTAAACTGGTAATCACAGTCCTGTGCAGTTTATTGATGAAAACAGTAATGGTAGAAAAAGAAGTACAGTATAGTAATGGTCATATAAATGTTTCTAGTTCACTTTTTTCCTTATGATAAGTGAGCTACTATAGTCTGTTCAAAACTTGTGTTCCGCTGGCCTCTTATGCTTAGATAGATAGAAATAGATAGATAGATAGATAGATAGAAAGATATAGATAGAAATAGAGACAGATAGATAGAGGAAAATGGAACACAAGTTTTGAACAGACTTTAGTACATCGCCTACGTGATAAGATAAACACACATAAATAATAGGGCCTATAAGGAACAAAAAAAATTCTATAAAAAAAATGTACCTGAAGGCAATATTATAATATACATATGATAGGAAAGATGCGACAAATAACTATGGATATATTTCTTAGTATCCTTATAGGCTTATAACCTACAGTATATCTGTTTTCATCCTTCCACCTAAAGACACATTGACAGTACTTACCCACCAAAGATTTCCAAGATATTATGACTGTTTATTAAATAGAGAGAATTATCAGTTTCCAGTGTCATTCATTTCTACCTTTTGTTTGGCACTACATACAGATGTCAATGCTTTTTATCTAGCATATAAAAATATTATCTGTATATCAAATTCAAAACTGCACAGATAAATGAAGCCACAAGGTTGAGCATAGAAAACAAAATGCAAGAGTCTAAGCTTCCTCAAGATTCACTTCACATCTGTAAAACATAAGCAAATGCAAGCAAAATGTAGACAAAAGAGTAATGCATAGAATGTAATTATATATTAGATAATATAATGTACAGTACTTATATATATATACGATGACAAGAGCTGAGAACCGCCAATCCCAATTAAAACACAGCCAAGCCAAAGTGTAATATATGTGTGTGTGTGTGTGTGTGTGTGTGTAATGCGTGTGTGTGTGTGTGTAATGCGTGTGTGTGTGTGTGTGTGTGTGTGCGTGTGTGTAAACTAAAGAAGGGTAATGTAATAATGCATGTGTTAAATTGGAAGATGGTAATTGTCTAAAACTGTGCCGTTAAATACTGTATGTACACAAAAAAATAAAAATAAGCCACTTCTATAAATAAATAACAAAAAAAAAAAAAAAAAAAAAAAAGAGAGAACAAAGAAAAAGAGAAAAGAGAAATAAGAAAGAGAGAAAAAAGAGAAAGAGAACAAAGAAAGAGAGAAAAGAAAAAGAGAACAAAGAAAGAGAGAAAAGAGAATGAGAACAGAGAGAGAAAAGAGAATGAGAACAAAGAAAGAGAGAGAAGAGAAAGAGAACAAAGAAAGAGAAAAGAAAAAGAGAACAAATAGAGAGAGAAAAGATAAAAGAAAAAACTAGAGAGAGATAAACACACCACAAGCCAAACAAACAACAGTGAGATGCAACAACAACAGGGACGGACTAAGTGGTGTTGACTACTGACCTAACAGCCTTGCCCCTCAAACATCTGTAAAAAGTTGATGGTGTGTGAGTCAAACTAAAAAAAATAATGTTTGCAGAGATTAATGGGGTGTGGGAGTAGGGGGGCAGGCTTGGGGGGGTGTGGGAATAAGGGGACAGGCTTAGGGGGGTGCGGGAATAAGGGGACAGGCTTGGGGTGGGTAGAAAGCCTGTCTCCCTATTCCCGCATTCCCCCTAACCCCCCCCCCAAGCCTGTCCCCCTACTCCTGCACCCCCCCCCCCATTCCCACACCCCCTTAATACCGCAATAAATTAACATCAAACCAAACCATCCCCACCTGGTAAAGTTAGTGAGTATTTCCTTCTATACATAATAATATGTTTGTTAGAACTGAACTTCACACAAGCTATTTTGTAAGGTGCAGCACTGAGGTAACAAGCACAAACGCTGACAGTATTATTATTATTATTATTATTATTTTTTTTTTTATCAGCCACTTCATTTCATTCTAATGGTGTTAAGTGTTACAGGTGATAGTGTATGGTACAAACTGTCTGTAATATTAGCTATGATATATGGCAATTACAGTACAGTATAATAATAATAATCTCATTTTAAAGAAAGATATTTGTTACTATACATTAGGCAAGTCATACATGATGGAATTAGTCCAATATCTCTACTGACAGTCACCCTACATTCAATCATCACATATTTTTAAATGTTTATACCGGTAAGGGAATAATTATGATAGAAGAGATATCATTCATTATTAATTGACATCTCCATATCCTGATAAATATGAGGAAAATCATATATATACAGTACACACTATCAATATCAGGCTGAGGTATACTGTACAATTTAAATACATTTCAGCGATTGTAAGGCTTGTTACCTGTTATTTTGTATGTTAATTTTCATGCCAGTTACCAGTAAACACAATATAAATTACACACAATATCCATCTATAATCTCATGAATCTTTAAATCTCATAGTAACAAAAGTGAGGGAATTTCCAATGAATTTTTACTCCTCTTCATGTGACATAAATAATTAACATAACAGAATATAGTTCAACAACAATTATACTGTACTGGTAAAACGGCAAAAACATTAACAACAGTTGCATGAAAATTAAATGATAATTTGCCTCGATAAATACCAATCTAACTACTGTACTGTACCAAATCTAAACGAACATACAGTATGAATATCTTCTACTAACTTAGTTCATCAAAGAAGTGTATAATGTATTCTATTAATAATATTATTATAACTGTACATGCAACTAAATATTACAAAAAAAAAAAAAAAAAAAAAAAAAAAAAAAACACTAAATGAATAAGTTGGGTTAATTAGAGAGGATGATAAAAGGACTTAGACCCGTAGTTTTAAAACATTTGAGGGCCCTTACTGGAGCTCTATGAACCCTCCAAATAATCCAGGCCACAAAACGCTTCAGTGTTTCTAATAGGAAATCTGTTACCTGGAGTAGTTTGGAGGATTCATAAAGATTCAGTAAGGGCCCTCAAATTTTTTTAAACTACGAATGTCAGACTACAATCGCATGAGATACAACCAGCAGATATATCTCCTATTCCACCATGACTCATTCTGGCACACAAACCAGATTTATTCAATTAAATTCAGGCTTTATGAAACAAGGTATTATGACTTTAGAATGTGTTACATGTAAACAAACTCAACAACTACAGTATTAATAGCAAACAACTTATTCCATTTTAGGATATGATAAGGAACTACAATGTATAAACACATTACCCACAGTAGGCCATATGGTATACTATAGAGTACAGTACTTGTATGGTTGTATACTAACACTTATGAGGAATAATAATGCATGGAATAGCAACAACTGCATAATCACTATTTTACAGAAACATTACAATTGCATAGATTTAGTTAAAACACACAAAAAAAATCATAAATAACTATAGCATGATGATGATAATGATGCACCAATTTTCACGGAATTCATCAAACAACACACAGTCCATGTACTATAGAGTAATTTAAAATAAATAAATAAATAAATGCTAGATCTAAGCCAAACACGTCCTTAGAGTGTAGTGGTATATCCTCCTTGCTGGAGAATGAGGAGAGGTTGAGGGTTAAATATTTACATGCTGTTTTGAGAATATATCTGACACCACATGCAGGTAACTTGTCCAGTAAGCTTCACCTTCCACAGTCTAGTAAAGTCTTCATTAATCATAACTACAGTACTCTCAACTTCCTACACTTACCAGTAAACACTTATACATATATTGGCTCCATTTTTACTACTGTTAACTTTCTATAAAAATTTACTTAATGTATTACATCAATCACAAATACACACCACACAGACAAATACACACACACACTTCCCTCACTACAAAGCCTTCAAAGCATCTGATATTAACAATAGCAAATGAATACAATATCAAGCAAATTGATAAAGACCATTAAATTGCAGGACATGCTAAAAAAAACTACAGCCAATATAATTGCAAAAATGTTGTAGACACACATAAAAAATGCCAGTGGTATTCAAGTAGAGTAAAAGTCCCTTAATCCAGAAGGCAGGGGGCCCCCGTTTGAGACTTCCGAAATAGCAAAAATTCCGTGTTATCGAAAAATACCCCCCAAAATATATATAAAATACTCTTATTACTTTTAAATACAGGTTTCTCTGTCACACGTAATTTATGAGGGAGGGGGTGAGTGTCAGGAGGATCGTAGCTGACAGTCTGACACTCGTAATTTAATGTCTTATGAGGTATCAACTTCTTAATGGTCTTCTTTGGTGGTTTATTAGGCGACATAATGAATAATGTACACACCAACAACACTCAATTATATTCCACCATATTACTTTTTCGTTTTTGTTTTTTCAATAATTTGGGATTGTAACAAACCCTTTCGGGGTTTATCAACATTTATTTATTTTCTAAGGGTATCTACGATAAATATTATAATAAATATTATAATAATTATGGGTAAAATTGGTGGGCCCAAAAAGTTCCGTATGAGAGAGCCTTCCGAGGCATAGATAGACCTATGGATTAAGGGACTTTTACTGAATTGTATTTGCAAAACACTTCAACAGTAAATACTGAAAATTATGCAGAGTATAGACTGATATTAGACTCAGGCTCAGCACTCCTTCAAACATTATTTTGAACATGGACTGAGACAAGAAATAATAGTTCATGCAAATTGAAAGCAGCAGTGAGAGGACTTTTAGGGGATAGTATATTTTGGGTACATTGGAGTGCCTTGATTCCTCCAAAAATAACACACAGACAAGAGCAAAATGAGTTTAATTCCCGCCACCTTACTCAAAACAACTGGTGTAACATTAAGGGGGTGTGGGAGTAGGGGACAGGCTTGGGGGGCTTTGGGGGGTGCGGAAGTAAGGAGACAGGCTTGGGGGGTTATGGGTGGGTGCGGGAATAAGGGACAGGCTTTCTACCACCCCACCCCACCCCAAGCCTGTCCCCCTACTCCCACACACCCCAAAAAACCCCAAGCATGTCCCCTAATTACCCCTCCCCTTAACATTGCAAAATTAAATTGTAACAGAATAAGGAACAGAGGATAACAAAACAAAACAGGCAGCAATACTAGAAACAGAAAATAAGGCAAAATCATAACCACTCTATCTCTGTCAACATCACTACAGTCATTACTACTAAAGTCTGTTCAAAACTTGTGTTCCATTTTCCTCTATCTATCTGTCTCTATTTCTATCTATCTCTATCTGTCTCTATTTCTATTTATCTATCTCTTCTTCTATCTATCTCTTATCTGTCTATCTATCTAAGCATAAGAGGCCAGCGGAACACAAGTTTTGAACAGACTATAATATTACCATCACTCACTATCACTGCCACCAGTACTACCAACGACACCACCAACCATCACAAGTTATCATTACCAATATCACTTACCATACATCAACATTTTTAATATTAAACGCTACAAATAATGTTACCACCATCACTACCACTTGGCATAGCATCTTTCCTACAGCTACAGTACCACCATAACTTGAATCACTACCACACTGTCAAGACTTGTAGTACACTCTCCTCTTTTTTTATGGTAGGTTAGGTTCCTGAAGGGGTCGCATAAAGTGAATTTCGCATAAAGTAAATTGTACATTTACATAAGAAATAATGGTACTTTAACTTGAAAATGGAGCCTCCTTGTTCGTGTTATTTTAAGAGTTCGTGAAAATTGCATTTATTTCATTTTTTTCATGATACACACTATTTCAAATTCGCATAATTTAAACTCGCATAAAAAGAGAGGAGAGTGTATCACCATTACCACCACAACCACAGTTAACACACATAGACTGATGTAAAGGACTTACTTGGTGGGAAGTTTATAGATGTATGCACGACCCATGTCAGTCCATACAATGACCCGGTCTGCTGAGAGGAAGTCCCCACCCATCCACCGTTCACCCGCCTTGCCACACACCCGGCAAAGCTGGGAGAAGTCACCCGCGTCGTATATCTACACACACACACACAGAGGAACGGGTCAGTACATGGAAAGTTGTGAGGTGGCCTGAATCTCACTTCTATAGAAACATTAGCATAGACAACTCCCTCTGGTTTACTAATAAGAGCTTCAGTTTACCAATCCATTTCTACACTATAATTATGTCCCTATCATACCCACAATAAGCCAGTGTGTGAAGGGATTGCAATGTTTTAACCCTACTTTTGAGAAGCTAATTATACAGTGGACTACAGTACAGTATAAAAAGATATTGATATGAGATACAGTATTTAATTTTCTGTGATGAAATATAAACATACATTTGTATTTATACAAACTCTTTATTTATAACTTAACTTAGAATGGATGAAGAGTTGTGGCAACTATCAATGGTAATACTATGCACTAGTTAATCTTTAAATTGACCCCACCTGCCTCCACTTCAAATATGTCACTAGAATGAACAACTCAGCATACACACACCTACACTACACATCTAATGCCTCAATAAGCAGCTTCTAATTACACATATATCTTCATTACATCACACTTAACAGCAGAATATTCAGCTATTCACCACAGACAGTGATGTGTAATATACCACACCAGGCATTTAGGGTCAGTATTTTTTTTCACTGTGACTATAGCGTGGGGTAGGAGACTATTCTGCCCCGGGAGAATAACATCAATAATAACACCACACCTATCACCTAACAAGTAGCTACTAATGATTACACACCTGCCAGTCCTCCTGTGAGACCATGAGTACAGTACGTTGATTATAGGTGCAGCAGACAAGGCCCAGAGCATTAAGAGAATGGACCATCTTGGACTCGTGCTCGAATATGGGTTCTCTTGGCCGCACCTCACGTTCACTCACAGTCCACACCTTCACCCAACCTCCTGTTGTCACTCCCAGAACAACCTCATCTGTGGCACATAGGATGGAGGGTTAAAATTACCAATGCTTAAACTCAATCCATTTCAATTTTCAGAATTATTGGAAAAATAAAAAAAATACTTTGTTGAAGCCAAGACAGAACTGGTAAGGAAAAATGCCTCCATCACAGCTGAAACTCAAACCAACAGCTACTGACTAAGTACTTTTACTATGTTCCACCACTCCTTTATGCACAAATTTATTGACTTAAATAATAGAGTGCCTCCTTGTCCAACGACTAACCATTCCTACGAGGTGGTCTGAGAATATGGAGGGCAGAAATCCAATCTGGCTGTATCCTGGCAGCCAGAGAGAAGAGGATGTCTAGAGACTGTGGATCATACACAAGGATCTCAGGGTAGTTACCACAGCAGAATAGTCGTACATCACTCACATTTAACATCTGGTAGGCCTGTTGGGAAGAGAAGTTCAAGTATTAATTAAGGGGGTGTGGGAGTAGGGGACAGGCTTGGGGGGTTTTGGGAGGGTGTGGGAGTAGGGAGACAGGCTTGGGGGGTTTTGGGAGGGTGCGGGAATAGGGGACAGGCTTGGGGGGTTTTGGGAGGGTGCGGGAGTAGGGAGACAGGTTTGGGGGGTTTGGGTGGGGTGCGGGAATAGGGGACAGGCTTTCTACCCCTCCCCCACCCTTCCCCAAGTCTGTCCCCCTACTCCCACACACACACCCAACCCCTTAAGGAAAGATTATTTTCATTGGTGAATTGGAAGGTGTCCGATTCCTTCACTTTGGAGTCAACGTAAGCCTCCAACCTCACCTATAAAACACATTCCTTGTATAATTCTATATGGAGGGGTTTTGTTTCCTGGCATGGTTTGGAGGAATCAGTAGCTTTCTGATTTCCCATATTAGGTTCCTCTCCTTAATCAAGTATCCAGGTTTTGTTGAAAGTTTGAATCATCTAACAAAGCAGTGAACCTATTATAATATTTACCCTGTTATAAATTTGTTGAAGTTCATTTAAGGGGGAAGTTTTATGTTGGTAATTCTGGAGCAACTGAATCCTCCAAACTATTCCAAGCAACAGACAGAACACCATTATGTTTGCTCTTCTGGTCCCGTTTCCTAGCATACTTTGGAGGAATCAAGGCAATCCAATGTACCAATAAAGAATTACCACCTTAATTAATACACCATCAGGTTATCCAAACAGACTTGGATATTTCTTATTATGGCTCACCTATTAGTCAGACGTGCAACTTTGTACAAATACATGACTTCTTTGTACTGACCTTCATGGAGGTGTGTAAGTTGGCTGACCTCCTCATTTCCACACACTGTCCGTCTCTCAGGTCCCACACACACATTTCCCTACAATATTGATAAGTACAAAATATAAAATATCTAAAATGTACCGTACTATACACCAACAAAAAAATGTTGATGTACATTATTCCGTCATCGCTAATTAAACTGGTTAAAGTGTTTTATACATTATATATATCAAACCTGAAAATAATATTACACAATTTTACACACCAAAGAAAAGTTCCCTATTGTCCAAAGGGTAAAGGAATAACACTGAAAATAAACTCTTATAAGAACAACAACTCCCTGGAAGCAACTGTACACTCGTAATACATAATCCCTGACCAGAGACAAACAGCAGGCACCACACACACATACCCTGCATTTGAACTCAGCCTCTATAGGTATACTGGGTGGGGAAATGAGCAATACTAGGTGATTCAAAGCTCTCTGCTCCTCACACTCTGGTCAGAAATTATGTATCATGAGTGTGCATAATATAATAACTGATAAAAAAAGTGTTAGAGATGAATAACTGAACTGACCCATTTTCTGAAGAGCTGACTATGAAGGAGGTGCCGTGAGCCTTGCCGCCCTGTGCCAGACATGTGACGGCAGCAGTGTGACCCACCAGTAGGCACCGCGGGGTTAGCTGAAGGAAGGTACGACAATATTAAGTACTATTTATAACATTGATATACATAACACCTCATATCATATACAGTTAAACCTCGATTTAACGGACCCCGATGCAACGGATTTCTGATGCAACCGACACAATCCGCTGGAGATTTTTTTTTATTAATTTGTCTGCATTTTGGTTTATTTTAATTTTTTCTCCATTATATTTTTACATTATACAGTAGGTACATTATTTACACATCATTACATACCTATTTATATAAATATACAGTTGGCTCTCGAATACATCCGAGGAGTTCTTATACAAAATGAGTGAAATCATAATGAACATGTCACGAAACTTCATCTCTTTAAGCCTAAGGCATGACAACTCCATAGACAAACTACAGAGCCATCGTACAGGTACTATGCCTATGCGATAATCAACACTAAGGAATTTCTTGCATATGGCCCCCTCACCCAAGCTGCATTACAGTATCCTAAAAAATAATAATAATAAAAAAATATTACTACCGGTACTAAAAATACTCTATTGAAAAGCTTGACAGTTAGTTAAAAAATACTACTACTACAAAAAATACTCTATTGAAAAGCTTGACAGTTAGTTAAAAAATACTACTACTACAAAAAATACTCTATTGAAAAGCTTGACAGTTAGTTAAAAAATACTACTACTACTACTACAAAAAATACTCTATTGAAAAGGTTGACAGTTAGTTAGTTACCTTAAGGTTGGGAGGGTCGAAGTCCCAAACACAGATCTGTCCGTCCCTGGAGCCGGTGACGACGGAGTGGACATCTGGAGTGAGGAGGATACAGGAGATGTCGTGGGTCGGAGCCTCACGACCCCACATCACCAACGGCACCACCAAATTGAGTGAACCCATGATCTGTTGGTAAGTACAAGTTGTAAGTACACTCTCCTCTCTTTTTATGAGTTTAAATTATGCGAATTTGAAATAGTGCGTATCATGAAAAAAATTAAATAAATGCAATTTTCACGAACTCTTAAAATAACACGAACAAGGAGGCTCCATTTTCAAGTTAACGTACCATTATTTCTTATGGAAATGTACAATTTACTTTATGCAAAATTCACTTTATGCGACCCCTTCAGGAACCTAACCGCACATAAAAAAAGAGCACAGTGTAATGGTTTATGTAGTGAATAATCTGTTGGTAGGTATAAGTTGTAAGTATTGGTTTATGTAGTGAATAATATGTACCCTAATAATGTATGTACCGGTAGTGGTTATAAATAATGGTTTATGTACAGTTGCCAAAAGAGGAATTGCGACAACTATTAATAGAACACTAAATGAATTAATGTCTATAAGAATACAGTACTGTAGTTGTTTGTAGGGATCATAAGTACCGGTATGTATATATTACAGAAGGATAATATGTATACTGTATTTCCTTCTGTTATACATACTTATAATCAAGCTATGGTAACTTTATCTCATTTGTAAACGCTTTCTTCATTTTTCTAGAGAGGTGTAACGTTAAATTCTTCCTTTACCTCCTAACTTGGTAAATTGTAAATCCTTTTATTTCTTTATATATAAAATACGTAAAAATTGTGTTGAAAAAAATACCAAAAATTTGTTAATTAACCATCACCACTACATATCTTCCTTCATAAATATATAACTAAACCTTTTCTACCTCTACCTTGTAAATTGTAGTTAAATAAATCCTTACTCTCTCTCACTGTAACTAATTTAAATACGTAAAAATACATACATATACATACATACGACCTGGAAAATATTGTATAACTAAACCTTTTCTACCTCTGCCTTATAAATTGTAGTTAAATAAATAAATCCTTGCTCTCTCTCTCTCTCTCTCTCTCACTGTAACTAAAAATACGTAAAAATGAAAACACACACACATACATACGACTTTCCTAATTCCTTATCATATAAATAAATTCTCCTTCCTTCTCTCCTAAAAATACGTAACTAAAAAATGAAAACACATATATACATACATACATACGACTTTTCTAATTCCTATCACATATATAAATTAACTCTCCTTCCTTCTCTCCTAAAAATACGTAACTAAAAAATGAAAACACACATACATACATACAATTAATTATCTCTCCCTCCTCTCCCACACTTACTTATTCACTAGAGGTTTAATTTGTAGTTATAGGGTATGAAGTGACGCCCCTGGGAACTCCTGTAGGGGGTAACTGACGAAGGGGAGTGTAAAAAGTGTAAATATTAACTTGTATATTCCCCCCCCTCCCCCACACACACACACTTCAGACTGACAAAAAGTGGACTGTAGACTGAAGGAGGAGACTGAGGCAGACTGTTCACTCCCTCACACTCCCTCCTTACTCTCTACATCACGTGTCTTGCCTCTCACTCCACCACAAGGGCATAAAACAAGACATTATTGATCACCGCGGTCCGACATGCCCGATCATCTGACTCCTCGTAAACATTGCCATGAAAATCGATCCAAGCAAAACATAGATTTTATTAATTATCAGACTTTTATCTATATTACTCTCTTGTTATGGGTCACCTTTGCACTATTTTTTTAATGTAATTATATCATTATTTATGATGATTATTATTAACATGTTACGTAAGATCGATCTCTGACAATTGTGCATTGCTAAATTTTGCTTATTTTTCATTCATCATAATAGGAATACTGAAATAATTATATAACAAAAAAAATTGTTTCGTATGATTTCAAGGAACTGATGATGTATTGTCAAAGATATATATATTTCAGTAGAATTGTTTTTGCGTCCATTTTCTCTCAGTTTGACATTTGTAGGTGATTGGTATAAAAAAGCCTATAATATAAACAAACCTCACAAATTTGTTCATAATTAGTAATAATATTTATTTGGTTTATTATTTGTTCGATTATTAAGTACATATGATGCAAATATAATTAGTTATTAGGAAAATTAATATGTGATGCATAGTTGACCTAATAATTATAAGTACTTCAGTAAGAGTCTATCATGAATAATCTTTAATATAATATAATTAACTAAATATAAATACAGTCATATGGACATGTACAAGGGAATAAAACAAGTTAAATATAATATAAATAGCAAAAAGTCGACGATCCAACGAAGTGACGAATCAAAACAAACTTGTTGGTGGTGGCAGAAACAAGTACGGTTTGAGCCTCTCTTTGGACACACACACACACACCCAGGTTCAAAATGAGTACTACCGAGTCCCTACCGGTGAATAAGGTAGTAGTACATCCATTAGTACTACTGAGTGTGGTGGATCACTTCACTAGGATGTCCAAAATAGGGAGTACTAAGAGAGTGGTGGGTGTCCTATTGGGATCGTGGCGTGGTAAAGGAGTACTTGATGTTTCTAACTCATATGCAGGTCAGTGTTTATTTATTTACTATTTATATTATTGTTTAGTGTTTATTTCAGGTCAGATTTTATTTAAGTTACTATTTATATGATTATTTCAATGTTTATATCTTCGATGTTTATATCCTCGATGTCTCTAACTCGTATGCAGGTCAGTGTTTATTTATTTTATTGTTTACTACCTTTATTTCAATGTTTAACTAACTCATATGCAGGTCATATTTTATTTAACTTACTATTTATATGATTATTTCAATGTTTATATCTTCGATGTTTGTATCTTCGGTTTAACTAACTCATAT
The DNA here is from genome assembly GCA_034508575.1 of Petrolisthes manimaculis. Lineage (NCBI taxonomy): Eukaryota > Metazoa > Arthropoda > Malacostraca > Decapoda > Porcellanidae > Petrolisthes > Petrolisthes manimaculis. Next base: position 504,381 of record JAWZYT010001275.1, on the reverse strand, counting down.
GCAGGTCAGTGTTTATTTATTTACTATTCATTTATATGCTTAACTAACTTGTGCAGGTCAGATTGTATTTATTTTCTTATTTAAGTTACTATTTATATGATTATTTCAATGTTTATATCTTCGATGTTTGTATCTTCGATGTTTAACTAACTCATATGCAGGTCAGTGTTTATTTATTTTATTGTTTAGTACCTTTATTTCAATGTTTAGCTAGCTCTTGTGTATGTCAGATTTTTTTATTTACTATTTATATGATTATTTCAATGTTTATATCTTCGATGTCTCTAACTCATATGCAGGTCACATTTTATTTATTTATCATTTATATCATTGTTTAAGTTAGTATTTATTTCGATGTTTAACTAACTCATATGCTGGTCAGATTTTATGCATTTAGTATTTATTTCAATGTTTATATCTTCTTCTTGGTATTTGTTGGGGCGTTTTAGGCTGTGATGTGACAGCCTCTAGTGCCCCGAAGGCGCTATGTGCGGTTAATTAGTACAGTATACTGGGCTGGAAGTGAGGAAGCTGTGAATAAGTCCTGCACTACCAAGCGAGGGCATGTGTTGTTGTTGTGGTTGAGGCTGAGGGAGGGATGGTGGATTGGGTATTGAAGGATGAGGATAAGGTATAGGCTGTGGTATTGGTGGTGCATTGGATTTTTGGGGTGCTTTTTGAGGAGTTTTGGCTTTGTGGGTTAAATTTAGGACTGTTTGTTTGGATGAAGGTTGATTGGGTGGTGAGGTAATAAAAATTTTAATGTGATAATCCATTTTACTTTCAGTTCCTTTTGATGAAGATGAAAAGGACAAGTCAGTGTGGTTCCTTGACCATGACTATTTGGAGAATAAGTATAACATGTTCAAAAAGGTAAGTACCATAACTACATTCATTACAAGTACAGTACTGTAGTCTAATATCAAACTGAATTATTTATTTATGAACTTATGTATTCAGTTGAGTTGATGGGTGAGGAATATTGTCTTTCCAACAGCACTCCTCTTGTTGTCTCATTAATATGTTACTATACTCTGTTCAAAACTTGTGTTCCATTTTCCTCTATCTATCTGTCTCTATTTCTATCTATATCTATTTCTATCTATCTCTATCTGTCTCTATATCTATCTATCTCTTATCTGTTTATCTATCTATCTATCTATTTCTTTCTATCTAAGCATAAGAGGCCAGCGGAACACAAGTTTTGAACAGACTATAGCAATACTGGTGCTGTGTTCGTGTGTGTTTATTATTTATGGTAAGTTCCTGCTTACCGGGGGTACATGTTTTTTTTGTTTTTTTCAAAGTCTATTATTCAGCATTTTTCCTTTATATTCACATATGGTTATAAGCTATTACCTTTACCTATCCAACACTATTAACCCTGATAGTAGGGGGAAAGAGAGGGGTTGAGACAAGGCTATGTTGTATGGTTCACTATTACCTTGTAAGATTTTAAATGACAATATGTACAGTATAACCTCTTATTTCCCACTGTCCTCAGGTCAATGCCCGTGAGAAAATTGTGGGTTGGTACCACACTGGACCCAAACTGTGTCAGAATGATATTGCCATCAATGACCTGGTGAAGAGACACTGTGGTAACTCAGTGTTAGTTATCATTGATGCTCACGCCTCTAACATTGGTCTGCCCACAGAGGCTTACTATAGTGTAGAGGAGGTTCATGATGTAAGTTTATAGTTCTCATTAAGGACCCTGTGATCGTGTTTGAAATTGGAGGCTTCTGATTCCTCCTGAACACGCCACGAAACAAGCTCCTTCCATATAGTTGGTGTTTCGTGGCCATATTTGAAGGACTCATTTATCTCCAATTTTCTGACTACATCACAGGGTCCCTAAGTCTCTCTTCCTTACCTGACTTGTCTTGTTGTAGTGCTATATATACTCTATCAGTTAACAAGTGAAAGTCATAGATTGTTACACAGGTACCGGTAGCTTTCATGTGGATCTTTTTTGTAAAGGGCAGTTTTGTATTTTACTGCCTTATCATTGAAAAATAAATGTACATATTTGTTGCCATATACAGTACTGTATGTTATGGGAAAAAATTATAGTTCATCATTATATTATTGGTTTCATAACAAAGGTACGGTACTGCCTTGAAATTGGTTCCAGATATACCATTCCTATTGTGTTTAAATATACATAAAGTGCATGATTGAAGGACACACTGTGTGCTTACTTTTCTTTATCTGTCTGGACTAATCATATAAAGTGTTAATAATACAGTACTGCTCTGGTGTACAATAATTACTGATACTTGTGTTATGTGCCACCAACAGGATGGAACACCAACCACCAAGACATTTGAGCATGTGGCCAGTGAGATTGGAGCAGAGGAGGCAGAAGAAGTTGGTGTGGAACATCTGCTTAGGGATATTAAGGTCAGTGTGAGCTACAGTGGCATTGGCTGTGTACAATTTAATTTTCTATATTATTCTTCTCACGCATATTAACCAACATTAGTACTGAGGTATATTATGACTGTGCTGTAAACTATTTTGGCTGCTTTATTCCTTTTCACAATTTGATCCTTCCTCAGGACACTGTTGTGGGATCACTTGGCCAGCGCATCACTACACAACTCCTGGGTTTGAGAGGACTACACAAACAGCTGAGTGAGGTGGCTAACTATCTCAAACAAGTTGTAGATGGTACCCTGCCAGTCAACCACACCATTGTCTACCACCTACAGGTAAAGTTTGATGCTAGATATCAACTTGGCAAACTCTTGCAGAAATATTGTGCTTAAAAAATGAAAAACCTTGCTGTTATCTTAGCCATGATATATATTTTCATAAACTCTCCTGCCTTCACTATAGCAGGACAACTCAGTCTGCTTCTTGTTACCAACGTGGATTTTATATTCTGACTGAAATATTGTATATACATACTACATAGATGGATATTAATGAAATGACTGGAAGAATCTTAGAAGATGTATTTGTATTTTCTGTCGGTGTATAATGAAGTTTTCGTGTAGTTTTCCATTCAGTCGGCAACTCTTCTCACCCACTTCTCTCACTGTGGCAGGACATGTTCAATTTACTCCCTGACGTGACCAACCCTAACCTTGTGAAGTCCCTCTACGTCAAGACCAATGACCAGATGCTAGTGGTGTACTTGGCTTCTCTGGTCCGTTCTGTCATCGCTCTACACAACCTCATCAACAACAAGCTGGCCAACACAGATGCTGAAAAGAAGGAGGGTAAAGATAAAGACAAAGATAAGGATAAGAAGGACGGTGATAAGGATAAGAAGGATGGTGATAAGGACAAGAAGGATGGTGATAAGGATAAGGATGACAAGAAGAGTGATGATAAAAAGAGTGATGACAAAAAGTAGTGGAATTAAATAATATTAATGTGGATCCTATTGGAAAAAATAAGGTGACAATAAATTATTTTATATATAAATATTTCTGCAGAATCATTAAAATTCAAGGTTAACTTATAATGTTTGGGTACAGTCAGAACTTTAAGGAAATAAACGTTTTAAGTTGAATTTAAAAAAAATACGGTAGTAAAAATATACTTTAATTAAAGAAAGGAAGCCTGTATGTATTAGATGGGTGCCGTCGTGGTTTGCAAGAAATTTTCAATGACATAGTTAAAGTATTTCTGAGTTATTACAAATACAGTAGAAATTGTATGCTGTTAACTAACCAGCTGCAATTTAGAACTTTTTGTGTATGGGTTGTGATAAGTGCAATCACAACAATAAACTCTATATAATACAACTCGGTACAGTATGTCTATTAACTTATTTATAAAGAGTATAACTTGAGACTCGCAATGTTATGATACATAGACCTGTACCGGTATGATGTCTTGTCGTTTCTCCTCACAATGTCCACCTGTTTATTTTCATCTAGGGATGGGTTTGGGTAGCCATGGGAAGGGGGGAGGGAGGTGGGGTTCTATATTGTTACATTATAATACAAATTTACTAGTAAACTATGAAAATGATCTCATTATCCTTCAGTATTATGTTCATATAGTATTTAAGTTCAGTACCGCATGAGGACTACTTACAGTGGACTCTCCAATAACGCGGTAGTTACGTTCCTGGAGACGTCGCGTTATTAAAAAACGCGTTATTTAAACTTAATTTCCGCATAGGAAACAATGGTAATAGTGGGGGTTGCGTTCCTGGACAATGCAAAAGTCTACCTTTTGGGGATTTTGTTACTCTAATGTATGAATAGTAGAGTCAAACTAAAGTATGTAGTTGGTGACTCAACCAACAAAAACCCACATTCTCGTTTTATTTATATTTGTAAAGTAACGGTACACTTTCCTTCACATTTAACACTCGTCACCCCGCTCTCCCTCCCCACCCCGCTCTCCCTCCCCACCCCTCTCTCCCTCCCCACCCCGCTCTCCCTCCCCACCCCTCTCTCCCTCCCCACCCCTCTCTCCCTCCCCACCCCATTCTCCCTCCCCACCCCTCTCTCCCTCCCCACCCCTCTCTCCCTCCCCACCCCATTCTCCCTCCCCACCCCTCTCTCCCTCCCCACCCCGCTCTCCTTCCTCACTCCGCTCTCCCTCCACACCCCACTCTCCCTCCACACCTCCTCGCTCTCCTTCCACACTCGTGTTACCTTCCTCTGACACCACATCCGTCTTCCTTTTAAAGAATTGATCAAGTCGTGTCTGTTTGGTCAGAGAGCGGGCCTGAGCAGCTCACCCTGCTTCCCGCCAAAAGTAGTGTGGGTAAGCGGGTGGGCGTGGCCGCGTTAAATCGAACAAATAATGTTATTTAATCATATCCCCCCTATATATTATACCGCGTTGAATCAAAAACGCGTTACTCAAAACCGCGTTATTGGAGAGTCCACTGTACTGATATTTGACTCGCCCTTCATTTCAAATATTCACATTTTTATATTTCAGTGGATCAAAATATAAACAACAAAGAGGTTACCATCAAAGGGTGAGGTTGGGTTGTTCCATCCACTTGAGTGAGGAAGCCGACTCTGGAGAGGAAGGCTTGTATTCTGCACCAATATAACCTTTGTACCCTGTGTAGGAAATGGTGAAAATGTACACAACTAAAATGAACTGAACACCATTGTCAAGCAGGACTAAAAATGAATACTATATCTTATCAATTAGAACCCAAAATTCAAACTTCCCCAATGCTCAAGAAATACATTTTGCTGACTATTAAGACATGGACTGTACATGAGAATAAATATCATACCTGCCTGATGTAACTTCTCAAACACATAGTCATAGTTGAGTTCTCCAGGACATGAAGGCTCGTGGCGATGGGGTGCCTGGGCTACTTGTACATGACCTACACAAACACACAAATAAGGAATTACTGTACTTAGGCTGCTCAGTCTGCTTGAGGAACTTCAACAACAACTTAGGCTATATAAAATTATCAATATGATGACAATTAGGTAATGATGGATAACTAATTTAATTAAAGATGAAATTATTGTACACTCTCTTCTTTTTTTTATGTGAGGTTAGGTTCCTGAAGGGGTCGCATAAAGTAAATTGTACATTTCCATAAGAAATAATGGTACTTTAATTGAAAATTGAGCCTCCTTGTTCGTGTTATTTTAAGAGTTCGTGTAAATTGTATTTTTTTTTTTTTTCATGATACGCACTATTTCATATTTGCATAATTTAAACTCGCATAAAAAGAGAGGAGAGTGTACACTAAAAATGGTAAAACTGCAATCAAGAGAAAGCAAGTCCTAGTGAAGCATACTGTACTGTACCTGTGAGAGGAATGAACTTGTTGATGTTGTTGGTGACATTACCAGTGATCATCTGGAGATGGAAGATGTCTAGTTGAAGCCTCAGATGGGGAGAGTCCAGCTTTTGTACAACTCTCACCGCTGACACATATACAAAAATTTAGATTAAGGGGGTGTGGGAGTAGGGGACTGGGGTGGTGCGGGGACAGGTTTGGGGTGGGTAGAAAGCCTGTCCCCCTATTCCCGCACCCCTCTAACCCACCCCAAGCCTGTCCCCCTATTCCCACACCCCCCTAACCCACCCCAAGCCTGTCCCCCTACTCCCGCACCCCTCAAAAAAACCCTAAACCTCCCCAAGCCTGTCCCCTATTCCCACACCCCATTAAGAAATTACTATATATAAACAAGGTGAAGTATAACTTTACCTGTACAGTATTAACAACATAATACATGACTACACAGTAATTGATATATATCCAGGCTCTTGTAATATAAATCAGGAAATGGTACTGTTGATACAAAATAAGATTATACAGTACTGTACATTAATCACAAGTAATAAGGCATAATGGGTTTAATTGGCTATTAATAACTTCAACTTATTTAAAAAGGCTGCACCGAGGAGGTAAGGTAATGTATTGTACTTATTATTTTACCTTCACACTGGGAGTAAATTATTGAACAAGCAGAAAAAAAAGTTGAACTCCATATACCATACACTCTCCTCTATTTTTATGTGAGGTTAGGTTCCTGAAGGGGTCGCATAAAGTGAATTGTACAGTTGCCAAAAAAGGTGTACTGCGACAACTATTGATACAACATTAAATATATTAATGTCCATAGTTGTTTGTAGGGATTATAAGTATGTATTACAGAAGGATATGTATATTTCCTTTTGTTATACATACTTATAGTCCCTACAAATAGTTGTGGATATTACTATGGTTAAAGTTCTATCAAGATTTGTCGCAATACCTTTTTTGGCAACTGTACCTGTGTCATAGTTGTTGAGGTAATAGCCAGGTATAGACACTGGATTGATGGGTTCTATAAGGCCAGTGATGCCTTCCTCAGTGAGACGTTCTACTGCGTGTTTCAGGTTGCCCTCCAGTGTTGCCAAGTGGGCGGCCTCATCATGATCACTACTCCGACGACCACTCATAATATGCAGTCTGGTGTAGTGGGATAAAGATAACAAAATGTATACATATGCAAAAATTAGTTATAAGAAAATGTATACATATGCAAAAATTAGTTATAAGAAAATGTATACATATGCAAAAATTAGTTATAAGAAAATCAATACATATGTAAAAATTAGTTATCACAATTGTTACCTGCATCCATATATGAGGCTACAGTAGTTGGTGAAGATAATAATAAACAAATGATAAACAGTCTTAGGGTGGTATGTATGTACAATATTATTAAACTACAGTACTTCTCCGACGGAAAGTTTCTCTTCGTCCCTGAATTCAAATTGCAAAATACTGTAATAGGAACTGAGCAACAAAGAAGAAATTTACTAACACCCCCCTCTTTGTCTCTAACTTCATACAATTAATACCATACTCGAATTATTATAAATACTAACTTGTGATAATTGAGAACTTTTCCCCGAAGAAGAAATTTAACTAACACCCCCATCTTTGTCTCTAACTTCATATATTAATACCATACTCCAACTATAATAATAAATGGTACCAATGCTAACTTGTGACAATTGAGAGTCTTGGCATAACTGATGGATCGCTCTAAACTCTCCCTGAACCTGGCCTCTTGTCCTGGTATGGCTGCAAATCCCAGCTCTCCTGCCTCGGTGTCTCCTGTTGAATATCGGATGGACAACATGAGCTTCAGAAAAATAGAAGTACTGTATGCAGTAAGCCCTCGATATAAGATTACAGTACACTCTCCTCTCTTTTTATGTGAGGTTAGGTTCCTGAAGGGGTCGCATAAAGTAAATTGTACATTTCCATAAGAAATAATGGTACTTCAACTTGAAAATGGAGCCTCCTTGTTCGTGTTAATTTAAGAGTTCGTGTAAATTGCATTTATTTAATTTTTTTCATGATACGCACTATTTCAAATTCGCATAATTTAAACTCGCATAAAAAGAGAGGAGAGTGTACAATAAACTCGTAGAACATTTCATTTTCTACAAACCTGGATCGGAATTAATGAGGACCTGTTTAAGACCCGTCTCCTTCAACACTGTAGCCAACTGGTGCTCCGGGACCGAGTACGGAAAGGCACACTCTACAGCGTTGAATCCTGCGTCCTTGGCCGCCTGGTACCGTGATAATAAACCCCCGGCCTCAACAAACATAAAGCTCAGATTAGCAGCTACCTTCATCATTCCTGCAATGACAAAGAAAAAGAATATAGTATACGATATAAATTTAAAAAAAAATGACAAATGTAGTAAACAAAATATAGTATACAATATAAATTAAAAAAAAAAAAATTGACAAATGTAGTGTTTTATATCTATCGATCTATATAACTACCCATCCAACTGTACAGTATTAGTTTTGTATTGCCTAACGTTAATATAGTAAAGCTAAACCAAAATATTATTAAGGTGTTCTCTGATAGTAAAAGTGAACTGAATTTTTAGTTTGGTATCACTATTGTGTAAAATATTTGTTGTTGTTGTTGTAGTTGCCTAAACACTCTGGCCGAGCAGTCCCAAGTCTGACTGACCCAAACTGTACAGATGCTTGGGCCACTAAGAGGGACATTGTGAGATCTGTCTCGTTAAAGGCAACATAAGATGGAACAACTGGCTCATGGTCCTGTAGCCCCGAGTCAATGAACACATTATCATTAGTCTCTCCTGTTGTGCCACACAATCAGACTATATCAACAGCTACCCAAATGGAATGAAAAATAGAGAGAGACAGACAGAACAGGAAAGGCTGTGGTAGAGGATGTCAAATGACTCAGTTTTGGATACAACCAGCACTCACCACGTGGGAACAGTTGTGACACGGCAAGCATCAAGGAATTAGAAGGAAGAGAAGGACAGTTGATGAACTGAAAAGGACTGGCTGGGGCTGATAGGATGCTAAAACCCTTAAAGTGGTGCCCACATCACAACAGGCAATACTTCCATTATGGGGAATAGTTACTGTATTTGATGTTGTTATAGGATCTGGTTTCTTTCTAGTGGATTTGATGACATCTGCTCACATGGATTACATATACACGTGAGTTGTACTGCACCTGGAGACTCTTTATCCCCACTGTTGTGTTGACCACCAACACACGGTGATACATTATCCCTTTGTATACATCAGTGTAAACTCTCTACCCCTTATGGTGCCTTCAGGTCTGGTCTCATGGAAAGTACGGCCCCACTTGTAGCTCTTGTGGTAACATGGACTTGTGTCCACAACACTGACTGTGGTATCAAAGCCTTTACCACAATGAAGCCCCCAGACTCCCTGGTCTAAAGACCCTATATATATATATATATATATATATATATATATATATATATATATATATATGTATGTATGTATATAGGGTCTCTACCCTGGTCCAGTAAGCTGTGGTCCCATTTCCTTGGGATGTGGTTCAGTAGCCCAGGCATATAGGGACGAAACCAAATACGGGTAAATTTTTACAAGTTGCCACAACCGGGGCAAACTACCGGGACCTAACCGGGGCAAACTACCGGGACCTAACCGGGGCAAACTACCAGGACCTAACCGGCATACTTCAGCCTTAACCACAGCATGGAGATGTTACAGAATTAAAAAGACCTTACCTGACCTTACCTAACCTACCTAGAAGGGGACATACTTCGTGACCTAACCTTGTTATCCTCCATTTGCAGAAGAAATGGTATATAGAAAAGTGGTTTGTAATACTGAAACATAAACACTGGTAACAGTAACATTTTCGAAATCGAGTTGTGGCAACTTGTAAAAATATTCCTTATTTACACTCTTTATGAAAAACTTTCACCAATAAACATAAACTATATTATTCTTGTATATATATATTGGTAATGTTCCTAACTATATCCTATAATTCCTATTTTATTTATTTATTTACGCTCTTTATCAAAAATCTTCATCAATAAACATAAATTATAGTATTCCTGCCTAATATTAGTTATGTTTCTAACTAATGACAATGTTGACGTACCTTAATTAATGATAAATAAAGATGTGAAAATAATAAAAAAAAATATCCTGGTACGTGTTTCTGCCTAATCAGCTGCTAGCCAGAGATAACCCCAGTGTTACCAACTAAATTAACATTAATTTAATATGGCAACAATGTATGTCTCCTTCAACAAATGTCCACAACTTCAATATCGAATTTCGTCTGGTAGAAATTTTGGTACCGAATTTTTCTCATATAAATTTAGTCTTGAACAATCTGTATAAAATTCCCCATTTGTACCTTCTTTTTGGGTTTGAATTAATTCTTCTTGTTTAAATAATTCCCCATACTTGGCAACATTGACAGATCCAGTACTGCCAGAACAACATGGCATCCAAATAAATACATGATGATGGTGATGACTGCTTTTTGGTGTAGCCTTTACAACGGTACGTTCTCATTCACTGTCTTCCTCTCCAGATTCTGTGGAGAGAAAAATAAACCAAAAACAGTACCAAAGAATACATGTATATACCTTAATTAATTATACTTTCCCCCTCTATATCCTATACAACCTGCACGTCCTTATATAGGCCTACTCATTTTCTCTTCAACCATATATATTATACCCTTTTACTCTCTTTATTATCACTGGTGACAAAACTTACAAAATTGTACACGTATGAGGCAAAACAGAAAAATAAACAACAGTGTATGATTGTAAAGCATGGAATTGAAGGACGCTACTGGGATCAAGGATTTACAGTACAGACCTTTTTGTTCGTGTTCCTGTCATTATATTGTGGATAATTATACCAGTGAATAATTTCAAGGAACTTCTATCCCTGATAATAAAGAAGAGAGAGAGAGAGAGAAGGATTATACTGTATATTATTATTATTATTATCATGATTTGATTGAGTATTTATAACAGGACACGAAGAGGAAACAAATCCTACCACATGAAATAACATACAACATAAACATTCGCTCGTAGAGAGAGGACTTAGCGAAAGTATGGCAAAATTTAGTTTTCTGACGATTTTGACCTTGATTTTTTACTTTTGACCTTGAAAAACAATAGGTGACATCAGCGTTGTGGTCCCTACCTGTGGTTGTAATTTAATCGAAATGGGATAAGAAGTGATGAGTCCTACAGTGACCAAAACACATGTGCAGAAATTGACCTGAAAATTCAGACCCCTTGATTTTCGACCTAATGCTCAAATTGCAAGTTTTAGGAATACGGCCATCGTTCAAGTACCATTAGAAGCAGAATTGAACATAGATTATTACAGAAAAAGTCTGATCAAAATCAGATCTCTACAACCGAAATTATTGCGGTTTTATCGATTTTAAGATTTTTGATAATTTTGACCTTGATTTTTTACTTTTGACCTTGAAAAACAATAGGTGACCTAGATATGTTGATGCCTACCTGTGGTGAAAATTTCAGCAAAATCGGACGAGAATTGCGACCAGTAGACCGCCAAGCTACATACATTGTCAGAGAGCAACATAACAAGTAATAATAGAATACATACGTAGTCCAACACACACACAGACACACACAGTACAACAACAACAATAACACGGCCACCATGATGTCCGGTGACTTGTGTGTGTGTATTGTTTGTTTACTTTGTTACACTTGATGATAATGGATGGATGGATGATTATAATTTCTGGCTTCACAGTTACATGATCATAGCAGACATGTCTCTAATTGTTAGGGGCTCCAAATAACAAATAGGGGGACAGGCTTGGGGTGAGGAGGGGGGGCGGGAGTAGGGGGACAGGCTTTGGGGTGAGGAGGGGGAGTAGGGGCCAGGCTTGGGGGGGGGGTTAGAAGTGTGCGGGAATAAGTTAATTACAGGCTAGAGTTCTACCCACCCCAAGCCTGTCCCCCTATTCCCACACACCCCAAGCCTGTCCCCCTATTCACGCACCCCCCCCAGTCCTCCCCCAAGCCTGTCCCCATGGAGGTATATATACCTCCATGTCTGTCCCCCTACTCCCACACGCCCCAGTTCCCCCAAGCCTGTCCCCCTATTCCCGCACCCCCCAGTCCCCCCCAAGCCTGTCCCCCTATTCCCATACACCCAAGTTCCCCCCAAGCCTGTCCCCTACTCCCGCACCCCCTTAGAAATATAGTAGTAGGTATCACGTACGGTACAGTGAGAGATGAGACGGAAGCCATTGCTGTGTTGGGTAATGGCGGTGGTCATGGTAGTGAATGATGGCATGATGGTGGGATGGGTTGCCTACCTTCCACACCAGAACAGGCTGAAGTTGACAGCCTCACTTTATTTGTAGTGGCGCCACTGGAGGAACAGCATGTCAGGTAAGCTCATTCTCTCTCTCCTACACTCCTCTCTCTCTCTCCTACACTCCTCTCTCTCTCTCTCCTTTTTTTCTGCCTTCCTTTTTCTCTCGATGTCTCCCTCCGCCTCTCTCTCTCTCTCTCTCCATAACTTATTCCAATGTTCAGTCATGTTATTTTGATGATAGATGTTCAGAATAACTGGAAGATAAATGTTGAATCCACATAACTTCTTTCAATCGTGTTATTTTGAAGATAGAAATTCAGAATAAATGGAAGATAAATGTTGAATCCACCATACCTTTTAATTGCAGTCATGTCGGGCAAGAGTGTGTGTTGTGTATGGATGGTAATAATGGTGGTTGTTATGGAAGGAGTGACTGCCAACCCTGATATGGTGCCAGACTCAGCTTGTGAATGGTTGTCTCCTTGGCATGAACCCTACACCAGACCCTCAGAGGAACCCGTGCCGTACCAACTCAGGATATACCACCAGGAAGTTCGGGCAGGTTCTGTGGTTCAGGGTAAGGATTTTTTTTTTCTTTAGTGATTTTTTTTTCTTTAGGAATTCACACACGGAAAGTGGACGTACACGAGGGGGGACAGAGGACATTTTCGTCACAAAAAAACACCCCACTAATTACTTAATTACACATACTTCACTTATTATAGTTCGCTTGGCAACCCACTCGGTTTGTTTACATTCCACGCTGCCACCGCTGGGAAGGAAAAAATATCTTACCATTCTTTTACCTTAAGGGCATACAGTACTTCACGTCACTTCCGTGCACAGCACAGGCTTATGGTCTAGTATTGTTTATATGCCTCGATATTTTGTTTCATTCGCTTACGGTAATTTTATTTGATGTATGTATAATGGTATATTTTATTTGATGCTATTATGTCTTGTATGTATAATGGTATATTTTATTTGATGCTAGCCTATGTCTTGTATGTACAGTATAATGGTATATTTTCTATTTTTGTTTTACAGTGTGCATTGTAGGACCAAAGCTGGCATTGAAGGGGTTCATGATGCAAGGACACAGTGTAGATGATGGTGAGGTGATTGGGTCTTGGATCGTCCAGTACAACTCATCACTCTCACAGACCAAGGATTGTCAACACACCGTCAGTCTCTCCACCATTTGTCTAATTGCCTTAAATGAAATGTATACTAAATATCTTAAGTGTGACAGATTAGTGGTTTATATTATGTTAGCAATACTGTACTTGTATCAAATTTTAAGAATGCAATATAAAACTCACACACCAGAAACTGTGCCTCTCATTTTAACATAGGCTAAGGTAGGATGAGATATTAATGTGTATCCTATTCTATGTTTGTCTAGATGCCCATTAGAAGTACATTAGAAGTAATTTATATTGAACACTCTAAATTAATGAGTAAACACACCCACACCCACCACCCACCATCAGGACGACACAGTGACACACACCAACAGTGATGACAAGCAGTGGGTTCCCTTGTACTGGCAGGCTCCCACCAACTACCAGGGAATGGTTATCTTTAAGTGAGTTTTTTCTGTCATTTGTTTGTCTTATTTATAACGTTATGGGGATGATAGTGAGTATGAGTTTGCTTGGTTCACTATAGTCAATACAGAACAGGTACAGTCATGGTCAATAGTCCTGCAACACTTTCCAATGAGATGGCTTCGAAAAATGATCCGAAACTATAGATGTTGGTGTGTGCAATTTTGGTTCATAAAATTAACTCAAATAGCTCACTTTTATTCACCAGGTTGCAGTACATTAGACCATGACAGTACAGTACAATTCTATAAACATCAGAGTTAAAAGTTTGGGATGTAGCCATGTCCCTCACTCTAGAAACCATGATTAATTACCTTTGGCACTTCAGTTACTTCACAAATAATGCAGTAAGCAAGCACAGAATATACTAAGACAGATATTGGCTGGGAGGTGTTAAATTACTGTTAATGCTACTTCTGCTCCAATGTGACAAAATAGTTTTAAGTTGCTCGATATCATTTCAGAACTGCAGTGGTGGCTAATTACTCAACCTACTGGACAGACATCACATCATCTCCCTTCAAAGTCAGTCTGAACCAATGAGGAAATATTAACACCCAATCTATGATCAAGTAGGTACAGTACCACAGCGAATTTCTAACCTATTGCTCATTTCTGACTGGGGAAAATTTGCTTCCAATCCACAGTTCTTTAGCCTGTGGCCTTTGTCCTCATCTTTGTTAATAAAAAAAAAAAAAAAAAAAAAAAAAAAAAACATTATCATTCCTATTGTCTACCATTCTTGATGTCTCTATCTCTCCTGGAAAGATCATATTTCCTCCCCAACTAAAGTATGGAGAGAGGGATAGAAAGAAGACTACTGTAGCTGGAAGCAAGATGGCCGAGGGAAAAAGGGATGGAAAGACCAGCAGTTAATGAGCATTGGAATCCAGGACGGTCAATTAGTTTAAAGATTATAACCATCAATATTCTATTTTCTTTCTTTCAAGGTGTGGTGCAGTAATCAGCAGGACCCCCTCACTGGTAAGGTTAGGCTATTCGAGCCATTACACCCATAGTTTTAAAACATTTGAGGGCCCTTACTGGAGCTCTATGAATTCTCCAAACTACTCCAGGCAACAGATTCCCTATTCTTAGTGAGATCATTGTTAGAGTAGGTATCTCCAACCCCCAATCTCCCTGGCGGCCAGAGGCCCCCAGACTCCCTGGTCCAGTAAGCTGTGGTCCCATTTCCTTGGGATGTACTTCAGTAGCCCAGGTATATAGGGACATACAGACATATAGGGACATACAGACTCCCTGGTCCAGTAAGCTGTAGTCCCATTTCCTTGGGATGTGCTTCAGTAGCCCAGGCATATAGGGACATGCAGCCCCTACTTTATTTTAATTTGTTTTATACACTGTGACCAGAGTGTAGCAGGAGTGTGTGGGGCAGTGAGGTCATTCTACCCCGGGAGAACATCAACCACCCTCACTCCTACCCAGTATCATAGGGGATACGAGGTTGACGACACCATCACAACAAAGGTGGGCAATATAAGGACTATAAATATGCTAAATCTTGTGTTTGTAGGTGGTCTGATGATTGTGTATATATTTTGGAGATTGTATTGTTCTGTTCTGAGTAAAATTTGCTTATTTTTTCTATGATTTGTCAGGCATCATATCCTAGAGTTTGGAAGGATAAGAAAAACACACATTGCCCTTGTATATCTTGGATTGGCAACTTACTGGGAGAAAAATAACATTCATAATATTTCTGGCAGATTTCGTGTATAGTTGAGCACATTATTTGGACAGCCCTTTGTGTGAGACCCATTCTTTTACTTAATAAATAAATTTCTCTTCAAGGATGATGAAATGAAACCTTATATCATAATGAAATAAGCCTGCTGGGCCAAACACAGCTGAATGACTGAGGATTTAAAGGAAGACGCCTAAAGTCCTGACAATGAGACACCATGGCAAGGCAACCTCACTTTGTACACTTCCTTGCAGTTTTGTCTTATATATTACAGTACGTATATTCATTAAACACACCTTGTCAAAATTCTGCATCAATAAAAAATAAAATGTAAAAGTGTAACTGCAGGGAATTGTATTACGTCTGGAGTTGAAATGTTTCTGATGTTAATAATAATAATACAGTACTGTGCTGAATATTCCCTCTTCATCATTCACCAAGGGTCATTTTTTAATGTACTGTGTTTTTTTCAGTCAACAAGAAATTGGTCGAATTAGTACTGTATCTTAATTAATATATTTTATGATTTAACTCATGTTGGCCTACTGTGCTGTTAATATATACAGTTGTGGTCAATAATAATCATCCACATATGGGTATCTCAAACAATTTACTGTCTAATGTTTTCACGTTCATATATGATGTTATTGTTTTAAGTACTGTACTGTAGTGTGTAGCTGCTTGTAATAAATTAATATATGGTAGTTAACCTATTTATTGGAAAGTTTATCATCTAAGGAACAGAGGGAAGCTGTCAAACTCTTATGTGAGTTACCCCTATATGGATGATTATATATGACCACGACTGTATATAAACATTAACAGAGTAGTTACCATAACAAAGAGTTCTGGTAACAGTTTTCTAGTGAGGGTGAATTACCAAGGTGTTGACACATTGATCATGGTGGTTATACTGTACCCTGAAGCCTTGACTTAGAGAACTGAACTTTATCAATCAGTGAAATGTAACTGGTTTTCTGCTTGTCACTGCATCATATTAGGTTTGCATTCTTAATCTGAAAGAAAGTATGTAAGTGCAAATCTGACATCGACAGCTCATGACAAAAAAAAAAAAAAAAAAAAAAAAAAAAAATATCTAGTCAACATGATTTTGCTTTTGGTCAATTTCATGTCTAAATCAAGTCTGAGTCAACTGTAATATGATATGACAAGACCAGATGATTATTACTTACAGTTAGCCATGTTTATTGCATTATAGTTGGCTGTACTGTATTGTATTCTAGTTCCACATCTTTGTTAATATTTGTTTCACTTTTCAACATTTCATAACTTCAACCATGCCAAAATTGTCAAGCCATGTGGGAGTTGAGGGGTCAGGCTGTCAAAGTACACCATATCTATAACTATAAGTGAACATAAATCCAATCTGAGGTTTATAAGTAATGCATCGTGACTTGTGACACCTTCCCTCAGACACCCACAGTTTTCATCTTTGTGCCATGTCCATTTAACCATCACAAAATTGCAGTGAAAACTAAAGAATGAACCAGTGTGTACTTCATTAAGACACCAGAGTTATAAATAGCGGGACCCACTGATTACTCTTGGCTACGGTTACTGCTAAAATAATGGCTATTAATTAACTGCCTAGATCACAGACTACATGTTCCACTAGAAGGACTACTGTACCAAAGGACCGTCAGGACAGGACGGGACTAGACTAGGCTACACTCTCAATGTACACTGATAAGAAAATGATGTACAATTTGTTCCAGGATCTGTATAGGCAAATTCTTTTCTTTTAACATGGTTTTAAATAATCAATATTGCTCCTCAAGTTAGACTAGACTTGTTTCCAAAGTGTGTGAGAATCTGTAGCTCAGGAGTCCACACAGGAATTCCTCTTTATGCATACTGTACCTTCCATATACAAAATTTCATTACTGTAATGCAATCTGACTCATCATAAATTTATACAGTACCTTCCTTATAAATGGGGTGTTATTTCACTTATGAATACAGTACTGTACTAATATCTTGACTTCTATGACACTCCAATATAATTTAATCTTACTGTAGGTAACTTTGTGACTGTATTCCTTTGGGTCAAGAGATCTTAAAAACAGACTCATCATAAATGGTAACACTGCCATACTCTTCACCCCAGTACAGTACAGTATATGTGGCTCTACTTTATCTCAAAGATTCATTAAGATTCCTGAACTTATTGAGAGTGTGACAAGCAAAACTAGTTCAGCATTGCCATTAGAACAAAATATAACACACATTCAGCTTGTTACAATACCAGGCTTACTCACTCAGAGGATTAATTCTACAAGCCCAAGTTTTCATGACATTCAGTGATGTTACTGAATCAAGAGGAACTACTGCTAATAAACCTTCTCTCTTTCTGCATCTTCATACAGCTGTCATCAGAATAATAAAAAAAAAAAATGTGTACAGTATACCATTTTCCTTCCTGCCTTAATTAAGTACAATATAAATAAATTTACCCTAAAAGAGGTTCTCAGTCTAGATGCTTCTGTAGTTCCAGTACACATACACATTATCTACACCAAAACAGATTTCCATAACTACATTAAACTTCTTCAAACTGAATGTGACCCAAAGGAGCATCAGAGTCACAACACCACCTCACCCATCACTAAAAACTAATGATAGACAACAAAACAAAATTCAGAATAAATCATACTATCCCAGATATCTAAAAAGGAGGTTTTCAGTTACAGTATTATGTACTAGTATTACTGTATACAGTACTCCAACTACATTACAGTACTCGGCTATAAAACCAAACTAGTATATCAATACAACATTCCTTTCTTCCCTTCAACACTAAACAAATAACCAGCCTATAGTGTGTGGGCTCAAAGGTATGTTGTTGTTATTGTTGTTGTTGTTGTGTCACCTCTTGTACAGTTGCCACCTGATGACTCCAGGACGCCCGCTACACCACCCTGTTGTGCTAAGGTGTACAATTTTTCTGGCAACAGTGATATGGTCCTGGATATTCTCTGAGAGGTTCAACATGCTGTCGTCTTGAAACGTCATCACTCAGGTACACAGAACCCCTCAGAGGAGATCCATAATGATATCACTGTTGCCAGATTAAAAATGTACCTTACCATTACAGGGTGGTGCAGCAGGTGGCCTGGAGTCATCAGCTCACAACTGTACCTGACTAAAGGCAGACAAGCTCAAGCTGGTAATATTAAAACAAGAGAATGTAATTGCACCTTCATTTTACTATATCAACATCAGTGAATTATCCCAACATGAAGGATGGTAGGTAATGTAATGTACTGTATATGGTTAACACTTCTTATTATACAACACTGCTTCATTCTGTAATCAATATTAAATGAAGGTGCAGATACATTACCTTATCTTGATAACACTCTGAACTACATAATTCTGCACACACTACTATAGTCTGATTCCAATATGAAGGTAGTTTGTGTGGTGGAGTTAAGGGACTTCTTCACCCAACAACAGTGTTGTTATTTAACACAAACAAGGCATATAATATTTCATACCTTCATTATTTAGTGTTTGAAATAAGTGTTCAAATCTTCAAAAAATTATTGTACTGTATATAGTTATGTGTGTTCATTTTTTTTTTTCACATTACAGTAACAAAGAAATATAAAAAATAATTTCCTACACTGACAACACTTCCAAGATGAACTGTAAATCAGCCCATGTGTGTTTGACATCCAATCCTATATAGGTGTACAGTAACTCAACAAGGCAACACTGTACAATAGGAAGGTTACACCCCAAACTACCTTCATATTTAAATCCGACTATATTACTGTACTCATTTCTCAAACAAATTTACGTGGAACAGTTTTAAAACATTCATGACATACAGTTACATTACCTCAAAGAAACCCTCAAGCACTTAGGCCAATTCAGAGGGTTTTTTTCTAAGGTCAATGGTGTACATTTATGATGCTTAAAAGATCTGTTTGAATAATGAAAATGTATGATGATCAATTTTTTCATGCTCATTTACTATGATAGTACAGTACTTTCAATATTAACAATCCTAAAAGTATTCACACACATCAGAAATTTGCACTATTCATCCATAAAAAACAAAGAAATAAAAACAGTAAATTGTCAACGACACGTTCAAAGTTCTCACTAATAGAATGCAATACTGTACTGAGGTTTAGGTACATGTGACTTATTCAGAATAGGCATTGTACTCTTCATTCACAGTAATAATTTTCATGTAATAAATAAGGCACATTTATTTATAGCATCTGGAACAAACCCACTATGATCTCCCACTATGAGACTTTGAAAGCTATATAGTATACAGGGTTGAAGTTCCTCAAGCTGTCTGGCCGAGCAGCCCTGAGTATACAGGGTTGTAGGTCCTACTACATTACCTCAGATACAGAAAGAAGTCTTGTGAGTTCATAAAGGGTTCCAAGTGCTACAATGAAATATGCCATTACACAGTATAATGTAAACTCTTTCCATAAGTCAATGGTAAAAACATCACAATAATAACAATCTGTCCATGTGAAGAAACAAAGGTTAAGTTAGTCGTACCACAAGTATACTGCATGTGACCAAATCCTTGTCTATCTAGGAAAAGAAAACATCTGTGCATCATTGCTCTGAAATACAAACATATATGAATGGACTGTGCTTTATGTGTTACACCAAGATGAATTAATATGGTAGCAGTATTGACTCTGAAAATGCTAAGCAAACTGGATCTTCTAATTGGGGAAAGATAATGTTATCAAATGGAGGATTACTGATTTGTTCAAGATGAGCCATAAAACACATGACCTAAACTAAGGCAGTCTCTTTTTTGGCTCATTTGGCAAAAGTCAGTATTTCTCTATCTGTCAACAATGAGTTACCTCCCTAAACACTTTTAGCATGTTCTGTAATTACCAACATCCAATCTACCCCATTAATGTAATTCCCAGGAGAGTAATAGTACATAGTTGAAATATATTAAAGGGTAAAATGTTGTTGACAAAGTGAAGGCTAGTTGTTATTGTTGTTGTTGTTGAAGTTGCTCAAGGTGTCTGGCCGAACGAACAGCCCCAAACTCCTGAGGAAGGTCATGGCCTGAACCGGGCTTTCCCACAGTGCCCTCAGAGTGTGTATGTTGTGCTGTTAGTAAGTGTGGTAGTGAAGGCTAGTAATTCAACTCAATTGTACCCAGAAACACTCACTACTTCAGTACAGTAGGAGTTATATGTACAGTACTCTTGCTTTGTGTGACCAGTTTTAAGGAATAAAGTAGCCTCCAATTTGCCTTCACTATTTTACCTTCCTTAAAGCTTTCAATATTCTCTCTTTCTATATCTAGAAGCAATTATTATACTATTTTCTCCTACATTCTAGAGTGGTTGCAAACCTGCCACTACAGGTAATAAACAAACAATTTATTCTTTCACAAAACATTATTTAACAGTAATGCAGCTATCAACATGGATCTTCCTTAATGGTGGTGGTGATGGTGATGCTAAATGTAGCATGAAAATATTATGCCTCCAACACACTGAGGGACAACACATTAATATACACACACACACATGCACACACAGAAACACATACTCACATGCACCCTAGTCCAATATTTACACCGTCACATCTCTCTCCTCTGCACTTCACTCCCTCTTCCTACTCGCATATCTATATTGTATGCAATTTTCCTTTTTAACCCTGATTTTCCCATTTCAGATTTCAGTACTGCTTCATCAGTATTATTATTTCATCATTCCATACCAGGTGTTGCCCTATCTCCTCTCATTTGTCTCCCTCCTCACCTCTACTCCTCTTCTTCCTCCCTCCCTACCATACCTTCCTTACTCCTCCCTCCCTACCTTCCCTTCCTTCCTCCCTACCATCCCTTCCTTCCTCCCTACCATCCCTTCCTTACTCCTCACCTCCACTCTTCTCCTTCCTCCCTACCATCCCTTCCTTCCTCCCTACCATCCCTTCCTTACTCCTTACTCCTCACCTCCACTCTTCTCCTTCCTCCCTACCATCCCTTCCTTACTCCTTACTCAGCCAACCAACCAACTGGACTACAGTGCCATCGAAAGCTCATAAAATCTACAAGCTATGGCCAGGCATAAACCCTGTCAACTAAAGCACTGTATCTACTGAAACACCTATATAACAGTCAAAGACATTATGTATTATGTGTTTTTCCTCTGCCCTTCAATTGCGGTGATACACTAATAACTTTTTTTGGTTTACAGTGTACTATTTAAATCAATGTAAACAATTATGTACAAGACAAATTGTACATTAACTCATAATGACTGTCAATGTGTGGGATAAATTAATTAATGTGCACTGTAATATCAAGTTGACACACGGAAACATTAATGTAACTGTACACACTCAATTTAGATACATGTATGTCTTTCAATATTCAACTCTTAAAAGAGGTTTACTGATTGCTGAAATTTAAGAGAGGGGCTGGAGTGCCATGACATAATGTTTCTCCCTGACTGTACCTTGGGTTCCTGTGTGACCTCCAACCAGTGTGTTGGACTTGTACTGTGGGATGCCATGTTGAACTACCTATATTATGCATTGAAGCGCCCCATATTGACCCGTATACATAGATACAAACACCTTTAAACGGGAGACAGACCTTAAGGGGACAGGCTTGGGTTTTTTTTGAGGGGTATGGGAGTATGGAGACAGGCTTGGGGCATTTAGGGGGGGTGCGGGAATAGGTGACAAGCTCTCTACCCCTCCCCCCCCCCCACCCCAAGCCTGTCCCCCTAATCCCTCACCCCCCAACCCCAAACCTGTCCCCTAACTCCCACTCCCCCTTAAGGACCCTGTGATCGTGTATGAAAAGTGGAGGCTTCTGATTCCTCCTGACCATGCCGCAAAACAAGCTCTTTCCATATAGTTGGTGTTTCGTAGCAATATATGTAGGACTCATTTATCTCCAATATTCAGACTACAGCACAGGGTTCCTTAATTAAACCGTGAACTGTACTTCGGGCGACCCTGTCATTAACGAATATATGCAATTGGAAACCTGAGGGACAAACACACTACAATATGACTACCGGTACAGTCTTGTGGAGGACATAAAAAAAATTCTACAGCCAATACGGTATCAGAAAGGTTATCCGTGCTAAGTCTAAGCTTGCCATCCAGGGGTTATCTATCAGTCAAGCATCAGCCAATCATATGAAAGGTATAGTTGCCAAAAAAGGTATTGCGACAACTATTGCTACAACATTAAATATATTAATGTCCATAGTTGTTTGTAGGGATTACAAGTATGTATGACAGAAGGATATGTATATTTCCTTCTGTTATACATGATTATAGTCCATATACAAATAGTTGTGGATATTACTAGGGTTAAAGTTCTGTCAAGATTTGTCACAATACCTTTTTTGGCAACTGTACAAGCCTCTATGATTATGACTCTCCATCTTTACTGTTTGCTTCAAAAATAATGACATTAGCTTGACCCCCATTACACTCTTACTAAACATGGGTTATCTCATTGGTTGGTATACAGTATGTTGGAGTGGGAGCACTACTCAATATATCCTTCATCTAGTCTACAGGCAATAATAGAATAGGCTTAAGTATATTACAGCTGATGGCATGACACCTCACATTGATAATTAACATTGAATATCCAACTACTGTACAATATCTGTCTCCTCTTAAAATAGGTTGACTACAGTACATTTTATAATTCTTGTGTTATACAATTACAGTAAATTTTCTCTGGATTCATCAAATATATACAGGCTTTATTCTCATGACATGAACATGAATCTAAGATAAATCTATGAACTCTCCACAAGGTCTATCCACAAAATATAAATACTGATTTTCATGTACGCTTCACCTCCCCGCAGGTTTCCCATGAACCTGTGAGAGTAACTCATGTCTACAGAATCTGCGTGTTTTGTGGCATAAAATATCACAGTTAAATGAAGACTAGCAAAGAGTCCCTCTGTTGAACAGGTCATATTCCAATACTGATATTACAGTATCTGGATCCCTCAGAGAAAACAAGTTTTAGGTACAAACACTCAAGTTGTGTTGAAGTTTCAGGTCATATACATACAGTATCTACACAAAGTCATGAGTTAAGACAGGATACATCTGCCTCTTTAACTAATTACTTTACCCCTTGGATCTGGGTCAGTAAAATCAGTTGGTATATGCCAGAGTAAATGAAGTCACTTCTCAAGAGAATAATGCAGGTTTAATATCACTGAGAAATCAATGTTATCTCCTTCCCAGCTACTGTACCAACAGCTTCTCAGTAACCATGGCAACAGGAAGCAACAAGCAAATAGGAATAAGGTGTATTCTTTCCATCATATATGCCAGCCAGGGGGAGGTGGTGGTGGTGGGTGGGTAGACTAATGTTTAGTTAATATTTCTACCATCCTTGTGGATATACTGTTACATCAATGAGGTATATCCATTACCAAGGGGTTGAGAAGGAGTTGTCTTCCCGTCCTATTTTCAAAACATTACAAATGCACAAGGCTAATGTATCGCGCCTACAAGTAAAAAGTATAGTACAATATTCAGTTTTTATGAACCTTCAATCTTCGAAATAATTGTACCTTTTTTCTCAATAGATTTTAATTGTCTAACAACAACACTTATTCAGCTTCCTCTACTAAACATATTATCATCACCAAACCATCCTCAAGTCAGATAGGTACATAGAGTAGCCTACTAGCAGTGAAAATGTTACAATAAAAGCTCATTGGATGGCATTTTTTAGCAACATAAAAATCAACATTAATTATGACATAAGATTGTCAGATAGTGATTGACCTTGAATCAAGTTATTGCCAATGATTTATATCCCAAACTCTGGGTTTTACCTAATATTATTATTATTATGTGATTGTTTTGTGACCAAGTAACATCCATGAACCTCAACTTTGTCACATCAAATTATAAGTGGTGTATGTTTTATCAGCAAATTCAAGGCTATTGTATTCTCCAAACTGTGCCAAAAAACATACCATTTATGAGTTGTTGTTGTTGTTGTTGTTCTCCCGGGGCAGAATGTCCTCCTGCCCCACAGACATAAAAAAAAAAAAAAAAAAAAAAAAAAAAAAAAGACAGACTCCCGGTATTATTTTATGAGTATAGTAGGGCCGTCTATTTTTCATCAATTTGGAGATATCAGTGGTCTTCATTTTGCTGACATATATAATACAGTATTACCTATAAGAATTGCATAAATACAGTACTGTATCCACCATGATGGTAACAGTTGCAGGACAAATAATTCACCAGAGAATAATAGCACAAAACAGAACATATACTAACACTGTATAATGTTTACATACAGTATATAAACTGGCATAAAGCATAATACACAAAGATTATATCCATAGCAAATACAATAAAAATAACTAGTGATATGAACACAACATAAACAAAAGTAAATACCATAAGCAAACAGGAGAACTGTATACATATCTCACTGATACACACAATGGGTGATAAAGTGGTGGTTATATAGCATTATACAATACAGTATTTATACACACAAAACACACTCTAATATCAACAACTCAAAAATAGACACAACTCTATATGAATAAGCACCTTTTTTGATAATGTGTTGGTACAGTTGCCAAAAAAGGTACTGCGACATGCAACTCTTGATACAACATTGAATATATTAATTTCCATAGTTGTTTGTAGGGATTATAAATATGTATTACAGAAGGATATGTATATTTCCTTCTGTTATACATGCTTATAGTCCCTACAAATAGTTGTGGATATTACTAGGGTTAAAGTTCTATCAAGATTTGTCGCAATACCTTTTTTGGCAACTGTACACTTTGGTAGTAAACTGGAAGTGTATGGATTCCTGCAAACAAGGCCAGGAAACAAATCACCTCAATGTTAGTAAAAGGGAACTGTTGTTTTGTGACATAGTTTGGAGGATTCAGTCGCCCTCCAATTTACCATCCAAGAGAATCTCCCCTAAGTCAAAAGACGGAAGTGGAGAACTGTATTTATCATTAAAGGTTACCCATCAAATAAATGGTGGTGTTTAAATATTGAATTGTCGAGTTATTTTTCCACTCAACAATTTGTGCACTACTATGGTATACAATATTGAAAACCTTCTTCTGTATCTAAACAACTTATACAATATACAGCCAGCAAGTAATTATTCCTTATGTCAAATTGCACATTATTGTACTCTAAATTTCAAATAACTCATAACACATTACCCGGTTAAATGATTATTGACCATGAGCAAAAATTGTCACACTGAGTCACACTTTAGTTAAACTTGTAGTATATTTTAGCCTCAGATAGTATACTTTTAGCTGACAGTTACACTCACTATTATGTATTTTATTAATAAACATGTGTCAAACCTTACTTTTACAGCCTCGTTCAGATGTTTACTTTCTGTACTTACAAATAAATGGGAATACAGTAATAAATTATCTATCAGAGATGCTTGTTAATTTGAATTCATAATAAATTCAAATATTCATGTAATTCGATATTGAGTATCTTTGTTTCCCTATTAGACATACTGTATGTTGACTTATCACAAAGCATAACTCCTATTTTCATTAACACGATTAATGTGTAAATGAAAACACTATTTCAGAAGGAATAATTTATAACATTTCACCATTTGTTTCTTCATCTCAACTTATGGGGAGGATACATGTGTTGGTAAATCTGGAACAAACTTATTCCTCCAGACTATTCTGTTTTCTGGCATTCTTTGGAGGAATCAAGGCGCTCCAATGTACCAAAAGTATACTGTACTCTCCTCTTAAGTAGCAAGATGTCATCCCTAAAAGACACCTCCTTAATTAAAGGTAAATTTCTTCTATATTCTGTCTAGCTATCAGTAACTTCCAGATTATAATGCATCTCCTTAAACATGAAGTCTGTCTGCCTGTCCACAACTAAACCTAGCCATATGTTATTATTAATTACAGTAATGATCTGAACTCCCAAACCAAAGCAATGATGAATAAATGACTCAGTGGAACTCCAACCCAAATAAACTTCTGGGAGTTAGGGCACTTCTTTACACATCCTATTTACTCTATTATTATTATTATTATTATTATTATTACTTCAGTTCATATACCTTGTACAATTGTTATCTCCAAGCAACCCGCCAACACATTCCACTGAACTTTAGAACAGTACATTACCTATACTGTTAAATTATAAACTTAGTCTGTAACTTATTGAAATTATACCCTTTGGGACATAAGTTCATAGCCCACTAGTGTTTACCTAAACTTGAACACAATAAAAATACTAATAAATAAACAAATAAAATACTGTCATTTAAAACTTAACCTAGACCCTGCTGAGTACAAAAAAGGCCCATATGCCAAAGAATCCACTACTAACTTGAGTTTATAATACAGTACAGTACTTGACAAGACCCAAGCCAACACCAACCAACCCACACATTACAAACAAGATATAAAGTGAGGGATGTTACAGTAAATCTCACCTACTGTTTTACATTTTGTGACCTTATGATTTGCACCAAAAACTTAATTCGGATGAAGGAATATTCTCAGACTCTTCTCCTTCTAAATGGATTCAATCTGCCAACCTTTGTATAAAGAGTGTAGCATGTTAGTGAATCGTCCAGTACACACTCAACGATCAATCTTTATCATCAACCCTTTTTGGTCATTGGTCTATTTGTCTGTCTGTGAGGGTTCTTCCTACATTAACACTAAAACCTTCCCACCACGCCTTGTAAAAAGGAAAATAGGTTATCATTATTGATGATGATGATAATGAAGACGGCCTTTTTTGTACCGACACAGAGAAATAAGGTCATTCCAGACACAACTATCTAACCTTCAAATCAATTTAAAATATAGTCATAAAGTCACATACCTGTACTGTATATTTTTGTTATTCAGTCCATATCTCAGATCATTTTGTGAACATTTAAGTTCTGTACCTACTTCTTAGGCTCATTGAACAAAATATGAACACTTGGAGAAATAAGGAAATACTGACACTATAAAATGCTGAAGCTTTGTTAATTGTACTTCCGAGCACCTATAGTAAAGCAACTGCATACAGTGGCAGTGAATATAAATAAAATATCACTCAGTATACAGTATTAATCTAATAAACACAAGCCCTCACTCACACCATATCTTCAGTCCGATGTGCTTAATTAACCTGAGATGTGATGCTAAACACACACAAGAATAATCATGGGTTAAACAATAATAAATGATCAATACACAGACTCCACTGGTAAACACAGTACAGTACTGAACCATCATATCATTTATTATCATTGTCTAACTTATGACTTTTCTTTTAGGGGGTACGAAGTGCACTTTGGTTACATTAGAGCTTCTTGATTCCTCCAAAGGTTGTCAGGAAACAGGACCAAATAAGCAAAATTAATGGTGGCCTGTTTCTTGTAAGAGCTTGGAGCAATCAGGTGCTCCAGATTCACCAACACTACACTACCTCCTTCAGGTGCATATGGCACTTTGACATGGCAGCACAACTACCATGGTCATGTGTTACCAGCTGAGGTTACAAGAGAGTGTTACCGCTACCTCTTCACACACAGCTGGCAACAGACAACCTTCATTTTACAGTCCTATGGTTGGCTGGTAAATATATAACCACTGTACAGTTGCCCAAGGAAAGACTGCAACCAAATTGTTGTTGTGTGTCAATATCTGGCAGGTGCTCCAAAGTAAACACTCGTATTTTATCAATAGATCACTCAGAACCTACAACCTCTGTATGGACGGATGTTATTGGCTTCAGCTAATTACAATCATCCTTACAACTATAGGCTTTGAGTGATCCATTGATAAAATACGAGTGTTTACTTTGGAGCAGCTGCCAGATATTGACACACAACAACAATTTGGTTGCAGTCTTTCCTTGGGCAACTATACCTTCCTGTACCTATGAGTTTATGGCAGTTTAACAGGAGTTGGTGCCAACACATAAGTACTGTATGTGTACTATCAAAGACAAAACTAGTTTTGTGAATTTTGGTGAATATATATACTAGTAGTACAGGGCACAAACATTAAGTTTCATTGAGTTTCACAAGTTATATGAAATCATTGGACAAGACAAAGACACTACTTTTATCTCTGATAGTACACACTGCCAAGGACTGCAGCATCCACCATTATATTAAAGCAGAGTATAGTACATTATAAATTATAGGCTTAAGGTCCCTGTGATTGTGTATAGGTATTGGAGGCTTCTGATTCCTAATACAGTAATTCCTATAGTACTGTAGGCCACAAAACACACTCCCTTCATATAGGTGGTGGTGTTTCATGGCAATAGTTGAAGGACTCATTTTTTTACCTCCAATATTCTGACTACATCGCAGGGTTCCTTAATTAATTAATGTATGAGTGTATGGCATGTTTGTGACTAGACCCCAGTGGCTCAATCAGTAGTTTCATTGTTCAAAAGCCACAATCACACACACATTGTTTTCATTTCCTCCATCCTCACAAGTATCAAAATATACAGTGTTCCAGCACAAAAATAAAAAGTAATTTAATGGCTTATAAACAAAATTATGTCAATAACTTTTGAGCTGACTAGGGAAGTGTGAATGTCTTTGGATTGTCCGAGGTGAACAATTTCAAAACCTCAGCTGCTAAATGCTACTACAAGCTGGTTATAGGCAGGAGGCGAGGGCAGGGATGAGTAGAGAAGAGGTAGGGTCTGTGATACATATATAAGCTTCATCATTACACCAACATAACTCCACAAAATCTCCATTTGTTGATGAAACTCAAACACGTGTGAGTTGTGTCTACCTACTTGGACACAGATGAATTTTTTTTAATGACAATAGCATATCCACTTGTAGAGTAATTCAATAACATAATACACTACCTGTATTGTATATACAGTACACGGCTTTCAGAAAAAAGCTACAACCAAAGATATTAATTTATGACAGGTTACATATTTAAATTTTTTCTCTAAACTTTCAAAGTATTAGTTCACACTATTTCAATAAATAACATTTATGTAATGAAAATTTTATCCTTATTATCAGAACCGTATTGGAAAAAAAACATGACAGCTGTTATGTCAACAAAATTATTTCACATTATATGTATTCAGTAAAGAAATTTGAAAATAAATGTATAGAGTAGGACCCACCTCAACCCATCTCACCTGAAGCCTGACACACTACTAAGCCTTACCCACTCTGCTTGTTGCCCAGCTCATGTTGAGTTTATAATGTAAGGGTTAAACTCATGCCAACAAACTGACACTAACAATTCCTCTATCATCTGTCAAAAATGTGACTACATCATTGTATATATGTGTTATGTTTTGTTGCACTGTTTGGAGGAATAAGTAGCACTAAATCAGCTGTCAAACTTTAACCCCTTAGAGTTACACAATAGTCAATAGACAGCCTTAAGGTAAACATATAGGGAGTTTAGTTTCCTCTGGCTGATAAACATTGACATTATTTATGGCCAGCCATAATGAGACTCAGGCTTGCAAAGCATGACTCTAAGCCCTGTCAAGCAAATCATGACTCTTATTCGTCATATCAAGCAAAACAAGGTTCTATTATGGCTCCCCAAAACAATTGAGTTTTCACAGGTCTTTAACTTGGCGTTCGTTACCGTTAAGTTGGTGTTCATTCCTATAGATGTTGTCTGTTGGACTCTCAGTGTGGTGGGACACAAAACAGCACGAGTGGACGGTCCATTTGGATACTTGCCCTTGTCGGTAGTATGCCAAGACCAGCGTCCCCTCGTCTCTGTCCCGAGACACTGATGGGCCATTTATATCCACCCACGGATGACCAAAGCAGCTGCAATATTTAAATAATATAATAATAAATTAATATACTTAAAAGTTGGCAATTGGAAATCAGGCCCACCCATCTATGACAGACATTTTGAACAATGACACCTAACACAAGGAAACAGGAATTAATTTACAGTAACCTAATTTGATCAAAAAGAGTAAACTGTGATGCCTAGACTACAAGATGACTGAGTAACTGACCTATAGTAGACTGCATGTAGAATAACACCAGTAAGGTAACTGATGGTACAGAGGATGGCCGAGATAATGATGAAAGTGTTGTCGTAGCGTGACTTTTCCAACCCTGCAATGCCCAGGCTGAGCAGCACCAGGTTCTCCACAAATGCCAGGATCAGGAACAGTACCTGTGATATGGGCAGGGAAGGACTGGATGCTTCACAAGTAAACGGATTATTTTTCATTTCTGGACTGACATCCTCAAAATGCAACTGTATGAAAATCCTTAAAACACACTTGTATAACGAACCCCTATCAACATTGGTATTTAAATCTCAAATATATTGTAGTTAATCCCTGGACACAACTGTATAACAACTCTGTAACACACCTATATAATAACTGTGTAACACACCTGTATAACAACTCTGTAACACACCCACCTGTATGACAACTGTGGAGTGACGTCGTGAGAGTTGCTTCTTGACCGCTGATGGTCGTTCCAGCCGGAAATACACCAGTGTTGATGCAATGGTGCCCAGGAAGACATAGAAGTACGGACGCAGGTACTCTAGGAAGCAGTGGCAGCACATGTACCGACGCACTGGCAACACTGATCTGTAGTAAACATTACACTATTAACTCTTACTCACATATAAAACTGGCAAACATTAGTAACGGAGTGAATAATAAGGCACTGAATTATAATATATAATATAATAATATATATAATAATATATAATATAATCTTATAATATAAAGGTTTCCCAGTAACAAAGTTGTGGCATGCTACACAAATACTTAAGATGTACCAGTTTCAAATTTGGCACACACTACACATGTTAGTACTATACACATCCCACCATTAATCTTTTCACGTCTCAATTTCAAGCCTCACAACAAATATACAGTATCCTAACAATGCTTCTGCAACTCTCCTTATTTCAATTTCAAGCCTCACTACAAATATATCCTAACAATGCCTCTGCAACACTCCTTACCGGCTGGCTGACTGACCTACAACTCCTTAACCCCTTACGTACTCCTTACCTCTCCTCCAACTTGAGTTTGAAGACGAGGACGATCATGAAGTGTACTCCCAAAACCACAAACACCTTTGAAGTGAATGCCAACGTGAAGAGTGTACAAGCTATGGCTCGTGACACAACCTGCACAAATATAAACAAAATTAAACAAATATTTATAACCTGGGCCTAATTATCAGTCAGTATGAAGGGGAGATTATCTTGTTGGTAAATTGGAAGAGCTCTGATTCCTCCAAACCATACCAAGAAACAGACTCTCTCCAATTTGTAACACTGATGTTTGTTTTCTGGTCAAGTCAGGAGGAATCAGGAGCCTTCCAATTTACCCAATATGAGAACCTTCCCTTACAGAAAACATTATATGACTCAGAATTATTTTACCTACATACAGTCGCGGTCATATATAATCATCCATATAGGGGTAACTCACGTAAGAGTTTGACAGCTTCCCTCTGTTCCTTAGATGATAAACTTTTCAATAAATAAGTTAACTACCATCTTTTAATTTAATACAAGCAGCTACACACTACTTAAAACAATAACATCATAAAATTATGTGAACGTGAAAACATTAGATAGTAAATTATTTGAGATACCCATATGTGGATGATTATTATTGACCACAACTGTACATAAGTGAACCGTTTCAGTATCACAAATATGGGACCCACACACTCACACTACCAGAGAATAACCTGAGTTTATTTGAACCTACCTCTACCTTCAAAGGGTAAAAATAAAACAACAAAACAAAGCAATGCAAAACTCAACACTTTTACTAATTAAAAGAAAAATGTAGTAATTAAAAGCTGAGTTGTGTAGTACCGTACTTGTACTTATAATTCAGAAGTATACTTTTGCACAAATTTTCAAGATATACTCTCCTCTTTTTTTATGGGAGGTTAGGTTCCTGAAGGGGTCGCATAAAGTGACTTTTGCATAAAGTAAATTTTATATTTTCCATAATAAATAATGGTACAGTACTTTAACTTGAAAATGGAGCCTCCTTGTTCGTGTTATTTTAAGAGTTCGTGTAAATTGCATTTATTTCATTTTATTCATGATACGCACTATTTCAAATTCGCATAACAAGAGAGGAGAGTGTACCACCTGCACAGTAAATTACTAAAGTGTTTTATTTTCTCCTAAGCTAAGATATCAACGTATAATGCTTTCCTCAGTCGTGTTTAACTTACCTGGAAGAAAATGGCAAAGAGGAGAGGCAGAGCATTGAGGATGGTGAGACCCCCAAGCTTTGAGAAGCGATGGTACGAAGTGAAGGACCAGGTGAGGGAGACGAGGGAGATGAGGACGGAGAACACCTGCTTGGACAGTTGGGTCTCACTGCCTCGAGGTGCCAGCGACAGTATGGAGCCCAATGTCGCATCCTTCACCTGTCATACATACATACATACAAACAAGTTATGAACGGGGTGTGGGAATAGGGGAACAGGCTTGAGGGGGGTGTGGGAATAGGGGGACAGGCTTGAGAGGGGTGTGGGAATAGGGGGACAGGCTTGAGGGGTGTGTGGGAATAGGGGGACAGGCTTGAGGGGTGTGTGGGAATAGGGGGACAGGCTTGAGGGGGGGTTAGGGGTGTATGGGAATAGGGTGACAGGCTTGAGGGGGAGATGGGGGGGTGCGGGAGTAGGGGGACAGGCTTGGGAGGGGGGGGGATGTTTGGGGGATGTATGCGGGAATAGGGTGACAGGCTTTTTACCCACCCCAAGCCTGTCCCCCTATTCCCGCACCCCCCAAGCCTACCCCCCTGCTCCCACACCCTCTTAACCAACAACAGAATCTTCCCTTAAAGTATCTTGACAGGATCTGGCATTTAAACAACCTAAAAATTCTTTCATATTCAACTCCTTCAGAAAAAAATGATTATAAAAAATACACAATACACGAGTCACTTATTTGTACACTTATTTCAATTACACTCTCCTCTTTTTTTATGAGAGGTTAGGTTCCTGAAGGGGTCGCATAAAGTGAATTGTACATTTCCATAAGAAATAATGGTACAGTAAAAGTCCAGTTATTCGTCATCCAGTACTTCGGAAAATCTGTTTATCCGTCAGTTTTTAAAAATAGTCCCATTCCGAGAGTCTCCTGAATTTTCGGCATATTTTCCAATTGCTAACTTAGCAGAAATGGCAGTTTTGAAACAGCGCCAGGCGAGGGACGAGTCCCAGCTGTCGCTTCTCGCATCATCATAAACTTGACTCCGCCCATTAGGCTTACTGGCTAGCTACGTGTGTGTTTGAACGAAATGGTAAGATTGGCGAGTACAATGGGAACGAGTTTATCATTTATTTTTTGTTTTCTCCTTGTACTTGACTCCTGTGTGCGCGGTGTTTGACCGTGTTTCCAGACCCTTGGTGTTGGTGACCTGGTGTAGTCCTCGTGGTGAACTTGGCTCTGATTTTCGTGTTGTGAAAATGGCTTCGGCAAGTGGAAAACTTACTAATGTTATGAAGAAGCGTTCTCATAAGGTCCTACCAATATCACGAAAGCTGGAACTATTGAAGAAACTGGAGGCTGGTGTGGGAAGAAAAAAATTGATGGAAGAATATAATGTAAGCTCTTCCACTATTTATGATATAAAAAAACAAAAGTGTGAGCTCTACAAGTTTGTTTCAAAAGGTCTGAGTGATTCTTCAATCGAGCGCAAGGTTATGAAAAAGCCTAAGTTGTATGAGCTCGATGAAGTGTTATACAAGTGGTTTTTGGTGCAGCGGTCTGCAGGAAAGCCTGTTTCAGGCCCAATCATAACAGAAAAAGCTAAAATGTTTTATGAAAGCATGAATATAACTGAACCATGTGCATTCTCGGATGGTTGGCTAAGAAACTTCAAGCAAAGACATGGCATCAGGAAACTGGATATTAGTGGTGAAACCTGTTCTGCTGATGCTGATGCTGCCGAACGCTACAGTGCAACCTTTACGGATCTGGTAAATGAACATCGATTACTGCCCTGCCAAATCTATAATGCCGACGAGACTGGCCTGTTTTATAAGAGTTTGCCAGAAAGGACTCTAGCTGGGGCTGGTGAAAAGTCGGCAAAAGGATTCAAACGAAACAAAGAGCGTTTGACAGTGCTCACTTGTGCTAATGCTTCCGGGACTCATAAGATAAAACTGCTTGTGTTAGGAAAGTACAAGAATCCAAGGGCACTGAAAAATGTGCATCACTTGCCGGTATGGTATGATTCGCAGAGTAATGCGTGGATGACTGCAGAAATCTTTAGTCGCTGGTTCCATAATTATTTTGTGCCAGTGGTGAAGGCTAACCTTCAAAAGGAGGGGCTACCTGTTGATTCCAAGGTTGTCCTCCTCCTAGATAATTGTCGAGCACATCCTCCTGCAAGCCAACTCGTCAACGGGAACATTTTCGTCGTCTATCTGCCACCAAATGTCACCTCTTTGATACAGCCCATGGACCAAGGAGTGATACAAAAATTCAAGAGTGCATACCGGGCATCATTTGCAAGAAATATGTTAAATACTACCCAGGCTGTCACTGAATTTCAAGTCATTTAACATCAAGGATGCAATGTTCATGGCTGCCATGGCTTGGGGTGACGTGGCAACATCAACTTTGCAGCGATGTTGGCGGAAACTGTGGCCAGGGGCAATGTTCCAAGACAACGAGGAGGACGAGGAAATGTTCGATGGCTTTGGCGACAAGAGGAGCAGCGAGTTTCGAAGTTTGCTTAAAGTTGTTGAGGGTGCCCCTAAAACAAATGTTTTGAGCAAACTTACCGAAACCGATATTGCTGAGTGGGTGGAAGAAAATGCACCAATAACCGACGAACCGACAGACAACCAGCTAATATTAAGTGTTACGCAACCTGAAGCTCTGGAGCCTACTGAAGACAGTGATGATGATGAGGAAGAAGAAAGGCAAGAGAATGTGTCATGGGCAGAAGCTGAGAAAGGCTTTAGTACAATTCTCAGGTTTGCTGAGGGATCCTCTCACTTCAGTGCTGCCGAAGTGATGAACTTGCACCTGCAGTACCGGGACTTTCAAGCAAAAAGAACAGCATCACTGAAGCAGGTGACACTCTATGATATGTTCAAGAAAGCTGCAAGAAGAGCCTCGTCAGTTGCCTCTACCTCCCAATCATCATCAAGTCCTGCATCATCCATTGCTTCAGAACCAGTGGAGGACTTAAGCTTAGAAGAGGAGGTTGATGATCCCGAGGCTTCTGCTGGATGCAGTTTCTCCCAGCAGTCATCCATTGCTTCAGAACCAGTGGAGGACTTAAGCTTAGAAGAGGAGGTTGATGATCCCGAGGCTTCTGCTGGATGCAGTTTCTCCCAGCAGTCATCCATTGCTTCAGAACCAGTGGAGGACTTAAGCTTAGAAGAGGAGGTTGATGATCCCGAGGCTTCTGCTGGATGCAGTTTCTCCCAGCAGTAACTCGCATCATCATGTAACAATAACCCAACGCAACAGAAAATTATTTTATTTTATTACTGTAGTCAGTCAGTCAGTCACTAAAAAACATTATGTATTAACTATTAAACATTATTTATTAGTCAGTCAGTCAGTCAGTACATACGTGTGCGTCACCCACGTCACGTCAGCAGTCATCACGCACTTTATTGCCTTAAATTTGCGTTGGCTACAGTGTTTGTTTCTTGTTTTCTAATAAATATTTAAAAAAAATATACTTTGTATTAATATTTCATCAGCTCTAGTATTAAATAGTATTAAAAACACTACTGTAGAAAAATCATCCAGTGTTTCGTCATATTCAATATTTCGGCAGCTGTTTGGTCCCGAAGGTGCCGAAATACAGGACTTCTACTGTACTTTAACTTGAAAATTGATCCTCCTTGTTCCTGTTATTTTAAGAGTTCGTGTAAATTGCATTTATTTATTTTTTTTCACGATACGCACCATTTCAAATTCGCATAAAAAGAGAGGAGAGTGTACTTTTTAACAACAACAACTACCAAAGTCCGACCTGTCCGAGTTCATTGTATCTGGTGCCGACAATATAGAGTTGAAGGATGAGTTGAAAGGCTGATTCCAGTGTTGCCTCCATGACATTAGTGATGGCTACTCTCATCTGTGCTACGTGCTTCAGGTCGTAACACTTGCGTATTTCTTTGTCCCTGATGGCGTGCCTGTATGTCTTGGTGGACCCATGTGCAGGGAACGAGTAGTAAGACTTGGAGTCCACCTATGTTAGCAATAAAGGAAAGGAGATATTATTCCATAAACAACAGCTGATAGAACCAATACATCAGTTTCAAACAACCCATCAACAACTTTTTGTGTATACAGTATAATTATATACTGTATGTACAGTTGCCAAAAAAGGTATTGCGACAAATCTAGATAGAACTTTAACCCTAGTAATATCCACAACTATTTGTATATGGACTATAAGCATGTATAACTGAAGGAAATATACATATCCTTCTGTAATACATACTTATAATCCATACAAACAACTATGGACATTAATATATTTAATGTTGTATCAATAGTTGTCGCATTACCTTTTTTGGCAACTGTACATGAAAATGGATTTGTCAAATTATCTAATTTGTCACAGAAAATGCCACATAAAGTATTGAGATTACAGCTACCATTTTCTTTATAAATAACCCAAAAATATTAAAGCAGTGACAATATTACCCTAATAATATTATTATCAATGACAATAAAATAAAGAATATTACTACTACTAATAATGAATAATAATAACACACATCTCACCTCTTGCATTTGTTTGGCAGTGACATTCATGTGCTTCATTTGGGCGTATGTGTTTTCAAAGTAAGCCATGACAGGTGCCAGTGGAGTGAGGAAGATGAAAGTATAGAAGGAGACTCTGAGGAAACTGGGTAAGTTATGTATGACAGGAAGGATATCTGGCTGTGTGACATGGATATAAAGGTTCCACATAGATAGGAGGGTAATGGGCAGCAGGATGAAGAAGAGAGTTAACACAAAGTTGATCTTGAACTGACAGGCTGTGATATCGTCAAAGATGTTGAGGAAGTAGTGTTCCTCGTCCTGGTTGGAGGAAGAGATAACACGGATCAGTATTAATCTACATACATTTTAAATCAACTGCAAAAGAGGAAAAATGTAGGATTCATATTCATAATTATATCTACCAGCAAATTAAGGCCAAATAAGCTATTGTGATTAATTCATAAACAGATGCTTACATTCGTTAAGGTACTGGTAGCCTATATGCTTTCATAGAAGGAAATATTAAATGAAGTGATGTTACTTACCTCTGCGAGTGAACCATAACAAGCCTCTAAAGTGTTATTAGAGTCATCAGTAGAATTATCAACAACAGTGCCATTTTCTCTTTTTTTCATGTTTGTTACATAGTCTTCATAATACTCCACAGCCAGCAGTATGTCTGTGTACACATCCAGGTAATAAAACACAGAGGGAAGCAGGAAACATGACAGAAAGAACCAAAAGTTCCAACAATGTCTCTGTGCCTTGGTAGACTCATACATGGCCTGTAGTTGTGTCCGGGCCTTGGAGCTCGCCTCAGTGGTTCCCAGCTGTACCCTTAAACACATTTCTGCACTCTTCTTACTGAGATGCAGTAACTTCTCACATTCAAGTACCCTCACCACTGCATTGTCATATTGGCCAAGGTTGTTACGTTCTGTGTAAAATTGTAGCAGTGTTTCCCCGTTGGTGGCCTTGACGTGAACCTTCCTCACCAGACTGTACTCCAGGAACCTCTGCACAATGTCGTATCTGACAAAACAATACAAACTTATTATTATCTCTGTCAAGAAGGTTGTCAATAGTTCAGTTTGGGTATATGTTTGTTTGTTTGTTTGGCCGTCCACCTGGTTTCTGCTGCATATTACAGTATACAAAAAGTCATTATAATGTGGGATATGCCAGACAAATGTACTTGAATAGGAATCCAGTCATTGGGGGTTAAGCAAAATCTACAACACTCCTCAGTACAGTAGCCTATAAAGAGTTAAGTGTTGCTTTCAATGTGACTTAACTTTTGGAATGAAACAAACAATATAACCCAGTATGACAGGAATATTACAGCTTCAACAACAATATGCTACAACCTACAAAATGTGTCCCAGATTATTCTTACTGAAGTTTACTATGTGTTCAAGACTGTACTGTACTGACCTGCTAGAATTGATGGCATAATAAATAGGTGTGTAACCGATGTTGTCACAACGGTTGATATCAATATCCCTCTCCTCTTGTTCCAGTGTGGTCAGGAGCATATCAATCACAGTCACATTTCCATTTTTGGCTGCAAAATGAAGTGCTGAGCCTCCACAGTTGTCAACCAGACTGAGCCTTGTCCCTGCATGCATCAGCTGCTGTACACATGCCAACTGGTTACTTCGTATGGCTATGAATAATGGAGTTTCACCCTGGTTGTTCCTCACGTCTGGGGACATCTGGAGGTGGAGAAAGGCGGTGTGAAGTGTGGGGTAGGTTAAAGTAGCAAGGGGTGAGGCCATGATATAATATTATGTGGTATGAGAGTGGGATGGAATGGGATGAGAAAGACAGTGAGGCAAGATTAAAAAAAAATAGGTGAGGTAATGCAAGGGAAATATTGAGACAGGGTGAGGAGAACTGGGGTGACATAAGGTAAGAAGCAGGATGGCATAGAGTGGAGTGAGAAGTGAGGTGGGATGACATGAGAAGAAAACCCATCATCTAAAGCATGTCATCAGAAAATGGACGTACACTCTCCTCTTTTTTTATGTTAGGTTAGGTTCCTGAAGGGGTCGCATAAAGTGAATTTCGCATAAAGTAAATTGTACATTTCCATAAGAAATAATGGTACTTTAACTTGAAAATTGAGCCTCCTTGTTTGTGTTATTTTAAGAGTTCATGTAAATTGCATTTATTAAAATTTTTTCATGATACGCGCTATTTCAAATTTGCATAAAAAGAGAGGAGAGTGTACAGTATTCACATCACTTCAATGACCAACTGTACAACCCTGTTCAGAGAGGCAACAAACCTTGAGTGAGAGGAGGCGATGCATCATGTTAGGGTAGCCATGGAGAGCTGCCAAGTGAAGGAGTGTGAAACCATCTGTACGACAAGCATTGAGGGGACACACTGCTGTCTTCTCTAACACCTTCACAATGCTTAGTCCAACCTCCTCCTTTGTGATGGCTCGCCAGTCCTTGTCTGTCATCAAATCATTACACACAAACATAAATAATTACACTACCTAAAATAATGAAATAATATAAGGCAGACTGAGAGGAGAAACAGTATGAAGAATCAATAAAGGAGACAAACAGAATAAGAGACAACTACTACAAAGCATTCTATTTTCTGACCTTCCTCTGAGAGTGTGACATTTTCCTGAAGAAGGACATTGATGATACTGGTGTGTCCAGCCCAGACCGCCAAGCCCAGTGGTGTACGTCCCAGTCTATCCCCAGCATCAACCTGAGGAAGGAGGACAGAGATGTGTGTGGTCACTCATTAAGGTGAGAGTATACTTTAGGTACATTACAGTGCCTTGATTCCTCCAAAGTATGCCAGAAAACACACCCAGATAAAGAAAAATAATGGTATCCTGTTGTGTGGAATAATTTGGAGGAATCATAATCTCCAAAAATGTCAGAATTATACCCTAACCTTAACTCTGACACCCGTAGTTTTAAAAAATTTGAGGGCCCTTACTGGAGCTCTATGAACCCTTCGAATAATCCAGGCCACAGAACGCTTTAGTGTTTCGAATAGGGTATCTGTTGCCTGGAGTAGTTTGGAGAATTCATAGAGCTCCAGTAAGTGCCCTCAAATGTTTTAAAACTACGTGTGTTATCAGTAATGGTCCTCAAATGTTTTAAAACTACGTGTGTTATTACTTACAGTTAGTCCACGCGCCATGAGATCAGACACGAGTTCGTCATAACCTTTGGCAGCGGCCCAGTGGAGCAAAGACGACCCAGCGAAGAACTTGATGATGGATTCCACACGTTCCATCCCACGCTCTGTCCCTGATGGTAAATAGTAGTGAAGGGTAAGGTGATTATGGTGGTGGCTTGGTGTGGTGAGTGGGTGGGTAGAAGTGGTGATGGTGATGGTGACTTGGTGTGGTGTGGTGTAAGGTGATGATGTAGGCTTGGTGTGGTGAATGGGTAGATATGATGGAGGTATTTTGGTGTGGTGTGGTGTGGTGTGGTGTGGTGTGGTGAGTGGGTAGAAGTGGTGATGGTGTTGGCTAGTTGTAGTGAGTGGGGGTAGATGTGGTATTGGCTTAGTGAGGTGAGTGGACAAATGAGTGTTTGGTGGTGAATGCAGGGAGGGGGAAGTAAGTACTGTAGTAAGTAGTGTAAGTAAGTACTGTAGTAAGTACTGTAGTAAGTAGTGTAAGTAAATAGTGACTGATGGTATGAACAAGGGGGATATGTAAAATTCAAAGTGATAATGTATGTACAGTTGCAGATAAATAGACCTGTATACAGTATATGACAAATACTGTAACTTACAAGTGTTAATAAATAATTTAGCAAATAATGTACTTAACACAAATATAGTCGTGGTCAATAATAATCATCCACATATGGATATCTCAAACAATTTGCTGTCTAATGTTTTCATATGATATTATTGTTTTAAGTAGTGTGTATCTGCTTGTATTAATTTATAAGATGGTAGTTACTCTATTCATTGGAAAGTTTATCATCCAAGGAACAGAGGGAAGCTGTCAAACTCTTATGTGTATATATATATATGGATGATTATATTTGACCACGACTGTACTTATTAATTGAATAAAATAAATTAAAGCCATTACATATCTGGTAACCTCATCAGAACTCACATTTGGTCCAGTTCCCAGGCAGCTGTTTTGCAATTGCTCCTTACTTCCATTGAAAACTAACACCCGTAGTTTTAAAACATTTGAGGGCCCTTACTGGAGCTCTATGAACCCTCCAAATAATCCAGGCCACAAAACGCTTCAGTGTTTCGAATAGGGTATCTGTTGCCTGGAGTACTTTGGAGGGTTCATAGAGCTCCAGTAAGGGCCCTCAATCTTTTTAAAACTATGGGTATGACAACTAGATATAGGATGAGTTCTCGGAGGGAGCAAGGGGTCGGAATTATAGAGAAAGATGGATATATATGGATTGATTTACTAGAGAGGGAGTTGTCAGATGTTGCATTTAATATTCAGTCAAATGGGTTGGTTACATTGTTTATAATTTTATCATATTCAACTCAAGATGAGGTTACCACTTATTCATTTGTGCTGCAAAAGCATTTCTGAATATCATGCTTGCTTCAGTAGTTATTCATGCTTTTATCTTCTCTCATACATACATGGCTGTAAATAGTTCGTCACAATAATAACTTTCTCCACCATTATTACACATTAACAGTTTTTCAGGAATAAAATATCTAATCCCATTAATATGAATATGTAAAACCCCTGAAATTCTAACATAAACTACAGAACAATGTACAGTAATATATGTTACACACAATTTAACTTTATTCAGATTAGTAACTTTCCTAATATAATCCTCACTATGTACACAGATAATCCTCACTATGTACACAGACTCACACTCATGCAATACACACACACACCACAGACTCACACTCATGCTACACACACAAACACACACCAGACTCACACTCATGCTACACACACACACACACACCAGACTCACACTCATGCTACACACACACACACACACCAGACTCACACTCATGCTACACACACATAAATACATCATTATTATGTGGCAAGGATATTAATATATCGGGTGTAAAAACACAATTTAAAGCTTAAAGGCAAATCTGTATCACATAACATTTGGTCTTGATAATAAAGACTAATGACTTCAAATACAACACAAACTTTTTCGGGCAATTAGTACCGTACTCACACACACATCAGTACTGTATTAAATACTGTATAGTATAGTAATTATGTAAAGAAAAATATAAGTGTAAACCAATGCATACAGTTCTTACTAGCTGCTGCTCGGCCAGACAACTTGAGGAATTTCAACAACAACAACAACAACTACTACTTGACACACAATAGTCATAAGCAAACTTTTATAAAAAATTTTAGTAGCAATAAATAAGACGACAAGAAAATGTTTACTTACGACACAGTCCTGCAGGACAAGGAGGGAGAGAAGGAGAAAATAATTGATAAGTTGAATTTGCATTCCTGTAGTTCAATCTATATTCACAACAATTATGTATTGCAGTATGTTTTTATTTCTGACTGATAATAAATGTTCATAACTGACATCATTAGGTTGATAATAATTATACAAACTCATAACCCTGGGGATAGCAGTGACTAAACATAATGAAGTCAGTTAAGAACATTAACAATCAACCACAAAAAAAACATCCGCTAGAAGAAAGAAATTTCATAAAAGGTATAACTAAACAAGACCTATTTAATGTATGAGTAAAGGTTAAAACTGTTCTGAGTCAACATAATTCAGATAATGTTTAAAAGAACACATAACCAAACCCAGATGCATGACCATTAAAGGATCAT
Source organism: Petrolisthes manimaculis (assembly GCA_034508575.1). NCBI lineage: Eukaryota > Metazoa > Arthropoda > Malacostraca > Decapoda > Porcellanidae > Petrolisthes > Petrolisthes manimaculis. Next base: position 461,339 of record JAWZYT010001275.1, on the reverse strand, counting down.
GCAATATTAAAACTGTAGTTATGGATGTACAGATTATGTCAGTACCTTCAAGGTTATCAAAGGTGGAATAAGGTGTTAGCATCTACCACACACACCAACAGCCTCATCATCAAACATCAAAATACAGTACTCTACTTAATAAAATCTCCTTGAAAATGTATAATAATAATAATAATAATGATTTCCTTACGTACTGTACTTAATAAAATCTCCTTGAAAATGTATAATAATAATAATAATAATAATAAAGATTTCCTTACGTATTGCTGTATCGATATATTTCTCTACAACTTTGATGTCTCAACTGCCGAATTAAAACTAGGTTGTGGGCCTATACCAGCACTCCTCCTCCTCATAACACTCTTCCATTCACTGTATTATATCATGCAATGGTTCCTCAGTTTATCCAATTTGTGCTTCTATTACAATCACTCACTATCTCCTTTTGTATTCATTCATAATACAGTAAACCCTTTGTATTCAATTATATATAGTTTTTAAACCCTTTATATTCAATTATATACAGTTTTATCTATTCTCTCCTTTCTTATCCTGTTACTTCTTCACACAACACATACATTATAATATTATCAGCTAAACTGATTTTACTTTTGTTGTTTCATATTCATGCCACATCCTTGTTTAAATATAATAATTACAGTATTATTGTCAGTATCAGCATTCACACAAGTAATACCGTACTCTGGCAGCCTCTTTACTTGATAATTTTGTTGTTATCAGAGATTTTACCACAATGGCTACTGTACTTTCTTCAGTATATTCCACTGATATTTTTCACACTCCCCTCATGTAAAATGTTAGCCCAATGTATTTAAATTCTTAAACCATGTCATAAGAGAAGCAAAATAGTGAAAAGGCCAATTTATACTTAAGAAAATCAGGTAACAATAAGCTGAATCTTGATTTATTGTACTGTACTTCAATTATTGCAAGTAAAGTAGTATTAATAATATTCACAGTGTAAGGTTAATTCAATTATATAATTATTATATTAATTATATATTAATTCAATTCATATATATTTACACTTCACCAGTAAGCAGACCTGAGATATATAGTTCATAAATATCTGACAAATTACTGTACATGGATAAACAAAAAATAAGTTTGTTAAGTTTACACTGTGAGTTTACCAATACAGCACTTCATTCTGTTAGCACACTAGCAGGCTGCAGGAAAGGTTAGCCAGAAATTAGTTATAATTGTTAAGGCATAATCAATCCAGCTGTGAAGGTAAACAAATTCACAAGTGTTACATTACCAACCCAGCAAGTTCATCCCAGTGTATGCTTGTGTTATGTGTGTGAGTATGTTAGTCCACTCTGCTCCGTCAACTACAGCAAACGTCACCATTGTGTTGCTTTGGTAGCGGGACAAACCACATTAGGGCAGCAACAGTGTAGTTCTAAGTGGCATTAGAACACAGGCCCAACCTTGGATTCAACTTCCCATCATATCTTGAGTTCTTGGTGTGACTGCCTTGTCTGTTGTGAGTGTTGTAGTACACAGGGACGGCTCTGGCGGTTGTTGTTGGGATGTCTGGGTGATTCCTCCTCTTAGTAGAAGTTGTTGGTGAAGGTGGAGGGAGATCACCTGAAGAAGTCTTGGCCATTGCACCATTGGGATTTATCTTTTCCTTCCATTTCTGTAATCTAATGGTGCCATCATCCTGAGCTGCCATGAACTCTACCCAACTGTTGTGTACCAGTGCTGGACTCCACTGTCGTCTGCGCCGAAACAGTGTGTCGAGGGAATAGGAACGAAATGCCATCCCTTCCCCATTGACAGGCAGGCGTTCCTCACATGACACCCTGGTAGGTCGGTGTTGACGTAGCATGCCTTTAGGTGGGCAGAAGGTTGGGGTTGGGCTACAGGAGGTCTCAATACTTACACCCAATCAGCCTCTAAACTTGTAAACATAAATTAGCCACCTTTTTTGTTTAGTTATCATATCTATTTTCTTCAAGGATTTACACTTAGTAGACCTGGGGAATTCTGCTCTATTCATCAAAGTGAACTGTATCTCAAAGTATATACAGTACAACATTTAACAAGCACACCTGAATTCTCTTTCCATGTGCAAACGGCTATTCCTAACAATGACATGGAAACAAAGAAGAGCAAAGACGACCAGTACCATTAGCAAGACTGGTCAATACCCTTGGTTCTCTAATTAAATCACAACCACCCACCAACCTCTTCTCTACACATTCCTTCTCAATCCACCAACCATCATCATCATCATCAGCAGCATATGGATGGATGGATGGATCTCTCAGACACCTGTAACCCTTCTTAGTGAGACCACCAACATACATTACACAATCCATATAAAATGAATAATTATTTGTATCCACTACTTCATACAATCAGTAAATGTTTTCCCAGGGTTGTGTTATTCATTACTACACAGACTAAGGGATTGAATGACCCTGTGTTAAATGGATAGTGCTAACGTGAATCATCTTATATCAACGGCCTACTGTACACAATACTACTAACTAGCTATAAATCTGAGCTCAGTAGAACTAACCTGACGTGGGCGACTTGACGATCATTTTGGGGTTGGCTCCTCGTGACAAGAGGAGACTGACGATGGAGGGGTGATCCTTGTATGCAGCCACATGTAAAGCTGTCACACCCTATAGTGATAATAGAAGTCAGTCCCTGGCTTACTCTTAATTACAGTTATAAGTACATTTGAGCCAGTAGAAAGTGCAAGTAATCTATGAGTGTAGAAAGTAGAAAGTAGAAAGTGCAAGTAAACTATGAGTGTAGAAAGTAGAAAGTACAAGTAAATTATGAGTGTAGAAAGTAGAAAGTAGAAAGTACAAGTAAACTATGAGTGTAGAAAGTAGAAAGTACAAGTAATCTATGAGTGTAGAAAGTAGAAAGTAGAAAGTACAAGTAAACTATGAGTGTAGAAAGTAGAAAGTACAAGTAAACTATGAGTGTAGAAAGTAGAAAGTAGAAAGTACAAGTAAATTATGAGTGTATATATATGTCCACGTTTGGTTACCACTCAAAAATGTCATTCCGTCACGTTTCACTTTACATACATACATAATAATAATAATAATAATGATAACAATAATAATAATAATGATAATAATAATGACAATAATAATAATAATGATAATAATAATAATAATAATAATAAGGGGACAAACTACACTCTGTTCAAAACTTGTGTTCCATTTTCCTCTATCTATCTCTCTCTATTTCTATTTATATTTTTATATCTATATCTTTCTATCTATCTCTATCTATCTATCTATCTATCTAAGCATAAGAGGCCAGCGGAACACAAGATTTGAACAGACTTTTGACCTACATGTGGGTCAGCAGAGTTGACGTCCGAGCCGGCTTGCAGTAGGAGTGTGACGGCCTGATGTCGACCTTCCAAGGCGGCGTGATGCAGTGCCGTCCAGTGGGCAGCGTCACGGGACTCTAACTGAAGACTGAGATCCACACCACTGGGTTACATCGTGTCAGGGAAGGACGGAGGGACCTTATAGATTTTTAACTAAGAACATTCAATAAACTATTTGTAAAGTACATTTTTAACATAAACTATTTGTAAAGTACATTTTTAACTAATAATACTCAATAAACTATTTGTAAAGTACATTTTTAACTAAGAATATTCAATAAACTATTTGTAAAGTACATTTTTAACAAATAATATTCAATAAACTATTTGTAAAGTACATTTTTAACTAAGAATACTCAATAAACTATTTGTAAAGTACATTTTTAACTAATAATACTCAATAAACTATTTGTAAAGTACATTTTTAACTAACAACACTCAATAAACTATTTGTAAAGTGCATTTTTAAAAATTTGTAAAGTACATTTTTTACTAAGAACACTCAATAAAGTACAATAAAAGTCGGTTAATCCAACAACAGATACTCCGGATCTTCTGATAACTCGACAAGGGTTTCCCACCAATTGATCAGAGACAGTGAAGGTTTACTGTAATCCTATAATTTGTGTGTTTCTTTTTTGCAGTACGGATTACAGGACTTTTACTGTAATGGGTGCATTTTGTTTCATATTTTACTAGTATTTTACAGTATAAATAAATGGCATTCAAAGAGTTGTGTGTGTACGTGTATTCCTCCATTTCTTACACAATTTCCCCGGTTAAAATTAAAGTGTGACACAGTGCTTTGTTAATGTAATCCCTTTGTCTTCAAAAAATAAAAATAAATAAAGTACAGACACACAAACCAACCAACCAACCAACCAGAGTCTGACGGTGTGTGAGAGGAGGTAACGGAGAACAGCCAAGCAGCCAAAAGATGCGGCCAGATGAAGGAGATTACAGGTGATACCACGGAACCTCACCAATCCCACTCCCTGTCTCCATTCTCCATGCATTGCCAACGCCTCAACCACTGCCACATGGTCCCTATCTAACATGGGGGAAAACATGATCAATTATTTACTGTACTACTCTCCTCTGCTTTTTATTCTCTAAATGATTATATTAAATATTCACAGCCAATATTAATAGGTTGTTTAAGACTGGCAGGTAACTTATTCCTAAGCTGGCTAGGTATCAGGTTTGACCAATTATCCTTTTTTTTTTAATGTAAAATCTGAATTCTTGCATACAGCATTTAGTATGGTTGTGAAATAGTTATAAACTTTGATGTCTAAGTTTGTGAGAGTCAAAGTACAAATGTACAAGGTGTATGAAATAGTTATAAACTTTAATGTCTAAATTTGTGAAAGTCAATGTACAAGGTGTAGTAGGAGTCATTGTGAGTGACTTACAAGCAGCAATGTGTATGGGCTGCCAACCAGACTTAGCATCTTTACAGTGGACATCAACACCAGCCTCCAGTAACACTTGGGTCATCTCCACTTGACCTGTAAATATATATCATGTAAATTATACACTCTCCTCTTTTTTTATTTGAGGTTAGGTTCCTGAAGGGGTCGCATAAAGTGAATTTTGCATAAAGTAAATTGTACATTTACATAAGAAATAATGGTACTTTAACTTGAAAATTGAGCCTCCTTGTTCCTGTTATTTTAAGAGTTCGTGTAAATCGCATTTATTTAATTTTTTTCATGATACGCACTATTTCAAATTCGCATAATTTAAACTTGCATAAAAAGAGAGGAGAGTGTACAACATATCCCTCACCAATATCAAATTACAAGTTCTTACAGTTAAATTACTAAAACATTTTCTCTATTTGTTGTTGATGCTTCTCATTATTATTTTAGTAATGCATCTTATCTACCACATTTATCATCAACGTCTAACAACTATATATTATAAATTAGTCAAACAACTGAATATAAATGAAGTGCTTAACACATTAAATTTGTTTTCTTCATCCTCCATTCTTGTATAAGATTGAGTTTCTTTACTTTTATACATAATGAGGGACAATGGAAGCCTCAGACTGACTGGATACAATATGAAAGAAAAGGTAATGATATGATATTCATTAAACCAAAAGGTAACAATATGATATTCATTAAACCAAAAGGTAATGATATGATATTCATTAAACCAAAAGGTAATGATATGATATTCATTAAACCAAAAGGTAACAAGAGGATATTCATTAAACCAAAAGGTAACAATTAGATATTCATTAAAAAAAGAATGCTTCTACTCACCAGTACGACATGCCACCAGTAATGCATGTTGAGCCTTTTTTGAGTTGGGGTCGAAGGTCTGCCTGCGTACATACTCCATCACTGTGCCCACGTCTCCCTGTAGTGCCGCCTTGGTGAACGGATGGCCGGAGTCGGGATCATCCGGCCACAGGGTACCCAAACTGTCCGGGTCGTCCATGGGGAAATCCTCCAAGTGTCCGTTATTGGCTGTGGTGGTGGTACCGTTATCCTGTGACTCTCTGATCCATCCAACCCCATTGCTGCTTCCACTCTCGTTGCCATTTACGTTGAGTGGATGATTTGAGTCTGTGGGAGGATAACCTTTACTCAGTCACTACCATACACTGCTATTATATTACCCGATATATACTGTACTATAAATCTCTTACAAACTGAGTGGGTGAAATTAGTGTGTAAGAGTCAATTTCATAAACAATAAAATCTTTACACTATTATTAAAACAGGAAGAGGCATTCAAACCTTCCTTTATCTGCATCTTCCAACCATCACATCAAACATTGGAGAAATTTAACATTATTTACAAGTGAACAAATAATTAAATGACTGATGTTCAAACTGTGGGTAAATATAGAGTAAGTCTACCACTGACCAATATGTAACTTAGCAATGAAGAATAATATTAGTGCTATTATTAGCATCACCACTGCTATACCTACCCATTTTAAAGGATATAAAATGTCAATTAACTTGCCCACATCTACAGTACAGCACTAGACTTTAAGTAAAGGCGATAACGCATATGAAAAAACTAGACTAGACATTTACTGTAGCAGAAATTAGCTAGAGAAACTGTCATAATATTAAGGACCCTGTGATGTAGTCAGAAAATTGGAGATAAATGAGTCCTTCATATATGGCCACGAAACACCACCTATATGGAAGGAGCTTGTTTCGTGGCATGTTCAGGAGGAATCAGAAGCCTCCAATTTCTAACACGATCACAGGGTCCTTAATTAACGTAGGTACAGGCAGGAATAGAAGTAGATGAACCAATATAAACACTATTAAAGTAACAGGAGAGGTTTGAACTAAAACTATACAGTATATAATAATAATAATAGTGTTTCTAAACCAAATGTACTTTTCCACTAGTCAACCTCCAGTAATAAAAATCAATAATAAGTGTACAGTATTGCCAATAACAAATAAAATACAGTACTGCCAATAATAACAAACAAAATACAGTACAGTACAGTAGTGAGAACCGTACTGTATCATTTAATAATTTCAGTTCCTACGAGTCCTAATGCTACCTACTCCTCATATCAAATTCATTACCTTGATTGTCTATATCTATGTCTCCTAAGAAATACAGGGAAGAGTTCTGAAAACAAAAAAAATTAATATGAAAAGATCAGTAATGTGAATGATGTCTCAGCCGCTACCTTCTGGAACTCTTTGTATATACACTCTCTTCTTTTTTTATGTTAGGTTAGGTTCCTGAAGGGGTCGCATAAATTAAATTGTACATTTCCTTAAGATATAATGGTACTTTAACTTGAAAATGGAGCCTCTTTGATCCTGTTATTTTAAGAGTTCGTGTAAATTGCATTTATTTAACTTTTGTCATGATACTCACTATTTCAAATTCGCATAAAAGAGAGGAGAGTGTACAGTACAGCCGACAGCATAAATTCGCGTCCATTCCATGTCTTTATCAATGCTAATATATATGACCAGATAGTTGCATTCTGAACCAGATTTTATTCCAACAACATACGTAATTTACCACATGAGAACTATATCAGTCATCATTGTATTAAAATTGTATTACAACATCACTATAGCTAATACATACGCTGGTGGAAATGAAGTGAACTTATGCTGCCGACTGTACATAGCATAAAATGTAAGTTGAGGTGAAGACTCGTATGTGCAATGTGCAGATTAAAATGTCATGTCTCAAGTGCTGATATGGTTTCAGTAGCAAAAAAAAACGATATAAAAAAAAACATAATATTTGAAACTGCATCTCAATGTCTTTATATGCATTATTAGGACAGTAAAAATTCATACTGTTAAAGACACATTATCATAGTCTCCCTTACACATCACTCACACACAATCATCAACAATACCACACAAGGAAAAATGGATAGATAAATATGACGGCACATTGAAGCGTTGTTGTTGTGTGTTGCAAAAGGCTATACTATAGCGGTCATTAGCCCTTCAACGCTGGGTAAGAATATTGTATGTTATCGTTTATAGCCAGACATTCAGCTTGGCTATAAAACTACATTGTATTTTGTAGTCATTAACTACTAAGTTACTGGCCACACTAATGGCTTACCATCAGCTTACAGACAAATTGATTGTCTTTCAGCAGTTCATTGATGAGGCATCACAATGGTATGGTTGGTTCGTATAAGGGTAGCTCACATGTAAGGTACTGGTATGGTACAAACATACAGTATATTATCACATTTCTAGCACCACAGTACAGTTCTGTATGTACCGTACTGTACTAAAAAATTGAGATCATATCTGTCAAGTTGATGACACATGTTAATGTAACTGTACAGCCATGGCTGAAATTCCATGAGTATGGTGTTGTGGTACAAAGCCACAGTCAATACTAAGTACAGTTGGAACAAGATAAGTTTCCACATTCCTGAGGCTGTGGCAGCTCACACCTCAACCAAATGTCAGCCATGGCTGTACAGTGGATAACAATGTTCATATACTGTAATGTGGTATCCATGTATAGTAACTCCTAACATTATACAGTATTATAGTACTGGTAAGCCCTCAATATAACAATCTAATGGGGGGAAAACTATATTGTTACAAGCCAATCTGTCCCACATTTAACTTTTGAGTATATCATTGCATGATGTACGATACTTTACTATGCATAAACACATCAATTAAAGAATTTTTTTTTAAATTTCCCATGGTAGTTATTGAAGATATGTATATATATTTGAATGGGAAGTTGCATTAGAAAATACAGAAGTTAGGTTCAACTTATGTTTCCAACAAAAATGGTCAGTTAAAGCTAAAAGGGAGTGATTGAATTTTGTTTATGGTGCCTTTGGAAGCTGTCTAGTAACTGAGAGAGGAGAGGAGGGTAATGGATGTTCTAGTAAGCAAGGAGTGTACAATATTCCAACAGTCTTGTAACAGGTTATCTGGGTTGGGGGATAACTTTAATAATGTTCTAAAGCCACTTTTAGAGTAGACAGATGTACAGTATATTCATAGTTATATTCTATCAACATGCTGGAAATGGTAAACAACAAGCCACTGTAGTGCAATAAGCTCTTTCAGTGAGAAAACAAATGACAACAGTGCCAACTAGTGATAACAACACCAATTATGATAAGAGTCAATAGTCTATAAATACCACACTATGCAAATAAATCACTTGGTGGCACGTGATCCAGGAATATGTGTAAATCCACACTATATATCAAGCCATAGTGTTAATTTGGTATTGTTATACATCCCCTAAACATATGGGTACCATAGCCATATAGGAATATAATCCATGTGTTTATATATGGTTCTCTCTCTATACCCAAAACAGATATCAAGGACTTACTGTTTATATATATCTTAATGGATCGGATACATTCTATTAAAAACCCATAATATTCAGTATGCTGTACAATAAATACAAACACAGAGCTGCAATAATCATAATTATAAAAAGTTCAAATGCACTGTACAATATTAATTATAATATAGAATATGTGTGCCCAACTGTGCAACTGCAGGTGCTGTAAAGAAATGCAATGAAAAGGAAAAAGTAAAGAAGCACTTGAATGAAAAAAGAAAACACAATGACTGTTGAGCAATGATACCTAATTGCTCACATGAAGGAGACCTGGGGTGGTAAATTATTTAAAACTACGGGCCTGAGACATTCATCTGATTTCCTGTATATTTGTAATGAAATTAAAACTGAATAGATGGGATTGGAGTTGGTCATACCCTGGAGGCTGGGACAACTACTACTGGTGCAGGATATAACGACCCTAAAAATGATTCAATCAGGATAATTTCCTCAAAGATTGGGAGATGTCAGCACTAAACATTTTAAATAGAACCTAACCCATCACATGACCTACACACACACACACACAAGCCAAAGTTACTACATCACATTACACACACCAGCCACAGTGCTATGTATTTTTGTGTCCAACTAAATACTAATCTTCCCTCCACAGGGTTTTTATATTAGGTCAATCTGTACTGTACTCTGTCAACTATATTGTGATTATTAGGTCAATCTGTTACTCTGTCAACTCTATATATTGCGTCCAAACATTGAAGGCCACAACACAACACCCCAGGCCTCTCTCATAAGTCAGGTGCAGGAATCCAGGCGGGGGCTAGTGAGGTTGGCGGTACCTTGCTGGCCCTTCTTGTCCTGAATCTGGTACTGTATGTGGTAGGAAAGGGGTTCTGGCGGGGTAGTGGAGAAGAGGGGCCGCGTCAGACAGCACAGGGAAGGGGCAACTGCAGGATACAGTCACAACAAAGCTATACCTCCTATCTAGACAAAAAAATAACACTCGGTGCTCACATCACATTGCTACCTACACCTTCATCTTGACTTCCAGGTTCAGTTTTATCTCATTTTATTAAGTCGTAGTTAAAGTTTTCTGACCTGTTCACCAACAACTAAAAATGTCTTAGCTGCTATGGTACTTACATCACATCAAACTACACACCTACATGTAAATAACACCCGTAGTTTTAAAAGAATTGAGAGCCCTTACTGGAGCTCTATGAATTCTCCAAACTACTCCAGGCAACAGATTCCCTATTCGAAACACTGAAGCGTTTTGTGGCCTGGATTATTTGGAAGGTTCATAGAGCTCCAGTAAGGGCCCTCAAATGTTTTAAAACTACGGGCGTAACTCCTCAATAAATTACATGTTTACAGAAAAGGTGATGTGCAATTATAACACAGTCAACACATGCTAGTAGACTAAGGATGAGACTGATATAAATGTTAATACTGTATAAACATCAGCAGAAATTACAGGGCCTATTTCTGAAAAAGTCAAATTACTGAAAGAATAAGTAACATGGTAATTAGAGAGCATATACTAAAATTATATTAATTATATCTAACCAAAAAGTTATGTAAGTACAGGAGAGTAAATATAACATAATAATATATTGTATATACAGTTTCCTCTAATTGGCTACACTGTTAGACTATACATATGTTCATAAATTGGCTACACAGTTAAACCATACATATGTTCATAAATTGGTTATACTGTTAGACTATACATATGTTCATAAATTATATTTGCAGAAAATACACTGCTTAAAATTGCCGTGGTAGCGTACATTAGCACTGCACTGACTGACTCACTACAACCGTTACCGTACCTTGTGAACTGAAAGATGTGTGGTAGTTAATGAGTCGAGTCCTGAGCTCCTTTTCTCTGGTCTCAGAATCTGCACCGGTCTCTCCTCCACTGCCGTTGCTGGCTCCCCTGCCACTCCCACCTCCACCACTGTCAACGGTCATCTTAACATGGCACCCAGCTCTGTAAACAAGGCTAGGTTAAGGAGAGGGTAGAGTTCTGACATTTTTGGAGATAATGATTCCTTTAAACTATTCCAGGCAACAGGATACCATTATTTTTCTTCATCTATGTCTGTTTCCTGGCATACTTTGGAGGATTCAAGGTGCTCCAATCTATCAAAAGTATACTCTCCCCTTAAGTTTTAATTATAAGACACCATAACAGAAATAAAATGTAAGGTAGAGTGAATGTGATACAGTTTGACCTTTTATGCAATGATTAACCATAGCTATACTGGTACTCTATCCAATCCTAGCTTGCAATTGGAGCCTAGCTGTATGTTGAATGCTCGTCACTGATTGGTCAATTTTTCCAGGCAACCTCCGTTCACGCTTGCCTTTCCCAAACCAAAATATTGCATTTCTCAGAGGTACCGTACATTTATCTACAATCTTATACCATCATGACATATAGGAGGATTTTATCTACATTGTACACAATAAGGCAAGTGCTGTATGCCACAATCACAAGATAATACACAGGTAAACAGACTGCCTGCCTAAGACCCTGTACACAAGATAAGCAGAGGGCAGATATTGGTAATAAACAGTGTGAGTCACAGTGGTACTCATGTGAGAGTAGGGAGAGAGTAGAAAGGAGAGTAGGGAGAGAGTAGAAAGGAGAGTAGGGAAAGAGAGTAAGACTCCGACATAACCAAGGAATGGTCACAAGGAGATATGCCTAATCCACAGATAATATAAACTGATTAATGTAGCAGACTAGGTATGACTAAGAACACGAGGACTATACCTCATGACCACATGACAACAAGACAAGTAACTTTCCTACCACATGATCCACGTGGCATCCGGCCACGTAAGCATGACAACACACAGTAATAATTGTATCCAAAGACAACTGACAACTCAAGTGAAATTGTATATAAACAGTGACACTTACCTAATAGATAGGATAACTTAAACTGTCTCCCAGGGCTATAGGCTTGTCTCCACAGAGAGAGACTATATACATATAAGACCAGGCACATCAGTATCATTCCCTGTGTAGATATAAGTGTATATAAATAAATGTATTAAGCCTTGAATAAGAAACTTGTGAAATCAATTACCTAAGAACACCACTCCGCCGAACTCGCTACCAACAACTAACAACCAACAACCAACAACTCACTACAACAACAATGTACTGTACCAGATTCTTTGAAGAGACTAGAATCAGGACTGGTACATTATGGTGGCAGCGGTGGTTGCAATAACAAGATTGCAAAGGGGTTGACTTCCAGGGAGTACAGTGAATAACATAGTTCAAGGACAAGTTGAAGATTTTACTTGTAAACTTCTCTCAGGTAATTTCTTCTCACGACCTCTATAAACGAGGGAGATAAACCACAAATTCATCACCTACAAGACACCTACTTCAACATAACTGCAACTAGACCTACAAGGGGACCTCATCTACTTCACAACAATCAATCATCACTACCCCAGGCGTCCCTGTACGTAAATTCTCTCGTAAGGACAACGCCATCCCTTCATCACTACCCATGAGCGTCCCTGGAACGTAAGGACGTCATCACTTCACCACTACCCATGAGCGTCCCTGGAACGTAAGGACGTCATCACTTCATCACTACCCATGAGCGTCCCTGGAACGTAGGACAACGTCATCACTTCATCATCTCCATTCTCCAAGCTGACACCTTGCTACGTAAATTCTCTCGTAAAAGGCAAGTCAACATTCATCATCTTCACTCCAAGAACGACTACTAGTGTGTTAGTGTGCGAGCTACTCATCACCACGACTGGCCAGACACCCCACCTAGACATCAACTCGTCGTCATCATCATCGTTGCAACTAAAGTACTAAAAGTAGGTACACATTACATGTACATTACATTATTTTTCACTTGTCTACGAACATGTTAGGATAAAATTAGGTTTCCTCATTAAAGCCCAGAAAGAAAAAAAAAAAAAAGAAGTGCCAAATTAAAACAAAGTAAAGAATTCTTCCCCATTAATCTAAAGGTATCGCAATAACTTCGAATATCCCTGATAATGATTCATTACCCTCTGAGCTAGATTCCCCTGCCTCCCTAAAAAGTCTCGTTGTGGTGCCAACACATACGAGTACATTTTCTTCTTCTCCAACCATAACCCCATTAAAAACTCAATCTGTCTACTAATATCATCCTGTATTATCAATAACAATGACTACTCCTCTACAATCTCCTATCGTCTCTGCTCATCATCTAACAAATACTGATTCCACTGTCTCTTCTATGCTAACAATGAAACTCTTACCTACCACCATTTCTCATGTAAAGCATTTTAAGGGAGATAATCCAAGATATGGGATTCATCTCTTCTTGCGTCATTTGGAGAAGATATTTTGCAAAGCGAATATAGAGCAGGACGAACATAAAATAGCATTGGTAAGAGAGTATATTGCACCGGATAGTCCAGCCAGTTCTAGGTTAAACACAAGTGCTTTTTCTAATCCAAAGAATTTAACGTCATATGCCACATTTAGACAGTTACTTATTGATGTTTTGGGGGATGGTAAAGTACAAAAATCGTTCTCAAGGGTTCAAAGAATGATTAAAAGAAAGGCAAACAAAATAAATACAAGGGAACTAGCAAAAGCACTTGCATCAGCAGGATCGCTAGAATTATATTCAAAGAAATCTCGCATCATACATCATGTATTACATATTACTCACTCCAGGGATAAGAAGAATTATAATTTTGATACCATAACTCAAGGGGAATCACACAGACAACGTTGCAAACATTGTAACGAAGATAAGCATAAGACCAGTGAATCTGATAGTAATAAATATACAGGAAATTATCAAGGGAAATCAAAGCATAAATACTGTCATTCACATGAGTCAAATTCGTATTCCTTAAATGAACACATGATCCTTAACAAAAGGAAACAAAGCTTGCACAATCGAAACATGATGTATGAAACGAGACCACCACGATATTAAAGTGGCATCAATAATCACATAAGTAAATAAATACTGCCCTGTCGTCGTAAATACCTATAATATAATAATAATCCCTGTCTAAGTATCACATAGTAATATTTCATTAATGATAGACACAGGAACAGCAGTTTCCTTGTTATCGGATAATTCCTTTAACAAATTGTGCAACTTAGATCCCCAGCGGGTTTTATAAACTAAGATTGAACAGGTGATGTAAAATTGTCACATATGACAAATAATAAATTAACAGGTATTAGGGACACTAAACCCTTCCTGTACGGTTAGACAAAAACTAACCAAATACACATAATAATATGCACTAAACATAAAATAATACATTTTAGGTATTAATGTATTTTAATACAGGATTGTCCAGGCCAAAATATAAGTCCATATATATGTATTGAAAAAACAAAACAAAAAACGGGAACTATTCCATTATCATAAAGGCCTACTGCACATAATACTATATTACCACTAAATTTCGTCCATGAATCGAAGGTAGAGCTTCCATCTCATGTTACAACCACATATTAGTGTTCTATCCTTAGTAGAGTCTGGGAAAATAACCTGGGAATGTATCTACTTTCACTAATGTAAAGGATAATAATATTGCTACTATCTATATCTTTAAGAAATCAACTACCATTAATCAGGTACAGAAAATGACATATTTATATGATCTGTACAAGATGGAAGTTAGACTAAAAACCACAAGAAATATATCAATTATAACCGAAGAGTTAAAAGATAATCATATAAGGGAGAAACTTAGAAAATTGGTCAGGAAACGATATTTTCTAATTTATCGTGATAATTTTATTAATATACTAGCCACATATCAAAATGCGATTGCCCTACCTGGTAATATTTTTAGGAATAACCTATTTATAAATAAGCATATAGGCGACCATACCTTATACTAGACAGAAAATTATAAATGATAAATGAAATGTTGGATGAAAGTATTATTAAGATTTTAACTCCCCCTTTTAACAGTCAAATGTTTTTGGTTTCAAAAATGATGGTGAATTTAAGCCAGTACTTCTTATAGAGATATAATGCTACAAATAAATATAAATATCCCCTCCCTCCTTTAAGGATGTTTTCGCTAACATTGCTCAAACAAAACATATTAAAATTGGTCAGTGGACACTGGCAAGTAGCATTATATAATAATACATTTAATACGTCCCATGGTTATTATGAATCCATTCGTAGATCATTTGGGTTACGTAATGTTTAATCAACATTTAAGCATATGCTAAATTTTCGTGTCAGTGTTATTAATAACGTAATCATCGCTTAGCTAGACAATTTGATTATTTTTCTAATAAGGTACAATCACAATATTTAACAATAAGGAAGGTTAAATAGACATTGAATTAGGTAGGCCTCAAACTTTAAATATATATGTTTCATTATATTACCAGGATATTATAATGATAGGTTATACATTAACCACCACTGGGCTCCATACACAAGCATAAAATACGAACAATGACAGTAAACCAACGTAAAATCACTCTTGAGTTTATGTTCGTATATAGAGAATCATTATAAAGAAATTTTTCCCATTTAACAAACGCACTAAATAATCTCCTCAGGAGAGTGACAGATGTGTATGGAAGTCAGAAAAGTTAATAAAGGTTAATTAATGTCTGCTCCAATTAATGCATTTCCATATATATAATAATAATAATACATAATAATAATATCACGTGTACAGATGCTTCTTCAGTGACTTAGGCACTGTACTTAGGTAAGATATAGCTAAGTTCTATGTCAGGTATGTACTTATGCATAACGAATATTAAATGCACAGCAAACTCGTTACTCTGTAACGGACCAGGAACAATTAACAAATAATGTTAGGGGCAATTCGTACTTTTAGAAAATCGTATTAGGCTATCCTTTACAAATACTCGTGAATCACTAATATATTCTTGGCTTACTATAATCTCAAACCTTAGCGTGAAAATTAGCCAGATATTATCGAACCATTAAGGAATTTCTCTCACATATTGTTATTAACTACCTTCCAGGATGATTATAGATAAAAAATAACAAATCCCTTAAACAATCATCTTGTCATTTACTTCCGAAGTCACTCATGGACGTGGTAAACATGCATAAACATTAGCAATTTCTATGCTAAAATATACTAAGACATTATTTAACTCTGAGGATGAAACTAATGGACGAGAAGTACAGTCACTTAAATAATTTTCCCTTTATGATAAGATTTTTACAAAAAAAAAAAAAAAAAAAACTTAGTAAAAGTGACTTATAAACCAATGAAAGTGATACATTAAATAATACTTCCCTCAGTGTTAATTACCCTTTTATCAAAATGCAACAGGACATCCTGGGAGAGAATATTAAAACAATCTCCATATAATAGACAATTAACATAAACTATGGGCAGATGAAAAAACATATACAGTATATCGCTCAGTGCGAAACATGCAATGCTCCATGACAGGAATATAATCCTGGACGAATCAGGAGACATAATAGGAATAATTCTACTTTCCTTACCAATTACAAATCAGGGCATAAATAAACTATTACCTATGGTTAACCATTTTTCTAAATATTTAGTGGCGGCACCACTACATGATAAAAACCGCAAATAATACGTGCACATATATCTAAGCCCAAATTATTATATGCTCATATACATGTCCCGATATTATAAAGATATCTAATTTCTACTAATTTGAAGCAAACGTTTGTATAACCATATCTCCCCATATCTCCCAGCAGCTAATGGGTAACAATACGGCAAAACCGTAAAATACAACAAGTACTTGGTGGCACAGAAACAATGGAAATCCCTCCACATGGAAAGACTGCATAAAAAAAATGACAGTCTATGAATACTACAAAACGTTGAAATAAAAGGAAAAAACTCCTCAGGAAATACTATATGGCGTACAAGAAACGTCTTTCATATAATTATATGAGATAACAATTGCCACACAGAAGCCAGGCTACAACAAGGACAACTTCGCTGAACAACAGTGAGTTGCAGTTCAACAATTTCATCATGATACACAAGCAATTTTCGGGCTTGCAAGGAAATAATGCGTAATCGCCTACACAAGCAATTTTCGGGCTTGCAAGGAAATAATGCGTAATCGCCTACACAAGCAATTTTCGGGCTTGCAAGGAAATAATGCGTAATCGCCTACACAAGCAATTTACGGGCTTGCAGGAACAAAATGCGTAATCGCCTACACAAGCAATTTACTGGCTTGCAGGAATAAAATGCGTAATCGCCGGTCTAATAAAGCAAATAATTCAAATGTTCACTCCAGGTGATACATAAAATAATACGGGTACCCGATCGAAGTTTAAAACTTCACACAGTAATATCTTTAGTAGGTAATAAACTTATAATAAAGAATATTTTTACCTGGCGGATGATATTGTATATGTAAACAGGATAAAGAGATTGGTAAAGCGCGCAAAACCATCCAAAATAAAACCAATCCATATCACTGAAACATAACAATTTCCTCTTCTTAGTAAATTTATCCCTACTATATACTATATAATGAAATAATCAATTACAAACATAAATCCGATCGGTTTACTATGAAATAAAATAATATTTCTTTTTACAGATGTGGCCCAAATCAACCTATATGGATAATAATTCTTGTCTCTACTCTCAACAGCTCCTGGCAGAACCAGACGAGGAACACAACGCAAGACAGATGACGTCTTCAATCCGAGAGCTATTTTTAATCATGGTAGCGTAATTGCAATAGCGTAATAGGTATGCTCCAATTGCAAGCTAGGATGGGATAGAGTATAGCTCTCTCATCTCATCATCAATAACCTGTTTGTATTGCTTTTGTTAGATAATATTTAGATGAGAATACCATCAAGATTATTCTTCACAACTACTGTATGTCATAAGCAGACTTAATTATTGCAATTCCTTCTATTATGTTTTGTCAGTTACTGTATATACAAAGGTGTTCCATCTGGTGAGAGAATAACTCTAACACTCATTCACTTACAATAAAGGCCACCAGTGTTTTTAACAATATTATGTCTTCTAACATTTACTACCATCAATATTCGTAAAATCAGAATAAATAAAGAATCTTTTAAGAGGTTTTCAAGTTTATACCACTATGGAACTCCAGCATAGTGACAAACAATACAGGTTAAATCAACCAAGAAGTTAATATAAAGGTGTACATCAAGACTTTATTAGTAAATGTACCAAGACTTCTTTAGTAAATGTACCATTAAGACGAGAAGATAACCCACACTGGCAGACGGAAGTTTTGGTGGAGACTGTCACTATCCTCAATGATCAAGACAAAATAATGAGATGACCATAGTATTATTAGTATTAATGGTCCAATAGTAAATGTACCATTACAGCTCTATTAATAAATGTACCATTACAGCTCCATTAGTATATTTACCATTACAGCTCCATTAATAAATGTACCATTAAAGCTCCATTAGTAAATACTTCTATGGAACTCAGACATAGTAACGAACAATACAGGTTAAATGAGACAAGGAGTAATCTAACCAGAGTTTGTAAAATTATAAGGTGTGCACCAACAACCACCACCAATTAACACAAGTTAATGAATTGCCATTAAATGTTGTGAAAATGACACCATATTTAATAAAAAAAAAAACTGAAAACGTAACGTAACTATTTATTGTGTGAAAGTTACGACATGGATGATAAATTATGAACATTACGAGTTTATTATAGTTAGTGTTTAATTAATAATATCGAGAAAGGTCATATGGAACGGGACAAACAACAACAAACAAACATACATACAAACAAAATAATCAAGAAGAGAGAGAGAGAGAGAGAGAGGTGGAGGAGGAAGGGGGAGGGGGGGGGAGGGAATACAAATAATTTCTCCATACAAGTTTTTCTCTCCATTTTTTTACCTTCCTTTCCCTCCATGACCTGGTGACCTTCCTTGGGGTTTATCTCAGGTTAGTCACGTGTACCAGGTCATCCCAGGTCACGGATAAAGGCTACGAAATACTCACCAGGTCAAATATCGATGGGTGGTTGTGTGTGTGTGTGTATGTGTGTCCGGATGGGTTTCGGTGACTCCGGCTTTGTCTTCTTTGTCTCACTTATCAATATCTCATCTGTACACTTATAATAATCAATAGGGGTTTGTTTATATAATGTTCACGGTTATTTATTACGCGGGGAACTTCGAAAATGCCTTAATTTGTGTTTATATTAAGTATTTTCAACTACAATAGAATAATTCCCCTGCCAGAATCGGTGAAGCCAACTTGTGTTTGTATCAGGTATCACACACTCTGTAATAATTTGTAAGGATTACCTGCAATTTATTAATATTAAGTTTTGGATAATGGAGGATTGATAGTTTATATATATAATGTCATAATTTATCATGTGTTTGCTTAGTTCATGCTTTTATTATCCAGATATAACTTCACAAGTATATGTTATCAAATTATACCTTCATTTTTTCATTTAATTTTATAAATACCCCATTCTTCCCAAAATATATTGTTACTATAATTAACAAATACACAAATTATTAAGTTATAATGCACATAGAGTTTATTCCACCTTGTTTATTCCTCTCATAATGAATTATCAAAAATGTTAATGTGTATGAAACTTGTATTTTCATTGTGTGACGTCATGGTTAGCAGACGATATCATCTGATGAATGCTCATGAATTTTAATACTTATTTAGATTTAAAAGACTTATTCATCATCAATTTATTTCATATATGATTAAAATGAGCCAAAATAACTCATACTAAACCATACTTGATAAATATGATTACTCCCGTCGACTTGAAAAATATATTTAGGTATCATTTATATATATTTATATTGAGGTCAGTTATATATTTCAATATATTTTGTCTTTAAAGAATATAATAATAACAAGATTAAATATACATTAATATTATAACTTTTATAATGTTACAAGTGAAGTAAAATCTTTGAACAATATAATAAATAAAAGTGTATGTAAAGCAAGCGTTGCCAACAAACAACCAGTGATGCCAACTTACGAAAAATAGAGGTATCTGTGGGGAAATTATATAAAGATTGTTGAAGAGTCAAAAGTGTTGAAAATTCTACCAGACGAAGAAATGAAGATGATGGTAAATAGTGTACACTAAATTATTGAGATAAAAAGGGGAAAATTCTGTGGATATTGAATCTGGGGAAATATGGTCAAGCAGCATCAGACCTGGCAACACTGATGACTGTGCAGGCCATACAGTGCTTTCATTTTTAAGGTAATTACTCTAGCTTAGCGTAATTTTGGGTCATTTAACGTAAAGTTTTTACAATGTAAGGTATTTTTTGTTGATTCTTCCGGTATTTCATGAGTCTTCGTAAGAGAAAAATGCATTGCTGTCAAAATATATCCTAATTACATAAAAATATCTGGTGCAACTAGAAAATGTCTGTTTTAGGAAATTTAAAAGTCAACACACACAGGGAAATAAAATCCAATTCATTCAAGAATAAAACAGGGAAATTTCTACAAGATGAAATACCTACAAAAGACCAACAAGATTCAAGAGTAAACTGGGGGGGGGGGCGCTAATGGTGTAATGGTTAGCACACTCGCCTGGCAAGCGAGAGATCCCGGGTTCGATTCCCGGGTCAGTGGAATTGTTGGACAATTTTCCTAAGCCCCTATGTCCCTGTTCACCTCTAGCAGTAAGTAGGTACCTGGCTGTAAAAGGCTGGGGGAAGATATGATGATGTAATAAGACTGACTGCCTTAATGACCATTACGAGTCGATAGGCATAAAGCCCTAAAAGCCCTAAAATTCTTCTTCTTCTAAGAGTAAACAGGGAATAATTGAGATAAAAAGAGGGAAATTCTGGCAGATATTGTTGAAGTGACAAATAGATCTGGCAACACTGTATTCTGACCGGCCTCCATTTTCATTCCCTGAGACGGACTCGTAGGATCAACAACAACAACACCAAGATGGCCGGGTTGGTGAATAAAGTGTATCAGAGTATCTTCAGGCGGACTTCTTCCTTCGTTCTGGCTGCCGTGGCTGGAGCCTTTATGTTTGAGAGAGGTTTTGACATGGTATCAGATGGTATATTTGACAACGTGAATCAGGGTGTAAGTAAATATGTCTGTGTGTGTGTTCATTATTTTTTTTTTTACCGTCAGCTGATCACATCTATGACGCAATTTTTTTTATTTTTTCTATACCATTTAATTTGTTTTATTTGACAACGTGAATCGGTGTAAATATGTGTGTATTTATGTGTGTTCATTATTTTTTTTTTACCGTCAGCTGATCACATCTATGACGCAATTTTTTTCTTTCTTTCTGTACCATTTTATTTTTTTTATTATCTTTACCATTTTATATTTGTTTTATTATTATCTTCCCTATACCATTTTATATATATAATACATATTTATTTATCTTTTCTATACCATTTTATATATATATATTTTTTTTTATCTTTCCTATACCATTCTATTTACTTTTTTCATGTGGGTTTCGTATTTTGTGTGTTTTCATTATGTATGTATGTATGTATTGTAAAGTGAGTATATTATAGAATTGTATACTCTGAATGGTGACCTAGTTAATTATTTATTTTTATATTCGTACCCTGATGTTTGTACAGTTGGACACATTAATTCTTACAAAGGTTATAATTATGTAAAGAAAGGTGAAAAGTGAAGGAGTTTAAGTACCTGGGGACATTTATGTGTAAACATGGAAGTATAGAAGGAGAAATTAGGGAGAGAGCAATGAAGGGTAGACAGGTCATAGGATCACTGGGGAGGATAATGAAAGGTAGAAGTGTGAGTATGGAGGTGAAGAGGGGACTGCGAAATAGTATAATCTTGCCAACACTGACATATGCGTCGGAGACATGGACATGGAGTAGGGCTCATCAGTGGAAATGAGTTACTTGAGAGTAGGATGGAGAAAGTAATGAGTGTGTGTATTAGAGATGTGGTATGAGTGAGAAGGCAATTGGTATTGAGTGTGGAGTGATTGAGAGTGAAGCGTAATACACTGAGATGGTTTGGACATGTGGAGAGAAGCGCTGCCAATAACTTCATGGTGGAGTTTGGCAACTTAAAGGAAAAGCCTGGTAGCAGCAGAGGGTTTTCTGCAGAGATTGAATAAATAAAATGTATATGTATGTGGGAAGGAACCCACCACAAAATGGCAGGGTACAGAAAGGCAAATGAATAACTGCAGGAATAAATAACATAACATAATGCTGGGAGCATAATATACACAAATACAGTAAATACAACAAAGTGAAGTTGTGGGGTGTGGTGTGAGAGGCAGACCACCAGTTAGACGGCAAAACAGAGTGGAAGAGTTTGTAAGGGAGAGGAGGGCTGGACCAAGTAAGGAGGGAGTGTTGGAACTGGAGACACTTCTGCCATGGCCATTCCCTTAAAGGGAATGAGGCGTCAAAGCGATAGATAGATAGATGAGATTGGGAATGATGGATTATTAAAAAAGAAATGGGACACTTGTGTTTTCCACAATGTGGATTTTACCAAATTTTGTAATTGTTTGTGTATTGTTTTATCTTGATCAGAAACTGTGGAAGCACATCAAGCAACGCTACGGCCAGAGTCTGGAAGAAGAGGAATAAACAAAAAATGGGACAATATGATTAATAAGGAGGGAAAGATATTGAAGAGCAAGTTTACAACCATCTCAAGGACGGAAAGATGTTAAAAATAAGTTGACAACATCACAGTTCTACATTATTGTCATTCCACGCGTTGATAACGGATACAATCGTTTTGGCAAATTATAGTTTCACTCAAGTTTAGGTCAGAATGTTCACTTCATATGTATAAATTCAACTGTTCATTATGTATATTCATAATAAATAATGTTAAATACTGCACCCATTATTCATTACCATTTATTTGTGTATTTGTACTGTATAGATTTCTTTTTGTATCTAATTTTGGATTTGTTTACAATCAATACACTGACAATATGGACACAACTGCAGTGGTGTGGACAGCTACTCTAATCAGGATTTCAGAAGTACTGTATGCCTGAATACATTCCTGATTTTTGCTTCCCATATCTAAATTCTCAGAGTTGTTTAGGGGCAAAGTCGGACTGATTCTCAAGGAGGGTTTGGTCCATCTCATTGTAATTTAGTCAAGGAGAGAGTTTTCTACAGAGATTGAATAAATAAAATGTATATGTATGTATGTGGGAAGTAACCCACCATAAAATGGCAGGGTACAGAAAGGCAAATGAATAACTGCAGGAATAAATAACATAATATATACAAATACAGTAAAAGTAGTGGGATGAGTTACCAGCAGTTTGGAAACTATATTTTATTTTCTTGGGTCAACACAAAAGATCAAAATACATTGATTCTGTCAAGTCTGGAATTATTCACTGACTAGATCAATACAAAATCATCATACCATAATGATACTAAAGTCTGTTCAAAACTTGTGTTCCGCTGGCCTCTTATGCTTAGATAGATAGAAATAGAGAGATAAGAGATAGAGACAGAAAGATATAGATAGAAATAGAGACAGATAGATAGAGGAAAATGGAACACAAGTTTTGAACAGACTAGTTTGTCCAAGGATTGCACCACACAACCTTAAGTAACAAAAATATTATACATGAGTGTTTGGCTCTGTGGTTGTGGATGGACGATGTAAGTGTTTCTGTCAGGGAGTTTGACAGACGTCTAGTGAAGTCAAGAGAGTGATGATACTTGTAGCAAAGATGCAATACACTCTCCTCTCTTTTTATACGAGTTTAAATTATGAGAAATTGAAATAGTGCGTATCATGAAAAAAATTAAATCAATGCAATTTACACGAACTCTTAAAATAACAGGAACAAGGAGGCTCCATTTTCAAGTTAAAGTACCATTATTTCTTATGGAAATGTACAATTTACTTTATGCGAAATTCACTTTATGCGACCCCTTCAGGAACCTAACCTAACATAAAAAAAGAGGAGAGTGTATAAGAATTTAACATTATACACACTGAAGCATCAGCTACCCAACGTGTTCTGTATCGTATGAATTAAATTTTTACTGGAAAAATAGACTCGACCTGAGTACACTGTCTTTTCATTAGCTATATAAGTTAACATTTTATCTAAAGCCTTAATGTCACTCACAATTACCTAAGAAAATATCACCTAATACATGAAAAATTAAAATAAAGTTTTTATCTGTACTGTACCAGTATGTAAACACGACTGATATTAATATACAATTGGTCACAAGAATTCGTACACTCACTGTTGTTTTTGAGGACTACACTGTACTGTATTATGTAACTGCAACACAACATTATTATTATTATTAGGATTCTTGTTTTGCTAATCACAGTTAATTACAGTTCTTGCAGAATAATGACCTCTCTATATATACATAAAATACCACGCTTGTTTTGAAGGTCATATTACATACTGTACTTGTAAATCGTGATAGTTGAGAACATCACTTGAATGCTGTATAACCAACTTGGGCAACAATTAAATGCTCATAAAATTTACAAGTACTGTACCTTATGAGAACCAAAGTTATCTAATTAAACAATTCTCAGAGCAGGAAATATATGAACACTACCATAGCTGTCATTATTTGTTCTCAGCTTCATAATTCGGCAAAAATAAAGTCACAATAAATATCCAAGACAAGGCTATGACTGTTATCATTGAGGTAGTTTGACAATTCCAGTCACATTGTTTCCTTCTAATGAAAACTATCAGTGATTACCTAGGCCAAACGTTGCCACTCATAACTAATTAGGGGTTAATTAACAGACAAGGTGAATGAATACATGGGAGGCACAAGAAACCAAAACGTATGTGGCAGAAAAGCTCATCAATGAAAGTAATATATTATAAAATGTTTCAGTCAGTCCACACGACATGACTTCAGTAGACTATTTAATGTGTTACATATTAACCTGACCCATATTCCCCTCACTCATCTGGCTTACTATAGTGTGTTCAAAACTTGTGTTCCGCTGGCCTCTTATGCTTAGATAGATAGATAGACAGACATACAGATAAGAGATAGATAGAATAGAGACAGATAGAGATAGATAGATAGATAGATAGACAGATAAGAGATAGATAGAAATAGAGACAGATAGAGGTAGATAGAGAGATATAGATAGAAATAGAGACAGATAAAGGTAGATAGATAGAAATAGTGACAGATAGATAGAGGAAAATGGAACACAAGTTTTGAACAGAGTATAGTCAATAGCTATACCTGTTGGTCTTGGCTACAAAAGGGATAGGGTTTAGGAATTAAATTAGCCAAATGGTCAGAGCAATGTACATAGTGTGGCTGGACTACATACATTCTGTGATTACACCACTGCTCCTACATTCTGCTATTCATCCATGACTTTTTACAAAATTCTAGGAACTAAAAACCATCTAAAACCATTACCAAGTTTTTGTACATTTATCCTAACCAAACCATAAGCTTCCAAACACAACTGAGAGGAGAACTTTTAACACACTTAACACTTAACATTGTCCTACAAAGTACATAATTCTGTCAATGATATAGTTACAATATAGTACTGTATCAATTTATATCAGCCAGGATCCTAAAATTATCCCTACCTTCCTCCCTGTCACTATAAATAACTGGATGGTAAATAAGTCTCATAAATAAAAGCAGTAGTTTCTCAGGTTTCTGGTAATCACAGTTTCTTATTCATAAGTTGTGAATATTATACATCATTTGTAATCCTGCTAAAGCAAATATATAGCACAAAATAATATTACAGTAGCTCTTAACTTAACTCTGACCCCATGCTAAGTACTGCAGGTCATTACTTCTCCTGGCCATGATATGTACACCACACATAGACAATGTTTATGTGCTACACTTAATTATTCAAGATAACACAGATACATGAACCTATCACCTACTGCAACTGTGTGTCACCTTAAGGACCCTGTGATCGTGTATGAAAATTGGAGGCCTCTGATTCCTCCAGACTATGCCACGACCCACCCACCTATTAAATGTACAGTCGTGGTCAATAATAATCATCCACATATGGGTATCTCAAACAATTTACTGTCTAATGTTTTCACGTTCATTATGATGTTATTGTTTTAAGTAGTGTACTGTAGTGTGTATCTGCTTGTATTAAATCAAAAGATGGTAGTTAACCTATTTATTGGAAAGTTTATCATCAAAAGAACAGAGGGAAGCTGTCAAACTCTTACATGAGTTACCCCTATATGGATGATTATATTTGACCACACACCATTCTGGAGCAGTAAAAGAGGAAATTGTATTGGTAACAAAATTCTCAAAACCCATGACATCCACATACAGTGATGGAAGAAGTCAGCAGAGATACCATAAAGCACATTTGTTGTTTGTAGTTCACTCCTACTAATGCTACACCTTTGTCAGTCTAGTCGGGAGGGTTACAGAATATAGTATAGTTCAACCATTCATTAATTAAAGCCTGACTGTACATACGAGAATTTGTCTTTTATATTGGTCACATTAAGTACCTGTTTCTGTCAGTAAGTACATGGTTCTGTCAGTAAGTACATGGTTCTGTCAGTAAGTACATGGTTCTGTCAGTAAGTACATGGTTCTGTCAGTAAGTAAATGTTTCTGTCAGTAAGTACATGGTTTAACCTTTTGTACGGATATCTTGTTCAAGTTTGGATAAAGTAATATGTAATGAAGATTTTCTTAATACAGACTAAGGTTACCCTAAGTACTGAGTGGTATGTTAAGTACTGTAATACTAACGTTACTTTTGTTAAAATAATTTGCTCATGGCCTACTGTCTCTGGATACGATACTGACATTGCAACATAAATGAGGAGACAACAGAGTGGAGGGACAGTAATCACAATGGATAACAAAGGAAAGGAAAGGAGGGACATGTGTAGTGGCAAATACACTCTCCTCTCTTTTTATGCGAATTTGAAATAGTACGTATCATGAAAAAAATGAAATAAATGCAATTTACACGAACTCTTAAAATAACAGGAACAAGGAGGCTCCATTTTCAAGTTAAAGTACCATTATTTCTTATGGAAATGTACAATTCACTTTATGCGACCCCTTCAGGAACCTAACCTCAAATAAAAAAAAAAGGAGAGTGTACTGTAATGGTCACAGTTATCAATTATGTGGATTCTTACACAATTTGTTTTGGGATTATACAGTACCACAATACATTATAAATATACAGTAATAAACTCTGTAGTACAAATTCTGAACCCAAATTGTAACAAACATCCAAGACAGTCAACTATATTCACACACAATGTACAGTGGTGGTCAATAATAATCATCCACATATGGGTATCTCAAATAATTTACTGTCTAATGTTTTCACGTTCATATATGATTTTATTGTTTTAAGTACTGTACTGTAGTGTGTATCTGCTTGTATTAAATCAAAAGATGGTAGTTAACCTATTTATTGGAAAGTTTATCATCTAAGGAAGAGGGAAGCTGTCAAACTCTTACATGAGTTACCCCTATATGGATGATTATATTTGACCACGACTGTATATATTGTACACTGTATATAGCCTTGTAGCCTAGTACAGTACAGTACCTCACTTGTGCCTTTTTACAAAAATTTTAAAACACTGTACAGTACTGTCTGTACCTTCAAACTGTTTTGAAATATTTACAACTCTAAATAATTGCACAAGACTGTACTTCACTATTACTGAAGAAAATATATATATATACTGTATGTGAAAATGATGGGGACTATACTTTACTTTACATACAGTAATATTGTCAACTCTCACATATAAATACATCACCTCTAACATGTAAGGTTTGACCAAGTAATGTACACAGTATTTGTCAGGGTCAATTATTTCTGATAAAACCTTAATTTTCAATATCCTTAAAAATATTTTACTGCTGCAGACATATACTTATCTTACAGTACCTATTTAATGTCAAGCTACTTTAAAAAAATAATCAAAATAGCAAAGTTTATATAATCCCGAGTGATTATTTAGTTGCTTACAATCCCAAGAAATTATTGTTCATATCTGTACATTTTCATAAAGTTCATAGAAACATTTCCTGAGACCATTTCTCTACAGGTCTACAACAACTCTCAAAGTTGCCTAGGCTAAAATAAAAATACTTGATTGTAACTAATATATCCACAAGTCCTATTAAGGAATAAACACCACTACCTGTGATGGCTATAAACCCAACTCTAATCAAACCTTGCTAAAAAAGGTATTGCGACAAATCTTAATGGAACTTTAACCCTAGTAATATCCAAAACTATTTGTAGGGACTATAAGCATGTATAACAGAAGGAAATATACATATCCTTCTGTAATACATATTTATAATCCCTACAAACAACTATGGAAATTAATATATAAAATGTTGTATCAATAGTTGTCGCAATACCTTTTTTGGCAACTGTACATTAATTACCACATTTACCACACGGCCAATTTCTTTAATAATCTCTTTAGAGTCAAATTACTATGCATATGGTCAAGGCAATTGTTCTATACTTGGGACTCACAATGCAAATCTTGGTGCCACCCTTCCTTCAAACATCACAAACATACACATCATATATTGCTGTCCACCAGTTTGATACATGCAATAGTAACCAAGCATATGTAAACCTTCCTATTACAGTACAGTATTATCAGTTGTTGTTGTTGTTGAAGTTCCTCAAGCTGTCTGGCCGAGCAGCCCCGAGTGTTATTATCAGTTTCTTCATGTAGTAATGTAATATTTGATTCCTTCTTTGTACACCTGGCTACAATTCCTTAGTACAGTATGTGTAAGAGAGATGTGATGATTAAATGTGATGTATGCTACAGGTATAAACTTACAGATCCTGAATATTGTATAACCAATCTCAAATGAAAAGGATGTTGACTGTTTGTTGGGTACCGACTCCTTGTCATCCCTGTAAATCCCTATGTGGTACAGTATCCACATTATACTGCTTAATTAAGGGGGTAAAATATTGCTGACAAATAGGAAGCTACTGAATCCTCCAATCTGGATCACAAATCAAACCATCCATACTGATGCAATGAGTTTCCAGTCATTGTACAGTTGCCAAAAAAGGTATTGCGACAACTATTGATACAACATTAAATATATTAATGTCCATAGTTGTTGTTTGTAGGGATTATAAGTATGTATTACAGAAGGATATATATACTTCTTTCTGTTATACTGTACATGCTTATAGTCCCTACAAATAGTTGTGGCTATTACTAGGGTTAAAGTTCTATCAAGATTTGTCACAATACCTTTTTTTGGAACTGTACATAGGAATCAAGAGCCTCCAATTTGCCAAGCTCATCTTATCCCTCTTATTTTAATGCTGAACACATCCATTTGTACGAGTGGGTAGGAAGGGTGTGCTGCCGTGTGGCTGGTACTGCAGAGGAGGCCATTGTTGTTGTTGTTGTTATTATGGCACTGTTCAGAAGGGAGAGTTCATACCCAACTTGGTGCCAAACTCCAGCCGGGCACGCTTTTGGTACCTCACATTTATTCTGAGGAGGAATGTAAGGTTTGACCAAGTAATGTACACAGTATTTGTCATAGTCAATCATTTCTGGTAAAACCTCAATTTTCAACATCCTTAAAAATATTTTACTGCTGCAGACATATACTTATCTTACAGTACCTAGTTAATGTCAAGCTACTTTAAAAAAAAATAATAAAAATAGCAAAGTTTATATAATCCCGAGTGATTATTTAGTTGCTTACAATCCCAAGAAATTATTGTTCATATCTGTACATTTAATTACACTACGACATCACAAACAACATGACATAACAGTTCTTTTCATCTCGAACTACTACCGTCACAAATTTCTTATATAAACCGTCCGCTACTTACCGTATCTCCCTGCGTTTGATGCCTTCATTGACGGGTATGACTAGTAGTGGCCAAAGTAGTGCTATTAAACAGAGCCACGGGGGTACATCACTCAGTCCTGGTCCTCCTGTCCAGCCGTGACTCCTTCCTGACATTGACACACTCCCGTATACAACCTGCAGGACCAGCCTAAAAAAAACAGTTGGAAAATGGGATAAATATCAGTGTTTATGACCTATGTACAGTTGCCCAAGAAAAGACTGCAACCAAATTTGCTGGTGTGTGGCAATATCTGGCAGCTGCTCCAAAGTAAACGCACTATTTCAAATTCGCATAATTTAAACTCCCATAAAAAGAGAGGAGAGTGTACTGTCTTATCCCTTCATCCTGGCACCTATCTAGTTATCAATTTATTTAGTGTTTGCCAGAATGTTTATGACTGAAGTATTGTACTGTATACAACAATCTTACCTCTTTAAATTAAAATAACAATACAGTGTTGTTGGTAAAGTTGAAACAAATGATTCCTCCAAACTATTCTAGGCAACAGGTCACCATTCTTTTGATTAATCTGGTTTTGTTTTTCAGCATAGTTTGGAGGCATCAAGGCACTCCAAACAATGTACCAAAAGTAGTACAGTATTATCACTTAAATTACCCTGTGATTATTTACCAGAATTGGAGGCTTTTGATTCCTCCTGACTATGCCACAAAAATAAGCTCCTTCAATAGAGGTGGTGTTTCATGGTAGTGTTTGAAGGACTCACACCCTTAGTTTAAAAAAAATTGAGGGCCCTTACTGGAGCTCTATGAACCCTCCAAATAATCCAGGCCACAAAACGAATAGGGAATCTGTTGCCTGGAGTAGTTGGGAGGGTTCATAGAGCTCCAGTAAGGGCCCTCAAATGTTTTAAAACTACGGGTGTCAATCTAGCTCCAATTTTCATCACGGTTTCCATAAACTGACGATAACAAAGTGATGATGATAGAATACTCACACAGCGAACACAGTAGAAGCCCACCAACGATTAGAGAGAGGGTTTCTGCGCCACAGTTGATACATTCGGTGCACGTATGATAATGACACCGCGCCTGACACACACACAAACAAACAAACACATTGGCATTAGTACAGGTAGTTGTGGTATATAATATCATGTTGACAGAAAAATAGTTGTGGTGATAGTAATGAAGGTAGATGGGTGAATGTGAGGAGGTGGTACATGTAACTGTGTGTTGTTTTTGTGTGTTTGGATGGACTGATGAGTGATTTGAGTATATATATGTTTCTTGAGATTGGTTTGGGATGGGCAGGGTATGAGAGATGATAGTATTTGTGTGTGGTATCGTGTACTGGGTGTTGTTTTAATGTTCCTTGGCATGTGTGGGTGTTGTGTCATGTAGTGTAGTGGATGTTGTGGGTTTGTGGAGGCTGCAGCAAGTGTTTGTGTGTGTGTGTGTGTGTGTTGTGCCATGTAGTGTAGTGGAGGGTGCAGGTTAGTGGAGGCTGCAGCAAGTGTTTGTGTGCCTCTCATGTCAAGGTGATTTTTTATCTTGAGAACTTTGGTGGTGTGTAGTCTGTGATTATCTTTAGGGCTCTATTCTGTATGGTGTGAAGGGTGTTGAGATGGGAGGGAGGGATTGGTGCTAACAGGGCTGGAGTGTAATGTACTGATATCATTAAGTGGAAACACCAATTCATGTCAAATCAATGATGTTCATTTATTACTCTTTGTCAACTTTTGTGTTAGTATACTCATACTTCTGCATACACTTATACTGCAATCTGGATTATATGTGGGTACACTCTCCTCTTTTTTTATGTGAGGTTAGGTTCCTGAAGGGGTTGCAAAAAGTGAATTTTGCATAAAGTAAATTGTACATTTCCACAAGTAACTTGAAAATGGAGCCTCCTTGTTCGTGTTATTTTAAGAGTTCGTGTAAATTTAATTTATTTAATTTTTTTCATGATACGCACTATTTCAAATTTGCATAATTTAAACTTACATAAAAAGAGAGGAGAGTGTATGTACAGTCAGTGACACATGTCCTGTCACCACATCTGCCAAGGCATGAAGCAAGTATGGAAATATAAGCTTTAATTAAGGGCTCATAAACTGAGAGAACAGAAAAGTATATTAATTTACCCCCTGGATATCATATTTCTATAATATTATGGTGAATGTATTTATTAAATCTTTAACCTTCATATTATATTTTTTTAAGAAGGGTTGAGTGAGGTGACAAGGTTTTGCCGCCAACAGTACAGTAATAACTATTGTGTTCACCAAATTATGTCTTATAACAAACAGTATGTATTTTGTATGATATGATGAGATGAGATAAGAATGGTAAATGAAATATTGATTATAAGATAAATTAATTACATAGAGATTTCATAGTTTGCTTTACTCACATAAGTAGAGTACGGTGAGGAAGGCCACAGTATTCTGGACCACATTGAGAGAATCAGCATACTGGTCACCCCAACCTCCCCACCACACCACCACATCATCACCATCATCACCACCACTCACATCACCAGAGTTTGTACTGAGGAGACAAAGGTGAGACTGGTAAGGCAAGGAAACAAACTCATCTACCTCACCAAAACAAACTAATAGGAGTGAGGAAATGGGCAATTATTTAGCTTAGTATTAATGAGAAAATGTATTACTGTATAGAGAAAATGAATTATACAGAGGCAATGGTTCTTCCTGAGCTTCCTCTTCTCTGTACAGCTGCTGGGAACTACACTGAAGGGGAAGGCCAACACAGAAGAGTCTATCCTTGTTCTAACACTACCAGTTTTCAGTCAAACCTTCCACTTCCACTCACAATTATTCTCTCCCTTACATATTCTCCATTACATTCACCACCTGCCTCTCATACCAGACTCCTCAATTTCACTCCCAAACATACAGTACAATACTCTATGGAAAATACCCATCTATCTAGCATTTTCCTCACCCATCCAAACTACCATAGTGTATTAAGTTTCAGCCTCTCTAACACCTCACACTCAACACCATAATTATACCTTCACACCTGTTAGTATACCTGATGTAGATTTCGTCCGGGTAGACATAAGTACAGGTTGTGTTGTGATGTGCTGCAATGTCCCGACAGAATGTGGCAAGGGTTAGACCTCCACACAACACTGCCACTACTACTGATGGTACAAACTTGCAGGCATAGTATTGTATCACATATCTCAGTGTCTGAAGGAGATAAAAAAATAAAACTATAGTATGTGTACTGTACTGTAATAATAATATGACACTGATCCATAAGGCATTATTATTATCATCATCAATATCACATGTACAGTTGGGGAATAATGTATCTGAACACTGTTGGCAGCTTCTGGCAACATCCCCAAAAGTAAACACGTCAATGAGAGAAAGTCTTTATGAATTGAAGGATAACTTTTATTTCACTGTCTGTGGTTGGTTGACGTCACTCAATATCAGTTATCATTATGTAGTAATGAATAAATATTGCCTATTCCTAATGTGTTTATCACTGACATTATTACCAGATGCCGTCAACGGTGTCCAGATACTTTGTTTCCCAACTTTACCATAAAGTAGGGAAATGGGGCCATTTTATTTTTTTTATTCTAGCTGGTATTTTTGAGGTACAAGTAATGCAAACACAAATGGCAAGAAAATGCAACTTTTATTCTTTCAGTGTCGACAGCTGTGTTCACATTTTCAATGATACAACCCTGTTTCTTTCTCAGAAAATTGACTACCACAAAGTTCCCTATGTTCCCTCCAAGACTTGTTTTCTGTCCTTCTACAAATACTCATACATCAATGTCATCACTAAACTATATCAGTACTATACTCTGTTCAAAACTTGTGTTCCATTTTCCTCTATCTATCTGTCTCTATTTCTATCTATATCTTTATATCCATATCTATTTCTATCTATATCTTTCTATCTGTCTCTATTTCTATCTATCTCTTATCTGTCTATCTATCTATCTATCTATCTATTTCTATTTATCTAAGCATAAGAGGCCAGCGTAACACAAGTTTTGAACAGACTATAGCATCTTTTCACTCAATTATTCCTTCTTCACTGACAGTTTCTACTCTCTTACCAATTCAAAGATCTTTTAATTACGCCTCCTTGAAATGTCACAGAACAATCCCGATGGTAACCAACCTGTCGTGTGAGTGTGACGGTGTTCTTGCCAGTGGCTTGGTTCATGACGGCTGGGTTGGTGGGAGCCGCTACCAAGGAGATGGAAAGAGCTGGGACCACTACACTCACCAGCCACAACACGTCTCCTAAGAAAGGTTAACGGCACAGCTAATGAAGTCACAGATTCCAAAAAAAAATACTGAGGGTTTAAAACTGTTAAAAATACAGTAATGGAAATTGACAATCTTGAAGGAAGTACAGTACACATAATAACTGTTATATGGTCGGGGCTGCTCGGCCAGACAGCTTGAGGAACTTCAACAACAACAAGTGTTATATGGTACAGTAGATGATATAAAAGTAAAGAATGGATAATTGTGTCTGGGACTGTACCAGATGAAAGGGAAGAATATACAACTGGGAGGGACTACATAAATATTATATCGTATGTGATGGAGGACAATAGAAAATGAGGCCTATATACAGTACATAATGTGAGGGAGGAAATAGATTAAGTTCGGTAGGTTAAAGTTACCAGACAACCATATAATTTTGGAGGTGTCAATTTTAATGGTGCTTTACAGTATATTATATATAAGGGAGGATAATTTTTCTTTATAGAGTAATGGTGCTGTACACTCACAATCCAAAATTTGAATCCATATCTCATTGAAGTTTCGAATCATTTGACAAACTATAGTGTGTTCAAAACTTGTGTTCCGCTGGCCTCTTATGCTTAGATAGATAGAAATAGATACATAGATAGATAGATAGACAGATAAGAGATAGATAGAAATAGAAACAGATAGAGATAGATAGAAAGATATAGATAGAAATAGATAGATAGATAGATAGACAGATAAGAGATAGATAGAGATAGATAGAAATAGATATATAGTAGATATAAAGATATAGATAGAAATAGAGACAGATAGATAGAGGAAAATGGAACACAAATTTTGAACAGACTATAGTGAACCAATTACATGCTTATCCTCTTTCATATTTGATTGAGCTTGCTTAAGGGAGAAGTACAGTGTTGGTAAATCTGGAGTAAATGATTCCTTCAAACTATTCCAAGCAACAGAACACCATTATATTTGTTCCTCTGGTCCTGTTTCCTGGCATACTTTGGAGGACTCAAGGCACTCCAATGTACCAAAAGTATACTGGATATACTCTCCTCTCTTTTTATGCGAGTTTAAATTATGCTAATTTGAAATAGTGCGTATCATGAAAAAAATTAAATAAATGCAATTTACACGAACTCTTAAAATAACAGGAACAAGGAGGCTCCATTTTCAAGTTAAAGTACCATTATTTCTTATGGAAATGTACAATTTACTTTATGCGAAATTCACTTTATGTGACCCCTTCAGGAACCTAACCTCACATAAAAAAAGAGGAGAGTGTACATATTTTGGATTACGAGTGTACAAAACGATATGCGAGGGAAGAAATGTGTGAAATACCTGATGATAGGAGTGGTGGGAGGGCAGCGGTGGCAGCCAACAGTTGAAGGAGTGTGAGGGAGAGACAACAACACGCCCAGAATTGCAGACAACTCATCACCTGCTGCATGTAGTGTCTTGACTGCAAACACGATATTAGTAAGCAGTTATTAAAAGCCACACTGCATCTTCAATTTAAACATCAACATCTCTAATGATTAAAACACATCTTACTAACACCAACTACTGTACATGTCAAATAAATGGCCAATTTACTAAAACTTCCATATTAAGCTTTCTAACATCAATACTGTACAACCTACGACTAGTTAACTACACAACCTGCTAACCCTCTCATGAAATACAGAAATACAGGATAAACAACTTTGACATCAATGTTCCTAAAATGAACTAGACAACCCCCGACTTACAACACAACACAACACAACACAACACAGCCACTACTGACAACATATCAACATAAAGACAACCACAACACAACTAATTAACAAAAAATCAACATACAAGCAACGTGAACACAACCAATTACTAGCAACATATCAGTCCATCCAAACACTAAAAAACAACACACAGCTGCATGCACCACGACCTGACATCCATCCATCTGAATCCTCCCTTCCCCGTGAGGACAGAGTCCACCTGGCCAGGCTGTGATGTGGCCACCACCCGGCCCTTCTGACATACCAGAAGAGGCTGGATGAAGCCACTGCGGATGCCTGTCCAGGATGCAACACAGCACCCCATACTATGAAACACATTATTGAAGACTGCAATACACACAACCACACTCACCAACAACACAACATACACTCTCTAAAGGCACTGTGGGGCTGCTCGGCCAGATAGCTTGAGGAACTTCAACAACAACAACCAGCAACATATCAACACACAGACAACCACAACACAACCCACTACTGACACCAAATCAACACACAGACAGACAACCACAACACAGCCCACTACTGACAACAAATCAACACACACACAAACAACCACAACACAACCCACTACTGACAACAAATCAACACACAGACAGACAACCCACCTCCATGATGAGTCTGACGAGTGATACCCGGGTGTGACTCTGGAAGGCGAGGGAGCAGGGCAGCACGTTGAGGGCACGGGCAACTTCGGTGGGCGGTGGACCCTTGGTGGGGGACGGACGCACCATCACACTCGACTTCATACACACCTGAGGGTAGAGGGGATCCACCGACAAGCTGTGTTCCCCCCACGACACGACCCGACCCGACCAGGTAGAGGAGTTGTAGGTGAAGGTTAGAGGGTGTAGTGGAGGGATAAAACTGGGTGTATTGGAAGTGGGTGTATTGGAAGTGGGTGTAGAGTTAATAGAAGTGTTGGGACTGAGAGTTAATTAATGGGTGGAAATTGGATCTACACTCTCCTCTTTTTTTTATGGTAGGTTAGGTTCCTGAAGGGTTCACATAAAGTTAATTTAGCATACAGTAAATTGTACATTTCCATAAGAAATAATGGTACTTTAACTTGTTCCTGTTATTTTAAGAGCATGTAAATTCATTTATTTAATTTTTTTCATGATACATACTACAGTATTTCAAATTTGCATAATTTAAACTCACATAAAAAGAAAGGAGAGTGTATGAGTTACTGAGATAGCCCTAGGTATGGGGATAGTAAGTGGTGATGGTGGTGGATAAGAGAGCTGGAGGGTAGTACAGTATTTGATGCAGAATATTGGTTTGAATGAATCGTAGTTAGTAGACCACGAGAGGTTAAACATCACCAACCCTGAATCCCTTCACATAACAACTCAACCTACAGTCGTGGTCAAATATAATCATCCATATAGGGGTAACTCAGGTAAAAGATTGACAGCTTCCCTCTGTTCCTTAGATGATAATGTTTCCAATAAATAGGTTAACTACCATCTTTCAATTTATTACAAGCAGCTACACACTACATGTACTTAAAACAATAACATCATATGTGAATTTTTGAACAGAGTATAGCATACATTCACACATTTCGCCAACACCACCACCATTCTCCCTAGGTGACACACACCTTGCATCAGCCTGCATGAAGAGAGGCATGTTATCAGCACTAGCAGAGGAGCCCATGACCATAGTAACTTCAGTGTACTCTTGCAT
Source organism: Petrolisthes manimaculis (assembly GCA_034508575.1). Classification (NCBI taxonomy): domain Eukaryota; kingdom Metazoa; phylum Arthropoda; class Malacostraca; order Decapoda; family Porcellanidae; genus Petrolisthes; species Petrolisthes manimaculis. Next base: position 423,460 of record JAWZYT010001275.1, on the reverse strand, counting down.
GATAGTTAACATGGCACGTGTAGCTGGTGGAGAGCAGTCAGTGAAGAGAGACACTAGTAGCGGTACATTGTCTGCTGTCTCCAGGTGTGGCTTGATATTCTCGATACCTTTGGGTAGACGTGCCTGGGGGTGGTGGGTGCCAACAAAAGCGTTTACTATTTAAGGAATACCATAACGTACAGTTGAACAAGTAGAAAGTGCAAGAAAAAATATGAGTGTACTGTATATAGCAATATCTTTCAGAGTTTTGTAGTAAACCTTGGTATTTTTATCAATGAATCACTAAGACTCCAGAACCAATGTAAAGTGGAACATTAACTGACTGAAATGTTGAGTGGTAACCAGATGTGACCTTATATACTATACTCAGATTTTATTTGCTCAAATGTACAGTACAGTAGTAAAAAAAATTGAAAGTTAGCGAGTCCTTCAACTATTGCCATGACAAACCACACATGTTGAAGGAGCTTGTATTCGTGACATAGGGCCGATTCCACAGTGGTTGGTATTGGTTTGTAAGCTTGCAAACGAAAGAATCTTAACTTTGTAAATGACTTCTGGGTGAATAATTTAATGAATTTGGTTAATACACTATACTATACTGTACAGTGATCATTATTATCTAACTGTTGGATAGATTTCGTGAATGTGGATACTGTACTAAGCTTTTGGAAAATAATGAAGCCCTACAAGTGTGGTTGGTTGGTTGGGAAGCTAACAAACGAATACCACTGTGGAATCGATGTTGAGTCAATTAAAATTACCGGTATCTCAAGTTTAGCATGATGAAAATTATTAAAAGGTTATCATTAGGAGATGAGTTAGTCATGATTATTTTTAAACTTTTACTGTCCATACCTGTTCTTTGACATTACAGAGTATGTGGTTGGTCAGATTGAAATAAAAATACATTATACAGGCACTAAGAGAATTACTTTACACTCTCCTCTTTTTTTATGGTACTGTAGGTTAGGTTCCTGAAGGGGTCGCATAAAGTGAATTTCGCATAAAGTAAATTGTACATTTCCATAAGAAATAATGGTACTTTAACTTGAAAATGGAGCCTCCTTGTTCCTGTTATTTTAAGAGTTTGTGTAAATTGCATCTATTTAATTTTTTTCATGATACGCACAATTTCAAATTCGCATAAAAAGAGAGGAGAGTGTATATGCAACACAAGGCCTTGCCCATAATTATACAGTTTGAAGCACCAATATAGTTATAAAGTCATGTTACTCTGAGAAAAAAACATGAGAATACAAAGAGTTACCACAACAAAACCTGGTCAAACTCACCCTATTGGACATATCAAATTTTAAGGAGTCTGACTGTTCAGTACTGTCAGTGACCCTGGAGGGTGACCTGGAACGACCTCCAGGTGACCTGTGGTTGTGGTGGAAAGTCTGTCCGTCACACAACTGTTGTGTTGCTTCCTCCTCCATATCATCATTGTCAGGCAACATCATACACTCCTCACTTGTTCCTGCATCACAGCCATAACCAAATCCTCCCAGTCGGCTGGAAGGACATTGTAACAAATTAACACATTTATCAATAATATTATTAAATATTATTACTAGTACGGTTTTTATTAGAGTATTTTTACAGGTACCGTATTGAAATTAATATTAATATTATTATTATAGCTAAATTTACTGGTATTATTGTTAATATAACATTTCTTTTTAGAACTTCAGTATGATTAACTTTTTATCATCAGTTCCCTTTCTCTATCACTCTCTTATATTAATGTATATGTATATTATCTTAAGCGGGTGTGGGAATGGGGGGACAGGCTTGAGGGGGTTTGGGGGGTGCAGAAGTAGGGCGACAGGCTTGGGGAGGTTTTGGGGGGGTTAGAGGGGTGTGGGAGTAAAGGGACAGGCTTGGGGAGGTTAGTGGGTGTGGAAATAGGGGGACAGGCTTTCTACCCACCCCAAGCCTGTCCCCCTATTCCCACACACCCCAAGCCTGTCCCCTACTCCCACACCCCCACTTAACACCTATATCTGTGCATTACATTTTCACTATTATTTATCTTGTTCTCCCTCACCTGTGTTCATCTTCTTCATCATCCAGGTATGAAGTTTGTGATTGTGAAAACTCTGAACAGACTGACACCTCCTCTTCAAACTTGACTTGGGCCACCTCCAGGTTGATGGCTGATGGCGCTGAATGGCTCAGGGCACGTGACACCTCCAGAGAACTCCTGAAGGTGGTGGTGGTAGTAGTGGTGGTGGTGGTGGTGGTAGTGGTGGTGGTGGTGGGGACAGTCACACATAGGGTCAATTCCACAGTGGTTTGTTTTGGTTTGTAAGCTCGCAAATGAAAGAATGTTTGTCGTGTAAATGCCTTATGGGTGAATTATTTAATGAATTTGGTGAGTAATCTATACAGTGATCATTATTATCTAACTGTTGGATAGATATTGTGAATGTGGATACTCACCTTTTGCAAAATAATGATGCCTTAAAATTTTGGTTGGTTGGGGAGCTAATAAACCAATACCACTGTGGGAATCAACCCATAATCACAGTTCATAATTCACAGGATATAATATTCAATACAGTGGGTATGATGAAACCTACAATGTGATAAATGTATTCATGTTCATTATGTTCATGTTATCTTCTGGAAACTCATTCACACAGACCGTACGTAGATGATTAAATTGTGCCAGAAAATTATTACACACTATAGATTAAATAGAATGTCAAAAGATCCTTTTCTTATTACAGTTTTCATTCATATATTACATTGATTTATAAAATAATTCCATACACTTCATAACTCATCTAAGGAAGAAACCTCTGTCATTTAAATATGTAATAGTAATATGTAACAGGAATAACACACATAAGTCTCTCCAAGATGTTACTCTGTTGTGCGTTGTTAGTAATTGGAAGCAAATATTTAAACAGGCAAACAATGGCATGATGCAATGAAGCAATGATAAAATTAATAAGCGATTCAAGAAATCTAAATTTTCAAGAAAAGTTATTTAGAGGTTAAGAAGAAGAGATAGAGAGATACAGAAAGAAAGATAGGTAATATTTTGCATCTAAAAAAATTATACAGTAACTAAGTTGTCAGCTTTTTTAACTATGTTCAAAAGGAATCATAGAGCTACTGTAGGTACTATACAAAGGAGAAAATTGTTCAGCATTCCCTAAAGTGGGAAATTCAGTTCTCAAATACATTCCTCACACTGATAAATTATGTCCTTAAACTTGGTAATGGTTATAATCACTGACATACAGTAGACATCCATTTCTTTAAACATTGGAACACTCAACAATAAAACCATTAGTGATCTTTCAAACAAGAAGTTAAATTGTTTATTAAAATGGGTGTCACACATCATCATGCAATAACGTCTCTTTAGTAGCAACAAAGCAGAGTGGAAGTAGATCAAAACATGAACGCTATCATTTTAATGTTGTGAAAAGATATAGCTACAGTATGCCACTTACCTTCTATAATTATGTTTGTGTTTGTGTGTATTCGGTATCTGTACATGTATTGTTTTATATTATAACTGAACAGTAACTGAACAGCAGACTCTATTCAGTATTTGATTTAAAGTAAGCATTGGTGCATATCAATATGGAAATTGGAGTAGGCTATGTGAACACTGTAAGGATGACAGCTGGGAAAAATGTACAGTTGCCCAAGGAAAGACTGCAACCAAATTTGCTGGTGTGTGTCAATATCTGGCAGCTGCTCCAAAGTAAACACTCGTATTTTATCAATGGATCACTCAGAACCTATAGTTGTAAGAATAAATGTAATTAGCTGAAGCCAATAACATCCATCCATACAAAGGTTGTAGGTTGTGAGTGATGCATTGATAAAATACAAGTGTTTACTTTGGAGCAGCTGCCAGATATTGACACACACCAGTAAATTTCGTTGCAGTCTTTTCTTGGGCAACTGTACATCTGTATCATCTGTATCTGTACAAGTTGGCAAAGTATAAATACAGAATAAAAACGTGGCAAGTTTATTGACAAGTTGGCCATGTTGAAGGATCTGGGAAACACAATGGTAGTGGTGATGAAAATATTATCCATGCTTGTTGATGAATCTGGACAAGAGGTTTGGCAGGGAACTGGTGAGATGACAGATGCAATACAAGAGTTGCCATAGATTTGTTGGTGAATCAAGAAAAATGATGACAAAACCGGTGGAGATTTTGTAAATTGGTGCACAATCTCAGTATCTGGACATGTTGGTGAATATAGATTGTAATCCTGTAAGGCAGTAGTGAACTAGTGATGATGATGATGGTGGTGGTGATGGTGGTGATGGTGGTGGTGGTGGTGGTAGTGGTGGTGTTAATATACCATACAGTAAATTGGTTGCTGTGAATCTTGGCAGAAATGTTTGTCAGTGACCATTGTGAATTTGTAGTATTTATGATGAGGAATCTTTAATAATGATAATAATGATGATGATGATGATGGTGTTGGTATTGACTTTACCTGTTTACCGAGGGAACCCTATAGTACACTACATACCTCAGGCCCAGCCCCCTCCTGCGCAGGCTCTTGCTACGCTGAAATCCCTTGAAGGAAGACCTTGGCCGCCACACCAGTGAAAGTAAGCACATACCACACACAGTTATTAGTCTTTGTGCTTACTTCACTTGACTTCCCTCTGTCCAACACAATGGGGGAGTTGTTGTGCTACTTTGTGTTGTAAATTCAGTGAGGTGTGAATTTGTGTATACTCTCCTCTCTTTTTATGTAAGGTTAGGTTCTTGAAGGGGTCGCATAAAGTAAATTGTACATTTCCATAAGAAATAATGGTACTTTAACTTGAAAATGGAGCCTCCTTGTTCCTGTTATTTTAAGAGTTCGTGTAAATTGCATTTATTTAATTTTTTTCATGATACGCACTATTTCAAATTCGCATTATTCAAACTCGCATAAAAAGAGAGGAGAGTGTATTACAGTAGTGTGATTCCAGTACAGTGTCTCTGATGTGTGAACATATGAGTGTATGAGTGTATGTGTGTTCAACAGTGGTGTACAGTGGGTAGGAAGGAAGGAAAGTATTGTATGTATACATATAAATTTATATATGGATACAAGCTCAACAATATGCTAAAGACTAAACACCACTGCAAAAGCTGAACTTTCAACCCAACCTAAACAAAGCATAGTAAAGTACCGGTACTCCCAATATTTACCAGTTACAATACACAAGCAAAACTTTGCATTGGTTTAAGGTGGTGTTGGGAGTAGGGGACAGGCTTGGGGTGGGACTGGGGGTGTGTGGGAGTAGGGGACAGGCTTGGGGTGGGACTGGGGGTGTGTGGGAGTAGGGGACAGGCTTGGGGGGGGACTGGGGGGGGGGACTGGGGGTGTGTGGGAATAGGGGGACAGGCTTGGGGGGGGGTAGAAAGCCTGTCCCCTATTCCCGCACATCCCCTAACCCCCCCCAAGCCTGTCCCCCTACTCCCGCACCCACCAAAACCCCCTAAAACAAACCCCAAGCCTGTCCCCCTATTTCCACACCCTCTTAATATACTCAGTATAGGGTGGATTAAAAGCATACCAGCATCTCTTCCAGTGGTACTTACTCCTTAACAAAGACGGAAAGTGGTTGTGTTGAGACAAGCAAGAGTTTGGGACCAGACACAAGACAAACAAACTCACTACATTATGTATAAGTTATTAAAGGCATAACATGTCATCAAAACATACTACAAAAAGTTATTAATTGAAGCATGAGAGCAAAGAGAGAAAGAGAGAGATAGAAAAGTGGTACATTTGTCAATAGTCAAAGCAATATATACACAGCTACTGAAATAATGGAGCTACAGTATAAAGAATTAACATGAATAAGAACATGCCTAAAAATTATACACCATTTGAGAAAGAGTCATAACTGATATAAAGACTTCTTATCAAAATGGTGTTTAGTTCATTGCAATCTGTCTGTGAATTCTATATATTTAAAAAAAATCATGACATAAGAGCAAAAAACAGTTACATATAATTAAAAGGAGAGAGAACATCATGGCTTCCTTCAAAACCAACATGTTAAGTACAGTTGCCAAAAAAGGTATTACGACAACTATTGATACAACATTAAATATATTAATGTCCATAGTTGTTTGTAGGGATTATAAGTATGTATTACAGAAGGATGTGTATATTTCCTTCTGTTATACATACTTATAGTCCCTACAAATAGTTGTGGATATTACTAGGGTTAAAGTTCTATCAAGATTTGTAGCAATACCTTTTTTGGCAACTGTACATGTGAAAAACTACATATTCTGGTGTACATATTAACACTTAGGGTTGGTTAACACATACAATATGTGACATTAATCATAGACAGTACTGTGCTGCAATGATTTAGGGTTGATTCCACAGTGGTATTGGTTTGTTAGCTCCCCAACCAACCAAAATTTCAAGGCGTCATTATTTTCCAAAAGGTGAGTATCCACATTCACAATATCTATCCAACAGTTAGATAATAATGATCACTGTATAGATTAATCACCAAATTCATTAAATAATCACCCATAAGGCATTTACACGACAAACATTCTTTCGTTTGTGAGCTTACAAACCAAAACAAACCACTGTGGAATTGACACATAGTCACATGGTGTTTCACAAGTGAGTGTTTGAAATTGACCTGCCTCAACAACTATAGAATGAGGGAGAAAAAGATGTGAAAATCACTAAAAATACTGTCAATATTATAATACATTGAAGCTTAATTAAGAGTACATGCACTTTGTCCTCTACAGTACTGCCTAAAATACAACCACAGCAAATAGTTGGTCATCAGAAGGAATATTGACAATGACTTCCTGCTGCCCTGTGGGGAAATCATAACAAATTTAACTACCCAATTACTTGTTGTAAAGAAACCACCTGCACCAAGAAACCCAAAGGCAGAAATTGTTCAGACGAGTACTGTAGGTATTTTGTTGTTGTGGTATTAACACACACCTTAGTCTCATATCTTTCCAATGAAGATGTACAGTCGGCGGCAAAAGTCGTGTCGCCTCACCTGCTTCACCGAGACACACAATGGTTCATGGACTCTAGAGAAATACACACGTTTTATACACTAAATAATCTCGACTCTATGAACCTCACGTGCCTCAGTAAAGCAAGTGAGACGACAGGACTTTTGCCCCCAACTGTACAGTACATGTATATAAAATATTCCAGACACTACTAGTCATGACAGATGAATCTCCATCCTCACTGAGCCTCACTGTGAGTGTGGATCCAGCTAAGTAACTTGGTGCCACATCATCATGCACACTCACTGTCTACTCTTGCCACCTCCCTTTCTGCTAACACAACAAACACCTACCGGAACCTAGTTTTGGCAAGGTCAGGGCTGCTGAGATCTTCAGTAGACTGGCGATATAATGTCAGTCCTGAGGTTTTCACTGATGCTGCTTGTCCAGTGCGACTTGAGTTTCCACTCTCAGTCCTGCCAGGTAAGGGTTCAGATTATTTGGTTGGTTTGGTGATCTTATTTCTTCTAAATCAAAACTAAAGGTTCTATATATACCAATAGCTAAATCCTGAACTTTCTATGTTTATTTCCATGATGCCAAATGCTTCATATAGATTTCACTGGACAAAGAGAAGGTCAGTCACCTGGTACGATCTGAGAGGAGTGAGATGTGACAGTTCCAACCACTTTCCAATCCCATTTTCTCTGAGAAGACTCGTGAACGCAGCTCATTTTCTTTGCTAAAGTGGACAAATCTGATGCACGAGGCATCCAGCTGCTCAATCATCTGAACCTACAAAGTGATTCACACAACATTAATCATTAACAACTTGGCTACTGTTTACCACCAAATACATTAACTCTTTAACAACAGCTTAGGTTTTACATAATAAGTTTGGAATAATGACAAATAAAATATCCTGTCACAAGATAACTCAATATATTAAGTAAGGGTTTAGTGTTTCACAAGGTATTATCCATTTTTGTTGTGTGGTTGAGTATCAATATCATGTACCGTAGGTAACCTGAAAATAATATTCATAACTTGGATATTGGAATCACTATACTCTGTTCAAAACTTGTGTTCCATTTTCCTCTATCTATCTGTCTCTATTTCTATCTATATCTATTTCTATCTATATCTCTATGTCTCTATTTCTATCTATCTCTTATCTGTCTATCTATCTATCTAAGCATAAGAGGCCAGCGGAACACAAGTTTTGAACACACTATAGTAAATGTAATTAGTCACAAATAACTTGGTGGTGAACTGGTGATGTCATACCCAAACTCACAGGAAAATAACTGATATCACCAAAAACAAAGTGTGATATACACTCTCTTCTTTTTTTATTTGAGGTTAGGTTCCTGAAGGGGTCGCATAAAGTAAATTTCACATAAAGTAAATTGTACATTTCCATAAGAAATAATGGTATTTTAACTTGAAAATTGAGCCTCCTTGTTCGTGTTATTTTAAGAGTTCGTGTAAATTGCATTTATTTCATTTTTTTTATGATACGCACTATTTCAAATTCGCATAATTTAAACTCGCATAAAAAGAGAGGAGAGTGTACTGTAGGTTTGCATGGATGTTAAATGTAATAATATCATTAGTGTGTAACTCACCATATCAGTTTTGGCTTGGTATTGCATTGTGACCATACCAATGAAGATTTGTTTACATTGCATCCTGAAGGCGTCATCAATATCGTCTATCTCCTCATATTCTGTGTGTTCCTCATCTCCAAAGAGTGCCTCTGTCGGTTATATATATATATTAGAGTTAGCAGGTGAGGCAAAGGACAGACAGGCATTAAATACAGACCATGAACACACCACACATGACGACCACTCATTTCAGCCATAAGACGTCTGCGAAAACTTTAATACAAATCGTTATATGCATTTAATATGCTTAATACGAATTGTAATACTGTATTTACATTTGTAAAGTAACAGTACAGTACACTTCTCTTCACTTTTAACACTCGTCACTCCCTCTTCACTCTGCACTCTGAGTGGGTGAGCGTGACGGCTCTTTTTGTCGAAATTTATCTTTATGAAAAAAATGCCGGATACGGGAAGTTGCCGGTTACCAGAATGCCGGATAAAGGAGCTTTCACTGTAATTATAATTATTAATTATTCATTATTATTATTATTATTATTAATGTACAGCAATAATAAAGCGACTGTTTGTAACTGACCAGTACTGATGTGTGGAGTAGGTATACGTGAGCTGTTTATATCACCTACAATATATATAACTTAAGCCTCTTAGTAACTGACCAGTACTGATGTGTGGAGTAGGTATACGTGAGCTGTTTATATTACCTACAATATATATAACTTAAGCCTCTTAGTAACTAACCAGTACTGATGTGTGGAGTAGGTGTACGTGCAGCATTATAGAGATGTTGAGGATCAATTGGCAGCTCCATGTAGAAACTAGTGAGGTCTTGCCGCACCACACACGAGGTGGGACGGTAAGAGAAAGCCGTACAGTAAGCTGACAGACTTGTACGGTGGTAGAAGTCCAGGATTTTTTTTCTGTTTGTATTTATGGTGGAAAGGAATATCAACATTATGGGTGTGTGGGAATAGGGGACAGGCTTGAGGGGGGACTGGGGGGTGCGGGAATAGGGGGACAGGCTTGGGGTGGGTAGAAAGCTTGTAACCTATTCCCGCACCCCCTTAACCTCCACAACCCCCCCCAAGCCTGTCCCCACACTCCCGCACCCCCAAAACCCCCAAGCCTGTCCCCTATTCCCACACCACCCATAACCCCCCCAAGCCTGTCCCCTATTCCCACACACCCTTAAGGGGAGGGTATAGTTCTGACATTTTTGGAGATAATAATTCCTTTAAACTATTCCAGGCAACAGGATACCATTATTTTTCTTCATCTGGGTCTGTTTCCTGGCATACTTTGGAGGATTCAAGGTGCTCCAATCTGTCCAAAGTATACTCTCCCCTTAACACCAGAATGAGGAACACATTGTCAAACATAATTATCAATCCTACAGAGAATTTTATGAGATGTAAACAAAAGGTGGTAGAAAAAATACCACTTGCTTATGAGATGCAAACAAGAGGTGTCAGAAAAAATACCACTTGCTTATGAGATGCAAACAAGAGGTGTCAGAAAAAATACCACTTGTTTATGAGATGTAAACAAGAGGTGTCAGAAAAAATACCACTTGCTTATGAGATGTAAACAAGAGGTGTCAGAAAAAATACCACTTGTTTATTGACATTATTTAGATATTGATTAAAGATTTGTTCATCTGTATTTTTGCTTGTCTACCATTAGTGGGTAATTCTCTCCTTGCTGTTGCCTTACTCATGAGGAAACGAAAAAAGGATGAGGTGGAGAAGGTGGAAGGAAGGAGCAGCAGTAGGTGGAAGGAAGGAAGTACAGCAGGTTAAGATGTGGAAGTAACACTAAAAAAGTAACATGTCGAAGTAACACTAAAAAAGTAACATTGTGGAAGTAACATTAAAAAAAGTAACATTGCGTTCATTTGTTCTTTGGAGAATGAAAGTGGCAAACATCTTGAAGGAAAGGGATAACATGGTCAATCTAAGACCCGTAGTTTTAAAACATTTGAGGGCCCTTACTGGAGCTCTATGAACCCTCCAAATAATCCAGGCCACAGAACGCCTCAGTGTTTTGAATAGGGAATCTGTTGCCCGGAGTAACTTTGAGAATTCATGGAGCTCCAGTAAGGGCCCTCAATTTTTTTTAAAACTACGGGTGTTAGACTGTCCATACACATACACACATACACACATTACACATACACACACACATACACACCTGTCTTTCTCAGTAAGTGGACAGATGTCACACCCGTCCCAGTAGTCAGTACACGAGTCCAACACTATGTCTGCTGTACCCTGGTGGTGAGAACGTCAATTATATTACACTCTCCCACACCCCCTAAGCCTGTGTCCCCTACTCCTGCACCCCCTTTATGATGTAATAATGTTGCAATTTGACTTCATTAAGGGAGAGTGGGAGTAGGGGACAGGCTTGGGGGGGATTGGGGGGGTGCATGAATAGGGAGACAGGCGTGGTGGGTGGTGGGTAGAAAGCCTGTCCCCTATTCCCACACCTCTCTAACCCCCCCAAGCCTGTCCCCCTACTCCCACTCCTCCTTAATAATTTCTTTTAACTTACAACAAAGAACCCTACGACCACACACCTGAGACATGAGTTCTAGTTTCCGAGAAGCCCGGTCCCTCATCAACACAGACACCATGTGAGGGAAGGGGAACTTGAGCTTTGTGATCATCAGTGACTTGGCCAGCCGATCCTTGCATGCCATGTCTGGGGGCTGGACACACACATCTCTTAATTTACAGTTGCCAAAAAAGGTATTGCGACAAATCTTGATAGAACTTTAACCCTAGTAATATCCACAACTATTTGTAGGGACTATAAGCATGTATAACAGAAGGAAATATACATATCCTTCTGTAATACATATTCACAACTATTTGTAGGGACTATAAGCATGTATAACAGAAGGAAATATACATATCCTTCTGTAATACATACTTATAATCCCTACAAACAACTATGGACATTAATATATTTAATGTTGTATCAATAGTTGTCGCAATACCTTTTTTGGCAACTGTACAATACTACAGTACCATCATCTCTTTTACACTGAATCATTTTACACTGGTATTTTGAGTGTGAAATGTTGTGTGTGTGTAATAAATCTGTGTACAGAAAACACATATTGTACAGTACACTCGTATTATGGGTGTGAAATTAAACGTGTAGATAAAACACTCCTTGAACAGTACACTGAGTACACTCGTATTATGGGTGTGAAATGTAGTACAATAAGTATTTACAGTACAGTACTGTACATACATTCATGACACACACACACACACAATTTCAATAAAAGCCACTGGTAAATAAGAAGCTGTGATCGAAGCTTTGAAAAGTACTATACTCACTCTCTAAGTGGTAATATTCTCATGTTAAAATTGGTTGTAGTTTCCTCTGAATGTATACACTCTCCTCTCTTTTTATGCGAGTTTTAATTATGCGAATTTGAAATAGTGCGTATCATGAAAAGAATTAAATAAATGCAATTTACATGAACTCTTAAAATAACACGAACAAGGAGGCTCAATTTTCAAGTTAAAGTTCGATTATTTCTTATAAAAATGTACAATTTACTTTATGCAAAATTCACTTTATGTGACCCCTTCAGGAACCTAACCTAACATAAAAAAAAGAGGAGAGTGTACAATAATGATAAGTGGTCACGTCTCTAAAGGTTTATCTCCAAGTGGCTGAGGAATGGAGTTGTGAGGACACTACCTTACACACACTTCAATCTTTTTATCATACAGTACTGACTTGAAAGTGAATTAGACCGTTAGTTCCTTTATGAATACCAGTGTTGGCTGTGACTCAAACACCACAGCAGGCAAACGAAGAATGTAAACACAACGATGATGATGATAATGATGATGTGAGCCCTATTCAAGAACATTCATGGAGCATACGATAACAACAGAGCCATTGTACCGGTACCACACCACACTATCGTATGCACCATGAGTGTTCTTGCATATGACACCCATGAACTCACCACATGTCTGAAGGTGGACAGCTGGTGTTCCAATTGAAATGGTTCCTGGGCTTGTTCACTAAACCCAATCTGCTTAGCCAGCTCACACAGACACCTGCCAACACACCAACATACACCTGCCTGTCACACGATATCACTTGGGTAATCAATTAAGGTGGTAGTTTTTTTTTTTGGTACATTGGAATGCCATGATTCCTCCAAAGTATGCCAGGAAACAGGACCAGAGGAGCAAATATAATGGTGTTCTGTTGCTTGGAATAGTTTGGAGGATTCAGTTGCTTGCTCCAGATTTAACAACATAAAACTTCCCCCTTAATGCTGTCACTCTTGAGAGGTTACATACATACATACATACACATAGAGATATAGTAGTATATAGACACATAATAGGTATTTTGAACATTCCTACTGAACATATATACATACAATACATAAAAACATTGACGAGACACATGTAGGGAGTGAAGTGTGTAGAGGCAATGGGTTGATTCCCACAGTGGTATTGGTTTGTTAGCTCCCCAACCAACCAAAATTTTAAGGCTTCATTATTTTGCAAAAGGTGAGTATCCACATTCACAATATCTATCCAACAGTTAGATAATAATGATCACTGTATAGATTACTCACCAAATTCATTAAATAATTCACCCATAAGGCATTTACACGACAAACATTCTTTCGTTTGCGAGCTTACAAACCAAAACAAACCCCTGTGGAATCGACCCACTGAGGTATAGAAAGAAATCTGGATAGATGCAAGTACAGTATTGATGATAGGATATATAACTGAATACTGTATGTGAATAGTAAGATAGAGATGGATATATGGATGGATGGATACAGGTGACAATTAAATGGATAAAAGGAGAGAGTGAACAACTGATAGACAAACAGACAAATAGGTACGGTTTAAACATACACCAAATGTGGCACAAACAAACTTTGATTAAGAAGGATGAAAGAACAACAACAGAAATAGTAATGTAAATCCCACCATGGGATTCTACAGAGTGAATTAAAACACAGTACAGTAACCTACTCCTAAAACTTAACTCATTAAGTGTCAACAATGCTCATTATTAAGTACTGTACAGTACTGTATAAACCTCTATTTAATAACATTGTAATATTACAGTATTTTAATCAATGTGTCCCTACATCTGTTGTGCTGCCTTCTTTCAAAATATAACACTTTTGTAGTACTGTACAAGGGGGAATGTATGAAACTATCTGCCACCAGAGGCCACCACTGTTAACAGGTGCTCTGCTTGGAGTTCTATACAGTAAAATTATGGTATATTATCATGATTTTTCTTCATATATGTGAGAAACAGTTACAGGTTAAAGGCCTCCAATGAGTGGTAGTCAATGGGACAGTGTGAAGCACACTACTAGACTGTATGAAACACAACTATATCACACATCATAAAGATGATGAATGGCCTAGAGACCTGTACACCCATGTGAGACCCAAGTCAACTTCAGCTATGGCTACGTAAGCAGGAAGACTTCAGACAGTCGACTCAAGCCCCCGACCCCCTGCTCACAGGGATGGTAACCTCTGGCTACAGTGAAAGATTTTTACAGTGTCCTAAGCAGGACTGGAACACTGGACCCCAGAAACAGCAGCCACACACTCTAACACTGTTCTAGCCAGAGGTCAACAAATAGTGTCAACAAATAGTGTCAACAAACTGACTGTGGAGTACCGTACTATACAACCTATTTTACACCAGACCTTACAGAATTGCAGTTATTATACAAGGGGAGGGTGAGGAGGCTGTCCAGTTACATAACAATGGACGATACAGAAACATTTGTGAGCAAACTGAGGTAAACATAACTTTAGAATACTGTAACCATGTTTTACAGCCCCAAATAATTGTTCTAAATATACATAAATAACAGAAATGTATGGTGTACTGTATTAAGTATGAAAGCAAACAGTACTCAAAAGGAAAAATACTTACATCACGGCAGGAACATAAACATTATACTAAGAAGAAATACAAAAAGCTGCTTTGTGGGAGAAAATATTTACTATAGTACAGTACTCAAAAGTAATCTGTTATTGGTACTACATACTCAATTATATACAAGGGAGGAATTCCACAATGATCATAAACTGTCAACCCAAAATACAGTTTATAATTATAGTGTATATTGATGTTAAATTCCAAAACAATAACGCAAATGCATCAGGATATGTTTTATGATTATGATACCTAATGAAAGGCAACATGACCAAACATATTATATCTATTGAAGATTTTGATGCTGAATATTATCCAATGGGAATATCTAAAACTTATTCACACGTGACTTGATTAAGAGGCTCAAACTGTCAGCAACACTGTTAACACTTTTAATATGACCCAAAGTACTGTACCATTAGTGAAGATAATGTGACAGAGAACAATAAATCGTCTTTCTTTTCTGGCTGATAATAAATGTCCAAAGCCTATATATCATTACGGCTACTAACTGTGACGACAAATTAAGTCTGGTAAAAGATTCTATGGCATTTGGCACTGGATATTTACAGTACCATCAGATAGAAAACAAAAATGACCGTATTGAGTTGTTAGATGAGGTTGATTGATACTGTACTGATATTAGGTGCTGCAATATTGAGGTTACATGGTGCCCAAGAAAGGTGATTAATTAAGAGGTGGGACAGTAAACACAAAAAAAAACTAACAGATGGAAATAAAAGGAATAGTTGGAGAAGAAGTGCAAGCCTCTCTTAGCTTGTTAGACGAGAGGCGAGGGAAGACACAGTACCACAATATAGTGTTAACATCAACAATCAACAATAACAACACCTGTGCCTCTAATGATAATAATTAGGTGTGGACATTATACCATCAGCCAGAATAAAACCAGAGGAACATTTACAAAGAAAGAGACAGTAAATAAGAGAGGCGTCACTACAATGCTGACAGGAGACAGACACGAGGGCAGACTACCATACCCGCGGGGACACACTGGAATGTCGGCTGGAGCTAAGTGACGGACAGCACATCCCTGATCCACATGGCTGCTCTTACACGGCAGCACACAAGACATGGGGATGGTGGTGGTGGTGGTGGTGGTAGTGGTGGTGGTGGTCAGGAGTTAGTGAGGTTAGGTTTAGGGTTGATGTTGGTAGTGGTGGTGGTAGGGAATGGTAGTGTTGGTGAGGTTAGGTTCAGGGTTGATGTTGGTGGTGGTGGTGGTGGTGGTAGTGGTGGTGGTCAGGAGTTAGTGAGGTTAGGTTTAGGGTTGATGTTGGTAGTGGTGGTGGTGGTGGTGGTAGGGAATGGTAGTGTTGGTGAGGTTAGGTTCAGGGTTGATGTTGTTGTTGTTGTTGTTGGTGGTGGTGGTGGTTTTGGTAGGGGGTGTTGTTAGTGGTGGTGGGGGTGGGGTTAGGTTTGGAATTGTTGGAGGGGGTGATCAGGAGTTTAGGTGGGGGGGGGAGGGATGGGCAAGGATGGGGATTGAGAAAAATAAACAAAATTAAATAAAAACTTAATACTGTAAATAATAAGTATATAATGGGTTTGCTTTCTTGGTGACAGGGTGAGTTAAACAATGCAAATGAATAGTGAAAAATTAGTGTCATTATTATTATGTCCCAAAAAATAATGAAAATAAGCTGCCATACAATTAGAAGCTTTACATGTCACAAAACTAATTAGAAAACAAGCAATAATTAGTGGATCTTATTTATATATATTTCAATAACAAACAAAATTATAATTAGTGACTTTTATAGAGTTCCAAATAATTAAAAAAACTGATTCATGATGTCCCAAATTACTGTACACTGGAAATCTAGACCTTAATTAAACTAAGTGGCTGCAATTCATAGTCAAGTGTGAAAAGTAAAATATAATGCAATCCTGAACCGAATCTTTTGGCTTTGTGTCCTTAACTTAACGAGGGATTTCTCTTGTTGGTAAATTGGAAGGTTACTACTGAGGCCCGTAGTTTTAAAACATTTGAGGGCCCGTACTGGAGCTCTATGAACTCTCCAAACTACTCCAGGCAACATATTCCCTATTCGAAACACTGAAGGGTTTTGTGGCCTGGATTATTTGGAGGGTTCATAGAGCTCCAGTAAGGGCCCTCAAATGTTTTAAAACTACGGGTGTTAGTCCATCAAACTATGCCGGAAAATACTGTTGTTATTGTTGTTGTTGTTGAAGTTCGTCAAGCTGTCTGGCCGAGCAGCCTTGAGGAAATACCGTTGACGACCTTGACGTTATTAATACGAGATCTGTTTCGTGTCATAGTTTGGAGGAATCAGTGACCTTCCAATTCACCAACACGAGAATCTCCCCTCAGCTGATGCCAGAATCATATATAAAATAAATGGTGTAGAAATTAAATCAGAATGAAATAATATGTGAGTGACATCTGAATGACATCAAAAGCCAGACTATCTGCATTACAATATACTGAGTTCCTACACATAAAACAAACACAAAGCCGATGGTATGATATTCATCTTTATAACCAGCCCTCCAAGGAAAGAAGTTAATGCAAGTTAATCTTATTACACAATATCTTAAATGGGATAATTTCTTGTTGGTACACACTCCTCTCTTTTTTTATTTGAGGTTAGGTTCCTGAAGGGGTCGCATAAAGTGAATTTCGTATAAAGTAAATTGTACATTTCCATAAGAAATAATGGAAGTTTAACTTGAAAATTGAGCCTCCTTGTTTGTGTTATTTTTTTAAGAGTTCGTGTAAATTGAATTTATTTAATTTTTTTCATGACATGCACTATTTCAAATTCGCATAAAAAGAGAGGAGAGTGTATTGTATATTGGAGGTCCACTGACTCCTCCTAACTATGCCATGAAACAAATCCCATACTGTAGTAACATTGAAGTTGTGTGTTTCCTGGCATACTTTATACAAGAATCAGTTCCCCTCAAATTCACCCACAAGACAATCTCCCCATAAGTTAAACTGTTGTTAAAATAATGTAATGACAAATATATGATAACAACATAAGAGAGTACAGTACTGAAAATGTAAATAATTATAAAAGAGGTGAGCAGCAATATTTAGCTTTCCTTCCTTTATCTCTGACGGGCTAGAAATAAGAGACAAAAAATGAACACTTGTCCAAATATCCACTTTAACCACCAGATCAATGAAGTGATGTGACACCTCAATACCTAAGTCAATCAAACAATCAATACATGTATCTACTTATCTCTTGCTTTTTAACGATAACTCCTAAATTAATATCAACCATTGTTTATTTCTTCTCTGCCATCCAGCTCAATGATCCATAATCTTTTGAGACCTCCTGCCATCCTCCACTCTTAGCATATGTTAAAACATACACTCGCCTATTACCTACATAAGGTTCAGTATAGATAGCAACCAATAAAGGCTTAACATTAAGATAAAAGGTTAAGTCATTACCACATTCTTTGCTAAGTGTTAAAAGTGGATACTTGGACAAATATATCGATGGGACAATTTCTGAGGTCTACACTTTCTCTAAAGTGCATACATAGCCTATTCCTGTGGGAAGTGGAAGGATTGTAATAAGAGGTATTGAGGTGAAAGTAAATACAGTATAGTATATATACTGTACTGTACAGTTGCCCACACATGAAGCTGGTATGGCTCGTCACTTGTGAGGGCCACTGGCTACAAAAGAAAAGAAAGTGAAAATAAAATGTAGATAGTTGATTGGCAGACAGTAGAACATTAGTACTGTCTGCTTGTCAACAAACTATAACTTTTGCTCATTTTTCTTCCTGTTGTAGGTATCTAATAAGAAGCAAGGTGTACCAGATTCATGTGTGGGCAACTGTACCTTCAACCCTTAAAATCAATCCATCCTCCTCCCACATCCTGTCCACACTTACACACAATGATGTGATTTTATGAGTGAGTGTGTGTGTGTGTGTGTGTGTGTGTGTGTGTGTTCATATTCACTACATTACATTAATGGTATTACCTAAGCACAACTTTAGAGTGAAACTGTTAGTACAGTGCACATTATATAGTTCTGTACAACCTCAATTTAACTCTTTACAATTACTGTATTATATTTTGGCATTCACCACTTACTCATAATAATTTAAACTACCGTCACAAAAGACAGTAGGTAGTGTTTCAAACGTCTTACTAAATTAATGCAATTCCAAATTATTGGTAATCCGGCGAAACCTAACCCAATATCCCTAACTCTTTATGAATTAGCATTGATCTAAGACTCCTCTGATGTATGGAAGCTGGCAAACTGGAGACTAACTATTTTATCAAACTGTGCCCCAAAATAACACACACTGAGGAGGTTTATTTCTTGGTACATATAGCTTGCAGGAATCATCCGAATCAGTACCTCAATTTTGCCGATATCAAATGGTCTTTAAAGAGAAATATTAGATAGTATACAGCACATTGATATACTGTGGTATGTACAGTTGCCAAAAAAGGTATTGCGACAAATCTTGATAGAACTTTAACCCTAGTAATATCCATAACTATTTGTAGGGACTATATAAGCATGTATACCAGAAGGAAATATACATATCTTTCTTTTATACATACTTATAATCCCTACAAACAACTATGAACATTAATATATTTAATGATGTATCAATAGTTGTCGCAATACCTTTTTTGGCAACTGTACCTAGGAATAACTACAATGAATTCCACACTAAATTAAGCTATATTTCTTTATCTAATGTCCCTCCAGTTCTTCATCTTTATATTTTCCACTATTATTGATCAAGAAAATATTAAATCCAGGTTGTACAGACACAATCAAAAGTTGCACATTTAGTGTTGCAAAATTATTCATCATGCAAACTCTCACTAACCAATGAACCAGAATTCACTAGTTGAATGTGACCACTTCTAGTACAGTACTGCACTAAGGGACCCTGTGATGTAGTCAGAAAATTGGAGGTATACGAGTCCTTCAAACACTGCCACGAAACAAACACCACCTACAGTATATGGAAGGAGCTTGTTTCGTGGCCTAGTTAGGAGGAATCAGGAGTCACCAATTCTCTCATACACGATCACAGGGTCCTCGAGGGGAGATTCTCTTTAGGTAAAATGGAGTGCTAATGATTTCTGTAAACTACTGTATGCCAGGAAATATAACCCACACCTCAATGTTACTATAGTGTGTTTAAAACTTGTGTTCCGCTGGCCTCTTATGCTTAGATAGATAGAAATAGTTAGATAGATAGACAGATAAGAGATAGATAGAAATAGAGACAGATAGAGATAGATAGAAAGATATAGATAGAAATAGATATAGATAGAAATAGAGACAGATAGAAATAGATATAGATATAAATAGAAATAGAGACAGATAGATAGAGGAAAATAGAACACAAGTTTTGAACAGAGTATAATAGGGGGATCATCATTTCTTGACAGTGTTTGTGGAGAAATAAGTAGCCTGTCAAATTATCCAGTCAGAGAATCTCCTGTTAGTTTGGATAGTAATAGTACTGTAACTCTCTACTGATTACTCCTATATGTGCTGTGAGCTGTTTTATTGCACATTTGTGAATGAAGCAGAAGCGTCCATAAAAATAATTAAAAGTAATTATATACAGTAGTTGAATTTGAAACAAGCTTTAAAGCTTTTTTTAAAGTTAAAATAATTAGTGTTTACATTCAAAATAGACCACATACAGTGCTACTATACCCTGTTCAAAACTTGCGTTCCATTTTCCTCTATCTCTCTGTCTCTATTTGTATCTATATCTTTCTATCTATTTCTATCTATATCTTTCTATCTATCTCTATCTGTCTCTATTTCTATCTATCTCTTATCTATCTATCTATCTATTTCTATCTATCTAAGCATAAGAGGCCAGTGGAACACAAGTTTTGAACACACTATAGTATGTGATCATAGGCTACCCTAGAAAAATTAAAATCTCTAATCCCTCTATAAACTGTAACATTTGCTTCCTATAATGGTAGTCCACTTACTTACCCTTACACCACACACGCTCTATAACTTGACCTACAGTATTTCAGATTTTTAGTGTAATATTTTGACCATGTAATGAAATAAGACCCAACTCGTATTTTCAACTAACACCCGTAGTTTAAAAAAAATTGAGGGCCCTTACTGGAGCTCTATGAATTCTCCAAACTACTCCAGGCAACAGATTCCCAATTAGAAACACTGAAGCGTTCTGTGGCCTGGATTATTTGGAGGGTTCATAGAGCTCCAGTAAGGGCCCTCAAATTTTTTTAAACTACGGGTGTCAGTCCTACTCCACATCAATTCCATGACTACAAACCAACTCAACCCCACTCTGAGTTCACTGGACTTCAACCTTTCAAACTATTAATGTTCTTGCTTGCCTATGACTCTTTTTCTGATCCAACTAAACTGGAAAACTTAGCCCCAACTCTAGACTTAAGGGTGTGTGGTAATTAGGGAACAGGCTTGGGGTTGGGGGGTGCGGGAGTAGGGGGACAGGCTTGGGGTGGGTGGGGGGGAGGGGTAGTAAGCTTGTCCCCTATTCCCGCACACCCCCTAACCCCCCCAAGCCTGTCTCCCTACTCCCGCACACCCCAAAAAAGCCCAAGCCTGTCCCCTACTCCCACACCCCCTTAAATATTTCTAACCCAACTCCAATTTGCATCAACCCAATCCAACCCAATGTAACATCAACATCCCTGGATCTAATTTAATCTGCATCACTGTCCCTGAGCCTAATACAACTCACTCACTTTACTCCAGGACACAAGTATCTGTTCTAAGTCATGTTCTTGATTCCACGTGGACAAAAGCCCATGACCTAACTTTAACCTGAATTTTCTCAACTCATTGGGGTATCACACAACACCTAATCTAACCTAACCTAACCTAACCTAACCTAACCTAATCTAATCTAACCTAACCTAACCTAACCTAACCTAACCACACAACACCTAACCTAACCTAACCTAACCAAACCAAACTAACATTGCCTTACCAAACCAAACCTGTTACTATCTCACCTTCAGTGGTCTTCACCTCCTGCAAAATCTAATCAAAGTTACTGTGTCCTAATATTACCATTCTGATGTGCATTTCCTGAAGCACATTTGTAGTGACTCACCTTCTTTGTGAAACTGGTACCAGGTCCTCATTATACATGGCCTCACAGGTGATGTGTGAACAGAACTGGGTGTAGTGGCTCTGTGTACCAGGGTTGCATGTGTTAAGAAGGATGTTGAGGCCCAGAGGTTTGAGGGAGAGCAGGTACCTCCGCCACATGGGATCATCAAACTGCAACCCAAAGGCTGTCTGGTGGTCGTGGGTCAGCGACATCAGAACCGACTCTGACTCTGTTGTGACACGTGTAACACTACTTAAAAGACGGCGGAAAGGAATAATACTACTGAAAACATCTAAAGTAAAACTATAAAACAATAACAAAAATATGTGTTATAGTGTGTTCAAAACTTGTGTTCCGCTGGCCTCTTATGCTTAGATAGATAGAAATAAATAGATAGATAGATAGACAGATAAGAGATAGATAGAAATAGAGACAGATAGAGATAGATAGAAAGATATAGATAGAAATAGATATAGATAGAAATAGAGACAGATAGATAGAGGAAAATGGAACACAAGTTTTGAACAGAGTATAGTACACATTTCCAAACCTACTGTACCAGAGAAATAAATATGAAGATAAATATTGGTGTAATGGACTGGCGTGTGACCATATGTCTGTCTCCACTTCCCTGTGAACCACTTAAGGGAGAGTGGGAGTAGGGGACAGGCTTGGGGGGGGGACTAGGGGGTGCGGGAATAGGGGGACAGGCTTGGAGGGGACTGGGGGTTTGCGGGAATAGGGGAACAGGCTTTCTTCCCCACCCCCAACCCCAAGCCTGTCCCCCTATTCCCACACACCCCAGTCCCCCATCAAGCCTGTCCCCTACTCCCACTCCCAAGGCTGCCTAAACTCATAATTACCTGTACAAGAACATTGGACTAAAAGGATGATAATGATGATGATATAACAACAAATGTATATACTGTACTGTACCTTTGGTTGGATTGGAGGCTGGAGTCCTTTCCAGTTTTATCTCCTCAAACATTCCATCATCACCATAGAGGGAGAGAGCACTGAGGAAGATAACAACAACGATTGCCTTGTAATGTAAAAAGCATACACATATACACTCTCCTCTCTTTTTATGGGAGTTTAAATTATGCGAATTTGAAATAGTGCGTATCATGAAAAAAAAAAAAAAAATGCAATTTACACGAACTCTTAAAATAACAGGAACAAGGAGGCTCCATTTTCAAGTTAAAGTACCATTATTTCTTATGGAAATGTACAATTTACTTTATGCGAAATTCACTTTATGCGACCCCTTCAGGAACCTAACCTACCATAAAAAAAGAGGAGTGTGTAGTATAAAAGAAACATTTCCTTTATTGATAACTGCAACAAGAAATAAATATTTTTCATCAAGGCTCCATCTTTGTAAGTACAGTAAGCACTTCATGGAATATTGGATTAATGAATTTAAATATGTAGCTTATATGTTTCAAATGTTCCTCTATACAATACTTTGTATCAAAATACTCCTTAACAGTATTGCATGTCATTGGAGAACATGCAGTTGTCCAAATTCTGATTGCCAAGCCTTACCTGTACCTTTCTACAGTATCTAGATTATCAACACTTAATGAAAAACTAAATAATAAAAAAAGAGACAACACCCCTTCAACTGTTGCTCACCTTGTTGATATGTGGTTGTGTGCTCTGTTCTTGAGGAAAAACACCTTCTCAGCCGTGGGGTTGGGCCAGGACAGGACTCCCTTTTTGTCAACACAACACAAGTTCTGGAAAAGTAGTCACACAGATTAACAAACTAACACCTGTACCTATACCATAGTAAACCTAACCTTCCCAAACCATTAAGGGGGTGTGGGAGTAGGGGACATGCTTTCTACCCCCTCACCACACCCCAAGCCTGTCCCCCTACACCCGCACCCCCCAACCCCCCCCAGGCCTGTCCCCTACTCCCACACCCCCTTAACCTATCACATCAAAATGATCCTTAGTGAACAATAAACCACAATGGTAAATGACCTACATATAAATATCAGTCCCTACAGCCCAGTGCTAATTCATGGAGACTTTTCTGTATCCTACTTGTATCCTATTGTTCTGTCTGTCTGTCTCTCTCTCTCTCTCTCTCTCTCTCTCTCTCTCTCTCTCTCTCTCTCTCTCTCTCTCTCTCTTGTTACTTCACACAAACCCACTTACTGTCTGTCTGTCTGTCTGTCTCTCTCTCTCTCTCTCTCTCTCTCTCTCTCTCTCTCTTGTTACTTCACGTAAACCCACTTACTGTGACCGAGGCCAGAACATGGAGGATGTTGGCGGTTCTGGTGGGTGAAGGTTGACGACCAAGGACAGTGAGGAGGAAGTGATGTCGCAGTGCACTCCAGGTCACAGCCAAGTCAGACAGTGGAAGTGCCTCCAGTTCTGCATCCTCAAATGGATCATCTAATGGGTCAGTCTGAGGAAGGGAGGGTGTGAAGATTATAAAACGATTAAGAAAAATGATTAAAGAGAGAGAGAGGTGAGGGGAATTGTATAGTCAGTAGAGAGAGAGAGAGTCATTCACTCTCACTCTCTCTCTCTCTCTCTCTTATATCCTCATTAATAATAATATCAATAATAATAAAAATAATCATAATTCCATGGATATTTGTAGGAAGGGGCACCATAGTAGATACTAGATAGGAAGAAATTAATGGGTATTGACCTGTAAGTGATCAGCACGATGGTACATAGTGAGTACACGTGCAATACCCAGCCAGTTGAAGAGCAGCCAGGCACAGGGCAGACCAAGGGGCACCAAGGGTAAAGCTAAACACATCGGTCCCAACAACATCATCTCAGTCCAATGTCCGACCCACCAACCTCCATAATACAACCTGGCAGCATTCACCACCAGTACCACACCCTGAAATAATCAACAACAACATTATTTGGATTAGATTAATTAAGAGTGGTAGGATAGTAGTACTATACTCTGTTCAAAACTTGTGTTCCATTTTCCTCTATCTATCTGTCTCTATTTCTATCTATATCTTTATATCTATATCTATATCTATTTCTATCTATCTCTTATCTGTCTATCTATCTATCTATCTATTTCTATCTATCTAAGCATAAGAGGCCAGCGGAACACAAGTTTTGAACAGACTATAGTAGTAGAGGTGATAGTTGTATGATTGTATGTATGATACTGGTATGATAGTAGGGGTGAGAGTAGTGGTGGTGGTAGTGGTGGTGGTGGTGGTGGTGGTGGTAGTAAAGTAGTGGCATTAATCTAGTTTGTCAACATACTCTTACTTCATTAAATGTCATATGGTTGGGTTTGTAAGGAAGGAGAAAATAGATGTACACTCTCCTCTTTTTTTTATGTTAGGTTAGGTTCCTGAAGGGGTCGCATAAAGTGAATTTTGCATAAAGTAAATTGTACATTTCCATAAGAAATAATGGTACTTTAACTTGAAAATGGAGCCTCCTTGTTCCTGTTATTTTAAGAGTTCGTGTAAATTGCATTTATTTAATTTTTTTCATGATACCCACTATTTCAAATTCATCATAATTTAAACTCGCATAAAAAAAGAGGAGAGTATATCTGTACTGACCACAACAACAGGTAAGATAACTGTTTCCATGGCCCAGGTGAAGAGGTAATGTCTCTGCTTGTTAAACACTGTGACAGGTCTGTTAAGTGCTTCAGCCAGCAGAGTACGTAGGTTGGTGATGTAAGGAGTCTCCAGTAGCAGGTATGGGGTGGCACGGATGGGTGTACGAGCCTTAGGGGAGCTGAATCCTTCCCCTATACCTTCTAAGTGTGGGGAGAATGTGTCACCCATCTGAAGCTCGCCACCTGTCCCTCCACCACTATCCTGTACACACACAAACACACACACACACACATGCAGAATTTAATATGAGTTATGGTTTATTGTCATGTCTTGTAAGTAATTCATCATAATTCAAATTTGACCTATACAACCACCTATTACTGTATGGCTTTGTGTATCATCAACATTTTTATATCCCATTTTCCATTGTTTCTATCTTGTATTGTGGTGTGTAAAACAATACTGGTGTTCACTGTTAGTCACAAAGGGTTCACCTGGATTGGTCTACATCTGCCTGGAACCTTCTGTCCTGGACGAAGGAGTACTGTGTCTCCCCTCACCAGGAGAGACCATGGTAAGTTGATAGTGTGACCATCTCGTCGTGTCCACTGCAGGGTTATACACGGAGAGAGTGGACAGTGGAGGTGAGGGTAATGTTCCGGGGACCACGAGACTGTACTCTGAAGTTCTGTGAGGACAAAGACACATTATTATTATCATCATAATTAGAGGAATATGATTGTCTAAGCCTAGTACTATATGACACATTATTATTATCATCATAATTAGAGGAATATGATTGTCTAAGCCTAGTACTATACATTTATTCTGTTTCATTTATACTCTAACATTTACAATGTGTAATTATGATTTCTTTATGTTACAGATTCTGCCATCATTGTTTTTAGTACAATAAAGTTTTGAAGCAAATAGAAGAGTCTTATTTATGATGGCAGAATATTGCCTCCTTCCTTCAAATAGAAGAGTCTTATTTAATAATGATAATAATCCCAAAATAAATACATGGCACTAATATTGGCCGTCTTCTCCATGTAAATAAACTTTTCAGTATCAATGAAAATTTACAGTAATCAATTGCTGAATTTCATAAAAACTTGACAGGAAAAGACACACTGGAAATAATATCTTAATTCTATAAACTGACATAAAAAAGAACAGCTTTAATAGCAGATCACTGAGTGACAACAGTATAATAATAATAATGGTGGTGTTGGTAAGTTTAATGTGTCCATATGTTGTACTGCTTCTGTGTAAGGTAATGCATGACAAAAAAAAATAAAGACAGGCGATATAAGTACTGTAATGAACTAAGAAGATTATCATTCCCTTAGTACAGTAGTTATAAGAAATGCTAAATATCATTTTGAATGTAAAGCTTGTAGTTTGTCCCTGTAAATAACATAAGGGAAAGTACAGTTGGACACAGGAATTGTACTACAGCCCAGGTGAAATATATTTGTCCCATTTGAGTAACCATGGGTGTCTATTATCAGGTAGTTGCTTTTTATTACCATCCTCAATACTGACTTCTGCCCCTGATGTCTCCTATTTGGCACTAAGGAACACACACACACACACACACCATCCTCAATACTGTCTTCTGCCCCTGATGTCTCCTATTTGGCACCAATAAGGAACTTGATATTGGGAGAAATGGACCATCTTTCACTTGGGCTGTACCACCCATTCCTGTGTCCAACTTTACCATACCAACCACAACACCACCACCACCAATGTCTCACCTCCTAACTCTTTGAGAATGAGGTGAGTAAGTCTGGGAAGCTCACGATGGCGTAGGCGAGTGTCCCACCAAACCAAATAAACGTTGGCCGCTACACCACACAGTATGAAGAAGGACTCGACAGGAAGATATTGGTACCTGATGGCAATAACAACCAAGGAGGCATATGTAACTAAAAAATACAATAGTTAACTTTAAATATAATAATGATATAAGCATCACACTCGCTCTCTCTCTTCTACACGAATACAATACAATACTTTAAATAAAATAATGATATAAGCATCACTTACTCTCTCTCTTTTCTACACGAATACAATACAAGAGCCAACTTTAAATAAAATAATAATATAATCATCACACACTCTCTCTCTTCTACACGAATACAATACAAGAGCCAACTTTAAATAAAATAAAATAATAATATAAACATCACACTCGCTCTCTCTCTTGTACATGAATAAAGTTATAGCTCATCTTCAAAACCCGTGCAGAATGTAAACCATTTAGTGAAAGGTGAACCTAGCCATAACGTACCTGGGATCACTTGAGGCAGCATAAGCCACCAGTAACACAACACCTTCCAATATAAGTGCCAGCGCTGATGTCCAACGAAACACAGAGAGATAACTGTGGTGGTGGAAGGCATCATACAACACGCTCTTGGCTCCACAACCTTTATTTCTGAAACCACATACATATTCACAGTGACCAAATATAATGTTGTGATGAGTAAATAAAATTCTCCACCTGTGAATTAATAGACCAAATATAATAAATATAAATATAAGTTGAGTGGGTATGGGAATAGGGGGACAGGCTTGGGGGTGGGTGGGAATAAGGGGACAGGCTTGGGGGGGGACTGGGGGTGTGCGGGAATAGCGGGACAGGCTTTCTACACCCCCAAGCCTGTCCCCCTATTCCCACACACCCCCAGTCCCCCCCCAAGCCTGTCCCCCTATTCCCACACACCCCCAGTCACCCCCCCCAAGTCTGTCCCCCTATCCCCCCCCCAAGCCTGTCCCCTACTCCCACACCCCCTTAAATGGAATCCTTTAATTACTGAGCATAATTTCTATCCCGTGTGACTCACTTCTCGGCTTCAGCTTTCTGGTGATCGTCGAGGGTAGTGGTGATGTCTTCCTGTAAACGGCTCAATGCCTCACATGTCCTCAGACCGTCACCGCCTGTGCACATCTCTCTGTCAACAACAATGAGGAAGGAATGGTGTTATCAATGTGCTATCGGTGTTATCATCAATGTGCTATCAACCCTATCGTGTGCTTTCTCCAAGTCCATAAAGGCAGTATACCAATTTCTACCCTTCCCAATACACTCTCCTCTCTTTTGATGCGAGTTTAAATTATGCAAATTTGAAATACTGTAGTGCGTAATCATGAAAAAAATTAAATTAATGCAATTTACACGAACTCTTAAAATAACACGAACAAGGAGGCTCAATTTTCAAGTTAAAGTACCATTATTTCTTATAGAAATGTACAATTTACTTTACGTAAAATTCACTTTATGCGACCCCTTCAGGAACCTAACCTGCCATAGAAAGAGAGGAGAGTACGGTATATACTTCTCCACTATTAATTTTAATGCAAGTATCTGACTCCACACATCCTCTACCCTTTCTGAACCCTCCCTGCTCCTCAGTCCTCACTAACTTTATTCCTTGTTACTTCTATCAGTCTTTCAATAAGAACTTTCCCCGGTTTACTAATAAGGCTTATTTCCCTTTAGCTACCACACTCATCCTTACTCTTACATCCTGACTCTCCTTCAATCAGGATAATATATATAGAACAATACCTCCCATACTGTACCGGTACTACCATTACATATCAAACCATACAACCATTACCATTACATATCAAACCATACAACCATCACGGTACCATTACATATCAAACCATACAACCATCACGGTACCATTACATATCAAACCATACAACCATCACGGTACCATTACATACCAAGTCCGTTCTAGAGGAAAATTCACGGTAATAATATAGTGTGGTGGTGAAAAATCGAGTGTTGTTATTGTTATTGTTGATGTTGTTGTTGTTGTTGTTGTGGGTAGTGACCGGAACACCATCTTCGTCCTGATGTGGTTAATACATCGTCCATCTGCGGGGAATAACGGCAAAATAAAACCCGAGGGCCGTACGTACGCGAGAATAATTAGAGATACACTCTCCTCTTTTTTTATGTTAGGTTAGGTTCCTGAAGGGGTCACATAAAGTGAATTTCGCATAAAGTAAATTGTACATTTCCATAAGAAATAATGGTAGTTACTTTAACTTGAAAATGGAGCCTCCTTGTTCCTGTTATTTTAAGAGTTCGTGTAAATTGCATTTATTAAAAAAATTTCATGATACGCACTATTTCAAATTCACATAATTTAAACTCGCATAAAAAGAGAGGAAAGTGTAAATTACATTTATATTATTAGGTCTCACCATTATTGCTATTATGCCTATTCATTTTATGGTAAATATTGAGAAAATGACCGTTATTGTGTACGGTTTTTCTACCTTCATTATCCACTTAGTTAGACAATTCTAAGACAATTTTCTTCTATGGCATTTCCTTCACAAATGCCCCATTTCCAAAATAGGGCATATTCAAATTAGCCTGACCTGACCTTACCTAACCTAACCTAGACCGCATCAGACTACCAGGACCTAACCTGGGCAAACTACTGGGACCTAACCGTGGTAAAGTAGAGGAAATGACCGGGGCAAAATACTGGGACCTAGCCGGATCTGGCAACACTGCTACAAAATGGTAATACTTTCAATAAATACCGATAATTCTTTCAATAAATACCCTATTTATTTATATTAAGTCTCACCATTATTGCTATTAAATAAGTCGATGTATTTACACCAAGTTAAAAGTCACCATTATTATTATTATTATTATTATTAAGTGTCTCCAATTATCTAACAAATTAAATTCACTTCATTTATTTATTAAGTTATTGATATAAACTGAACACACACACACACACACACCTGGGACTCACCTGTGGGGGAATTACATGTCTAAATAGATCCCTAAATTAATGATAACTAAGACGAGTTTATTAAATATTTTTGTGTCTTGTTGTTTATTATCAGCTGGTGACCTGTTGTGACCTGGAGATTTCGGCCATTATCTAAATTCATTATTATTCATTTATTATTCTCTTAAATCTTCCCAAAAAGTGTTATTAAAATTACACTAAGAAATTAATTATAACTTAGATGGGTTTATTAAATATTTTTGTGTCTTGTTGTTTATTTATTATCAGCTGGAAACTTGCAGATTTCGGCCATTATCTATTTTTACTCTATTAATGAATTAAATCTTCCCAACAAGTGTTATTAAAATTACATGTCTAAATATATTACCAACAAATAAATTATGAAAAATTAGAAGAGTTTATTATTTTGGTCTTGTATATTATCAGCAAACAATTTTTTTTACCTGGAGCTTTCGGCCATTTATTATCTATTTTACTCTCTTATTAAATTAAATCTTCCCAACATGTGTTAATAAAATGGAATTAGGATTATTATATTATTTTAGGATCAGCCGACCCGAATTATTTTTTGCATTATTATTAATACTGTATGTTTTTAATGGAGAACTTTTATTGTTGTTAGTAGCACAACTCGAATTTCAAAGGTTTTTTTTATTATTACCTGTGTTCATATTTCACTATTACAAACAACTTTTCTATATACTATTTGCCTGAAAAATGCGTTATAAATTAATCCCCTTTTTCACACTTTTTCGTCTACGGTAATTGTACATAAGAGGTCAACCTGGATTGTTCCCACATTTTATACATTTTTCATACATATTTTTACTTGTTCTATTGATTGTTGACCTTTATATTGTGAGGAGATAACTTTTTTTACCCTGACTTGACCTGACCTGACCTAACCAGACCAGGACCAAGGCAGACTACCGGGACCTAACTTGGGCAGACTACCGGGACCTAACCTAGGCAGACTACCTGGACCTAACCTGGACAGACTGCCGGGACCTAACCTGGGCAGACTACCGGGACCTAACCTGGGCAGACTACCAGGACCTAACCTGGGCAAACTACCGGGACCTAACCTGGGCAGACTACCGGGACCTAACCTGGGCAAACTACTGGGGTTTAACCTGGGCAGACTATCGGGACCTAACCTGGGCAGACTACTGGGACCTAACCTGGGCAAGCTACGGGGTTCCTAACCTGGGCAGATTACCAGGACCTAACCTGGGCAGACTATCGGGACCTAACCTGGGCAGACTACTGGGGCCTAACATGGACAGACTACAGGGACTGTCCAATGTTTATAATGGCAGGAAAACACTGAACTTAAGCTCAGGACAGCTGATAATTTCGATATGATATTATACCAAAAATAAGTGCAACCTCCTCTTAAATTCATTACACATAAACCTATTACATTGTCCCCTTGTGAAATATACACAAATTGTAAAGTTTTGCCACGTGGACCTTTTATGTAGTTATACCCGTTATAACAGTAATTCGGTCAGGTTAGGTGAGGTGAGGTCAGACTAATTCTATTTAATACGATGTAGTGTTTTTCCGACGAATCTAGTTCAAATATGGCGAAAATTAAGTGTTTTTTTATGGATATTGGGTTGGGGGGCGTGGGGGGGGTCATATCTCCCCAAACATTAAAATGCGACGGTCTTGAACTATAAATGCGTTCAAAAAACATTATAAAACATTGCAATCTGACAACCTTCAGTCCAAACCAGATTATGGTCCAATACTAGACTATTACCCAATATTTATAATGTGAGATGCCAGGGTACAGTACATTCTTCTATGGTAATCATTGCATACGAGTAACACACATAAATATACAGTAAATTGTACAGTGTATAATTATGTATTATGTACAGTACTTGGGCAAAATAGGTGTAGAAAGTTGTCCCCTACAAGTAGCCTATTAACTCTGAAGAAAAATATATACATTGTAAGGCAGTTTATTATACATAAAAAGTCAACTTGATAATAATATTACGTAATTTAATCGGTTTTGACATAACTTTAGGGATAACTGAAACAAATTTCACGTTTTATTGCAAGCTTTGGGAAACGCAAATTTAAGTTCAAGTTGATTTGTGAGGGATTTAAGGGTGTGTGGGAGTAGGGGACAGGCTTGGGG
Organism: Petrolisthes manimaculis; assembly: GCA_034508575.1. NCBI lineage: Eukaryota > Metazoa > Arthropoda > Malacostraca > Decapoda > Porcellanidae > Petrolisthes > Petrolisthes manimaculis. The sequence goes on along the minus strand of JAWZYT010001275.1, from coordinate 391,217 downwards.
GGGACTGGGGGTGCGGGAATAATGGGAACAGGCCTGGGTGGACTGGGGGTGTGGGAGTAGGGGACAGGATTGGGGGGGACTGGGGGGTGCGGGAATAAGGGGACAGGCTTGGGGGGTGCGGGAATAAGGGGGACAGGCTTGGGGGGGACTGGGGGGTGCGGGAATAAGGGGAACAGGCTTGGGTTATAATTATATATTGTTTACATTATTATAACCGCAGTATTTGAATGTAGTACAAAAGAAAGAAAAAAAATCGAGGAAGAGAATAATAATAATTATTATGGGCATCTCTCTGTGGTATTTTCATCATTATAGTTAACAATACAAAAGAAAAAAAAAATGAGGAAGAGAATAATAATACAAAAGAAAGAAAAATATCGAGGAAAATAATGATAATAATAATATTGGGCATCTTTCTGTGGTATTTTCATCATTATAGTTAACATTATAACAGCCATATTTTAATGTAGTACAAAAAGAAAAAAAAAATGAGAAAGAGAATTATAATACAAAAGAAAGCAAAAATTCGAGGAAAAGAATAATAACAATAATTTTGGGCATTTTAGGAACGAGTTTAGTTAGGGTGTGCAGAAGAAAAATAATAGGAAGAGAATTATAATACAAAATAAAGCAAAAAATCGAGAAAAAGAATAATAATATTAATTTTGGGCATTTTTGGAACGAGTTTAGTTTAGGGTGTACAGAAGAACAGACGTCACAGGCGTTTGGCTGGGGGGGACGCGCTATCAGACACACACACACACACACAGAGACAGTCAGACACACAGAACAGTCACACACACACACACACAGCCTTGTATTACCCCCTGAAAAAGTCCCTTCGCCATCATGGAGCATCAGTGTTCGACAAACCACGAGTTGAGAACCACCGCTGAAGATCATATACTTGTAGGCTCTAGATTATTAGTATTAATTAATTATTAGGTGTCTTAAATAACGCGTTTGTTTGTGATTTGCCTGGTATACATATCATCTTTTGTTTGTTTGTTTGTGTTTGTGTATCAGTCCAATGGATTTTGTTGAAGCGAAAACAAAAAAATGTCTGTAATTACGTCTGGCCCATCTTATAGTTTTATTTTATATGGACTCTTAACTAATTTATTATGGGTACAAAACGGTGTTGCAGAACTCGAAAACAAAACAAAAAAAAAGTATGGCAAAAGGAAAATATTATAAGCCATAATTTTGATGTTATATCTGAAAAAAAAAAATAATGATAATTTTGGGGCATCTCTCTGTGGTATTTTCATGATTATAGGTATTATAATCGCAGTAAATGAATGCTAAGTTAACTATATATGTGTGTTCTATCTCATAATTATTATCTGCGGAGATGTGGACGCCCAAATATTTGTGTGAAATGAGTGTACTTAATTAAATTGGTTTTGTGTAGTTAGTTAGTTAGTTAGCTGTTGGTATGTAAATTATAATGTAATATGGAATGGGAATATTATGGACTCTGGTAAAATGGATGTGAAAGGTAGGTTGGCATTTATCTGCTGGTCTATATGTAATTATTATTCATCAAGTAACGATAATAATAACAGTACATTCATTATCAGGGATGTACCTAGAGAAATAATCATAATTTATACCAGCAGTACATGGGAAAAATGGGACAAATCGATTATTGAGTGGGTTGACTGGGTTGAGAAGGTGTGTTTACTTTATTTACCGCGTCAGTAGGGAACTAACCACACACAAACTCACAAATGTACCTAAACATACACCTATATTATCAAAATCACACTTAATAGTAGTTATAAAAATGTTGGGTAAATATGGAATGAATTAGTCGTAGAATTATCAAAATTGCGTATGGGTTTTTCTTCTTTCATTACCTACCAAACCGTCAATGTACCTAAACATACACATATATTATCAAAATCATAGTTATTGTAGTTATAAAAATGTTGCCTTGATAAAATACAGAGCAAAATTAAATTCAGATTAAATAATTAGTCCATAGATGTGAAAATGTTTTAAATACAACTACCCCCGATGGAAAAAAAATCGGTAAATATTGAAAGAATTGCCGTTATTACGTACGTTTTTTTCTACCTTCATTACCCACCTATATAGACCATTACAAGACTATGTTCTTCTATGGCATTTCCTCAGAAAATAACCCTGACCTAACCTAACCTAGACTACCTGGACCTAACCTGGGCAAACTACCGGGAAATAACCGTAATAAAAGTACAGAGGAAAATAATGGGACATTGTCTGATGTGGCAACACTGCTGCAATACGGTAATTCTTTCAATAAACACCTAAAAATCTGTAGATTTAGCCTAATTTAGGGTCAAAACCTGAAAAAATCAGGCTAAAAAATCTGTATATATATTATCTGGCAACACTACGTCCAATGATAAGAGGTATTGGCAACACTGACAGCAGTGGCAGTGGTGGGTGATGTTAGTTAGTTTGTGTGTGTGTTCATTGTTGTTTTGTTTACATTTTGAACTATGCCACGCCAGAATAAGCGTTTCAAATACGAACTCTCGGACGAAATGAAACGCGAAAAAGCCCGAAAAGTGAAGGAACTCCGGGCGGCCGAGACGGAAGCCCAACGTAAACACAGACTTAAACAAAACGCTGCCAGACAAGCTGCGAGGAGAAGTAAAGAAACACCAGAACAACGAGAAGCTAGACTTATTGTGGGAAGGAAAGCTGCTAGACTACGGAGACTTAAGAAACTCAATCCAAATGTCAACACAGATGCCGTCAAGATCGAGGAAGTGACACACACACGCACCAAAAGATGGGGTGAAGGTATGTATCGTTATGTATCTAAGTTGTTCTGTTATCATGTTTTTACCCACTAATATATATACCTACCATTCTAAAAGGAAATAAGACACACACACAACAAAAGATGGGGTGAAGGTATTTATATATTATTTCTATTACCATGTTTTTACCTTACTTCTTTACCCACTAATATATATACCAGGTACCATTCTAAAAGGAAATTACACACACACATGAACACAGATGGGGTCAGGGCTGGATTTAGGAATGTTAAAAGAGGACAGTTACCCAGAGGCCTTCACAACCTCTGTAAGGCTCAACTCTCTCAACATGTACATATTGTATGATGGACTATTATAATTATAGCCTATAGTCTGTTCAAAACTTGTGTTCCACTAGCCTCTATCTATCTATCTATCTAGCTATTTCTATCTATCGCTATTTCTATCTATCTATCTATCGCTATTTCTATCTATCTATCTATCGCTATTTCTATCTATCTAGCTAGCTATTTCTATCTATCTAAGCATAAGAAGCCAAAAGGAACACAAGTTTTAAACACAGTATAGTTATTATTTACAGGATTTACAAAATTATTGAGTGACATTTATTGAATTCTACTTGGAAAACTTGTCACTACCGGTAATGCAAATGTCCAAGTGAAAACATATTGAAGAGTTTCCTCTGACGCCATACTTATATAATATAAGTATGGCGTCAGAATGATCCTAAAATTACCATCTTTATTTTTCCCAGGGGCCTCCACATTCCTAAATCCGGCCCTGGATGGGGTGAAGGTAGAGGAAGTAACACACACACGCAACAACAAAAAATGGGGCGAAGGTATTTATGTATCTATTCTATTGCAGTTTGCTATTACGATGTTTTTTTTACTTTGTTTACCCGCTTATTTATTCTATTATCATGTTTTTACCTTACTTCCTTACCCACTAATTTATACCATTCTGAGAGGAAGTAACACACACACACACACAACAAAAGACGGGGTAAAGGTATTTATCTATTCTATTACCATGTTTTTAACCTTTACCCACTCATTTAGGTATTTATTGAAAAAAATTACCGTTATTGTGTACGGTTTTTCTACCTTCGTTACCCACTTATTTAGACAATTCTAAGACTTTTTTTTTTTTTTATGGCATTTCCTCTGCAAATGCCCCATTTCCATGATATGATGGGGTATTTTGAAATTAGCCTGACCTTACCTAACCTAATCTCTCACATATATGTAACTTGGAAAATTTACCAATATTTTTGTCTTGCAAGGTGTCAATGTAAGAGGTAATATATTTAATTTTCTTTGTCTCTGTTGAAAGGTGCCAATGTAAGAGATAATATATTTTTTTTTTTTTCTCTGAGTGTGTGTTGAAAGACTAATGCATCATGTATCTAACAGGAGGAGTGGTGAAGGAGGAGGTTGTAGGCGTCGGCGGTGGCGGTGGTGGCGAGGAAGAGAGTAAAGCAGTGGATATGTCCAGATACTTGTCCCTCACACTGAAGGAAGAGAACACCAATATGGCACAACAAGAGGCGGCACAACAACCACAACAGTACACAGGAGGATCACACAACTTATTTAGGCCTATGCCAGGTGGGTTAATGTAGTGCTGGTATGTATGTATGTCACTCTACTCTGACCAAGCTGCTTCCTTGTCCACATCATAGTACAGTGTTGGTAATCTATCTATCTATAGCTCTGATGCCTCGTTCCCTCCAAGGGGGTGGCCATGGCAGAAGTGTCTCCAGTTTTCCCTGTTTCAACACTCCCTCCTTACTTGTTCAAACCCTCCTCTCCCCCTCATGTTTCTCTCCTTTACATACTCTTCCACTCTGTTCTGCCATCTAACTGGTGGTCTGCCTCTCACACCAGGTCCCACAACTTCACTTCCATACACCTTCTTTACAAACTCTTCACCTTGCATTCTCTCTACATGTCCAAACCATCTCAATGTATTCAATGTATCTCAATGCTTCACTCTCTCAACCACTCCACACTCAATACCAATTGCCTTCTCACTCATATCACATCTCTCATTACTTTCTCCATCCCACCTAGACACCCCACATGCTCCTCTCAAGTAGCTCATTTCCACAGCACCTATTCTAGACTGATGAATGAGCCTTACTCCATGTCCATGTCTCTGATGCATATGTCAGTGTTGGCAGGATTATACTGTTCCTCAGTCTCCTCTTCACCTCCATACTCACACTTCTGGATCAATTGATTACTTCAAATTATTCCAAGCAACAGGCCACCATTCATACCTGTACCGGTATTCTGACCAAATAGTGATACGCTACTCACTTAATTCCTTTAAAGTTTAAAGTATAGGTAGTATCTGCTGAAAATTAGCTGACACTGATACTCTGAAAATGTACATTGTTACATCTCTAATACTTATAAATATAATTTTTATATAACTTTTGAGGTAGTTTTTAATAATATAATGACATTCTCATTGTTTCTGCCTCTTTCACTATTTTTTCAACATATATAATACAGAAAAAGTAAAATTGGTTAATTTTGTTTTCTTTCTTGAAGAGATAATGGCAACGAGTGGGCAATATGTGGAGAAGCAATCTTTGGCAACGAGTGGGCAATATGTGGAGAAGCAATCTATGGTAACGAGTGGGCAGTATGTGCAGAAGCAACCTATGGCAACCAGTGGGCAGTATGTGCAGAAACAACCTATGGCAACAAGTGGGCAGTATGTGGAGAGGCAATCTATGGCAACAAGTGGGCAGTATGTGCAGAAGCAATCTGCTGAGAACCCTACAGGACCACAGAAGGGAACAAACATCATGTACAGGTGACATTTGCATCAAGAGGTTCCTCATAAGGCCAGTCTGTCCAACCACAAACTTTCCCATACTGGATACTGGGGAGAGGATATATGAAATTGATGTCTGCCTCAAAGGTGTCTTCTAGTCAGACATCTTTGTGACTGGGGAGGGTTGTTCCGAGGTGTCTGTCTGGTAGGCCATAAAAAGATACCCAGTGATCTGACTGAGTATTGATGAGGCAGAGGGGATAGATTGGGTCAGTTGGAAGTAAATTGTTAATAGTCTAACCTCATAACTCTGATATAATCTGATGATGAATGGGAATGATTATGACTGATTACCTTACTAACTAACTACAGTAACTAACAGGATGAATCAATCTTTATACATTAGATGTAAAAACACTGTATTAAATAACTAGTTATTATTATTCTTAAAACTTTGTACAATTGGAGTGGTCCTCAGGTGTCCAAATTTAACCTGGCTATCATTTTGTTAACTATAAAGCACTGTACAGATACATAGCTACGGTATGTCAGATGCATTCATTAGGTCATGTATTACATCCATGTATAGTGGAGTTGATTTTTAAATTTTAAGGAGTTTTTTTTGTCAGTTTCATAAAATGTTACATTAGACTTTGATATACTGTATATTTCCAATAGTCTGTACAAATAATGGTAAACAAGTACAGAATTTTATACACATCAGTTCAGTTTAACTGGAATTCTTATAAAAGAATCAGGTAATATTGTTTACAACTTTGACACAAATACAAAAGCTACAGCTTCAGTCTCATATCAATATTCTGTTCTGCAAAATCAATAAATACTAGCAAGGTATTTACATGCATGTAAAGTATTATCACAGTTTTAAGGATGTGTTCTGTATAACCTTAGTCTTTAACTTTAAGAACATTATTTTAATTATATATAACACTAGGATTTACTTCATCCATTTCTGTTATTGTTTTTCAACACTGAATACATTTAGTACTGTACCATCCTCCTCTATAACATGATGTAATGTTTCTTGTGTCTCTTGAGTATAATGTGTGATCTCCTCACTGCCCTCTGATGTTACAATTATCACTACACTGTTTTCCTCACCATTCTTCTGTTGACATTGTTGCTCCACCACCTTGCTACCCACTGATACCCATTCTGATAAGTCCTTGTCATTAGGATGTGTTTCCTGTCTAGTGTCAGAGTTTACCAGGTGGGTATTGTGGCTGTCTGTCAGTGGAACATGGTCACTTGAAATGTGGCAACTTTGAGTGAAGTGAATATCATTTTCTGATTTGATGTGTTGGGAGTCAGGAGTACTCTGATGAATATTTGTATTTGGGTCAATAATTGGCTCTTGGTTCAATTCCTGGTTTGCATGAGTCTTGCGATAATGTTGGTGTGCAGAGATGGCAGAAGCAAAAGTCTGATTGCAGTGTGTACACCTTAGCCTGTGTGTGAGCATGTGTGTGTGGTACTGCTGTTTCTGTATGAACGACACTCCACATTCCTGGCAGTAAAACTTGTGGTGTGGCTGAGTGCGCATGTGATGACGTAACACACGCAAGGTGGAGAAACTTTGGCCACACAGCTCACAACTGTAGCTCCGGGCACGGCGGTGAAACAAATTCTGTGTCACAAAATTTTAAAAATGTTATTATGCAGTATATCAAGGTCAAGTAATATATATATATATATGCTATAACACTAGAGCTTAAATGATTAGGTTAGGAACACAAAGCATGCTTAAGTATGGCATACAGTTGATACATGACTATCAATGTGAAGTATGGTAATGTATTACTGGTCACAAGAATTGCTACACACGCTGTTGCTTTCAAAGGTTTATAACATATAAAAAATATAAGAATGTAACTACAATACAACATTATTATTAGGTTTGTTGTATTGCTAATCATTGCAATACTTCCAAAATAATGACCTCTTTCCATACAGCCTGTGTAAGAATTCCTGTGGCCAACTCTACATTAAACATTAATGCTAACAAAATTCCTGAGAGGTAGAAAAATGTTAACAAATACTGTATGTTAATACAGTTTATACCTTGTAGCAGATAAGAAATTACTGATAATAAAATTCTGGTACACAGGCAGACCAACAGAAAGTTTAAATCCAACAGGTATATACCATTAAATATACAGTACTATATTATATTGTATGAACAAGATAAATAGAATCACTTGTACTTCTTACCTCATGACTGTTGAGCTGCTTGTGAGTGAAGAACTTACGTCCACAGCGATGACACATAACTCGCCGCTCACCATGCCTCAGACTGTGTGATGCCAATAAGGCACGATGTGGAAACACTGCTGAGCACTGATCACACATGTACATCGTACTGGGGGAAACATTAAATTGGTTGGACACTATACATGTAATAGATTGTTTTGTTTTGTTTTATCCTGCAATTATGCACTAATTTTCTTTCACCAGGTGTCAGATTCTATATATGTGTTGATGGATTGCAGTGCACAAATTGAGGAAATCTATATAGTTGTGCATTTTATGTTTGAAATGGTTTGCATTTCATTCATTCAAAAGCTAAGAAATGCCCTGAAGTGAATAGTTTATATTGACAAGGTTGTAAATGCACTCTACAGATACAGTATACTTAAAAGTTTAAGGTAACTTTGACAAAATTATCCTTAATATTGTTTTTTTTCCCTCTTCCTTTTGTGGTCAAATATGTGCTTAAGGCTACCTGTACTCCTTTCTGTGTTAAGAACAAGCCAGAGAGTATCTTTTAAAATGTTCCAATAATTAACAACAATGATGAGAGTGTTGGTAATACTGACTTGGAGTGTTTGGTGGCAGTGTGGTAGGTGAGGGCAGGACGTGATTTGAACACCAGGCCACATGTCTCACACTTCTGTACCTTTCTCTTCCTCCCTCGCCGCTTCTGTCCAGGAACAAGTGGTGGCTGCAGGGCTGCCTGAATAGGGAGAAAAGTCCAGTGGTTAAAAAAAAAAAAAAGTACAATTGTGGTTACAAATCTCATATTTATCAAAGTAAATCTTATAACTGATGTTTTTTTGGTGAGGATGGGAGATAAGTGTGTGTGTGTGTGTGTGTGTGTGCAGCTGTATTGGAAAACTATTAATTTGTACGATACAAGAATCACTAACCTGTAGAGCTTTCCTCTGTTGCTCCACATGTTCAGGAATGAGAGCCGGATGAAAGGTCCGCTGGTGTCTTTCATAGGCCCACCAAGTGGCCAACAGGCGACCACAGTGAGGACAGTCCAGGTCACGGTGAGCAGCAGACTTATGGGTGACTAGTGTTTGGGGATGAGCAGTGGTGTACGTGCAGTAAGGACACGGGAACACCTAGACAAAGGAAAACATTAACAAATATTAACACTGAATACAGGTTTACCTTAGGTTAAATGAGGGTGTGTATTTCCACATTAGGATATAGGAAACATAAGGAGGTAAAGTATTATTAACAAATCTTACCAAGTGAGGGATTATTTTGCTGGAAAAAAATACAGTACGAGGTATTTGCCACACAAAGCTCCTAGGTGAGTCATACATTGTTTATCAAAATAACTTCTCCTATGTACAGTATAACCCTCAGTGTTCAGTAAATCTCAAATGAGGAACTTTACTCACTTTATTGATAAACTGTTGTTGTAGTTGGCAGTCACTGGTCTTCCATTAAGGTTATCAACAGTGGTGTAAGAGTTTATTATCCACTCTTATTCACCTAATTCCACCCTACACTACACCCTGTTTAATAACTGTCCATCACCACAGCTTGTCACCACATCAAATAATGATGTAGTGGCACACATCACTTCTGACCAAGTCTTCATCTCTGACCGGGTTACAGAAAATGTGATTTTTTAATGCTTCCAAAACAGTTCCTTCATTATTTAATTCACTTTAATCTTCAAAATGAGCATCTTATCTTTAATGACACTCAAATCTCTCACTTTCTTTCAATATTCTTGGAGTTTCATTTTCTCAGAAAAGATGTCCTACTACTGTACCTCTACAGCCAATACTGCTGCCAAGACATTGTGTGTGTTGTATAGATGTTACAGTTGTGATGAGTTAGTTGTAGTAATTCTTAACAATGGGTTGGGATGACATTCCTATACAGTTGTAGGAAATAAGGGCAATGATTGACTTCTAATATCAAACTCAGCTGACAGACTATAAGTGCTTTGTAATTTTATTTCAAATTAAAAGGAAAATATATACATAAGTTTGTATGTTGGTGAAACAGACTTGAAAAGAGTCTTGTCTCTAAAGGGACCCTGTGATGTTATCAGAAAATTGGAGATAAGTGAGTCCTTCAAATATTGCCCCGAAACACCACCTATATAGAAGGAGCTTGTTTCGTGGCGTGGTCAGGAGGAATCGGAAGCCTCCAGTTTTCGTACACGGCCACAGCGTCCTTAAAGCAACTCCATATCTTCAGAAGCATGAAGTGTGGCTACAAATTCAGTATTACCTGGGAAGTACTGTAGTGCACTTAGTAAACAGCTTGAGTTTATATCTTGGCAACAGAAATCTGTCTCAGAATACATTTTAGTATTCTCTACAGTACAGTACAGTACAATGTTGATATTCTAGTTAATATTATTATCCAGTACCAACTGTATACACTTCAAATGTCTCTCCATCCATCTGAACCTGGAACTTTCCTCCCTCCAGTGTTGTCATTGTTGATAATTGTTGTTGTAAGTGTTCAGCTGCCACTTCTTCACTGAGCTGTATGTGTTCCTGTAGTGAAGCTAACTGAGCTTCTGCCAACACTGGTACTTGGGTGAGTTTATCATTTTCACTTTCTTCTTGCTTGAAGAACTGGAGTCCAATATTGCCTTCTTCTGTACTGCTTGAGACGGCCACTTTTTCAGGAAGAGTAGATTGAATCTTTGTTTCCTCTTCAGTGGTTTCTGACAACACAATAATACACTGTCCTCTTTGACCTCCCAGACTCACACTACTTGAGTCATCCAGTCCTACCATTTCAATGCCTTCCACCTCGACTAGATCTAAGTAACCTGTATCAACTTGATCATCATCACCACCTGCACCAATCATATAATCCCTTTTCAGTGCCAAATCAGAGCCAAAGAGATCACTGTCACTTGTCAAAAGACTAACCTCGATCTTTGAGTGCTTGGCTTTTCTGTGACGAATATAGGAAACTTTGTGGAGGAACACAGCATTTGGACAATCCTGACATTTGAACACACCGTTGGGAGTGAGTTTAAGTTCGTGTTGCTTCGTGTGTTTTTTGAGGTGGTGTATTTTACGGAACTTTACGCCGCACATTTGACACTCGTAAGGTTTCTCCCCGGTGTGTATTCTGAGATGATCCTTGAAGGCGGCACAGCGGGTAAAAGCTTTTGAACAATATTTACACTTCCATGACTTAGCCATGCGGTGAGACTGGTTGTCGTGCATCAGAAGAGCAAAATTGGTATGGAATTTTTTGTCACACTTCACACAAACATAGTTCTTACTCTCATGTCTTAATTGATGAGTCCTGAGATTACTGGGATGCTTGAATATTTTAGAACATTTATCACATTGGTAATTTTTGTTGTCATGGAGTTTCAAGTGGTATGCTAGTGCAGATTTTGATGCAAATTGTTTACCACACACTTCACAGTCCACATCATCTTTGGGTCTGGTGAGTGCATCTTCCCTACCTGGCACCTGAATCTCTACATTGTGAAATATCTTGAGGTGACTTTCCCAGGCTCCGATTCGTGCCAGAACCTTGCCACAGAACTGACACTCAATATTATCATGAGTACGTTGGTGTTCTTTGAGCTGCTCTCCGGTGGGACACACCTTCATACAGAACTTACACAAGTGAATGATGTAAGGACGTTTGCGATACTGTCTTTTGACTCGTGGTTCATCCTTCCCTTCCTGTTCACTTATCAGCTTTTTGGGTTCCTTGTCTCCGGCTTCACTTGGAGGTAATGCTCTCGACCTCTTTGAGAGTTTTGCCAGACTGAGGCGCATCTTCTCTGAGAGCACTGGGACTCTCTTACCCGGCTGGCGGGGCCGAGTCACTTCTAAACTCTGCAACACAACACAACATCTTCAGTAACTCCTCACAACACTCATCTATCCATAAACTCACAACACAACATCTTCAGTTACTCCTCACAACACTCATCTATCCATAAACTCACAACACAACATCTTCAGTAACTTCTCACAACACTCATCTATCAATAAACTCACAACACAACATTTTCAGTTACTTTTCACATCATATATCCAGCACACCATCAATACTAAAAAAAAACTTGGACTAAAATATAAACTAATTGGGAAGCCAAATTACACCATTGATATGAACACTTTATTATAACTTCAAGCAAGTCATTCCAAAATATAAATCAAATACACATACATATGAAAATATAATATATATATTGTACTGAAAATTAAATTCACAGCTGGTTAAGATATGTGTATGTGTGTGTGTGTGTGTGTGTCATTTACCAAGTTTATCTGTTAAACTGAATATAAAGGTAAATTTTCCACTGTCTGAACTATAGTGTGTTCAAAACTTGTGTTCCGCTGGCCTCTTATGCTTAGATAGATAGAAATAGATAGATAGATAGAAATAGATAGATAGATAGATAGACAGATAAGAGATAGATAGAAATAGAGACAGATAGATAGACAGATAAGAGACAGATAGAAATAGAGACAGAAAGAGATAGATAGAAAGATATAGATAGAAAGATATAGATAGAAATAGAGACAGATAGATAGAGGAAAATGGAACACAAGTTTTGAACAGAGTATAGTGTCTCAATGTGTGACTTGTGTTGTTGTTATCAGCCCAACACAACAAAACACGTGTCCCATTCCTCAGTGTTTATAGCAATAGTTCCTGAGTTCAAATTCTCTTGTTCTGTGTACAACTGAACATCTTCGGTCAGATTTTCTGGGTGTGCTTCAGCCTCTGATGATCTATGTGGACAGGAATGTGAATTAAGGTCTTCCCTGGAGTGGAAAGATACATTACAACCATTGCAGAAAAACTGTTTTATTAATCTCATGTGGTCACTGCATAAATGATCCTTTTTCATTTCTTCACTCTCAAACAAGATGCTACATTTGCTACACCTCAAGTATTCCTTGATTCGACTGCCTGGAGTTTGATTTGACTCTGAGTTTGATACAAGTGTGTGTTGCTTCATGTGTGCCTCAATGTGTGCTTTTCTACGAAACATCTTAAAACACACGGTGCACTCAAACCTTTTGGGACGATGTTTCTCCACATGATTACTATAACTTGTTGAACGGCTGAACTTTCTCCCACACTGCTCACATTTCCAGCACTGAGCATTCTGATGTTTTGCATTATAATGGTAACCTAACTCTGAGGTGGTGTAGAACTTGGCTGGACATTTATCACATGTTATGTCTTTCTCACCATGTCGCTTCTTGTGAGCTTTGAGGTTTTTGGAATGACCAAAACATTTGCCACAAACATCACATTTCAACTTTGTTTCATTGTGAGATGTTGTCATGTGGTATGACACTGCCTGTTTAGATTTGTACACCTTTCCACACACCCAACATATATGTTGTGAATCACCGTCAGGTTTCAGTCCATGAAACTTGACATAGTGTTGTGTAAGCATCCCTTGTTTAGATATCACTTTGCCACACACTGTACACTCATAACTTCCATGAGTTTTCATATGTTCTCTAAACTCTTGGACATATTCAAATTCCACATCACACACATTGCACAAATGAATCCGTTTCTTATGAGATGCTTTCAGAGATTTTGAAACAAACTCACCAGTCAACATTAATGATTTTTTACATTTTACAGTTTGTTCATCAATTCTTGCAGCTGATCTTCCAGTTTTAGTGTGAGGTTTAACACAATCTTCCATCAATTCTATAGATTCTGTATTTAACAGTTGTTGTTGTGAAACCTTTAATGGAGATGCCTTGGTGATGGTGTGTTTCCTTGTCCTTTGTGTAGAGGTTTCCACTCCTCCATATCTCTCTTCTCCTTCCATTATCTGCAAAGCATCAAACTTGCATCAGGAGTAAGAGGAAACTATTAGGTCTCAAATGGGGTTTCTCAGCCCCGGTATACTTCCCAAATGAAAGTACAAATTACAGTATACAATTGTAATGTATTTTGCACCGAGTATACAACCACCACCACCACCACTACCATCACCATCACCATCACCACCACCATCACCATCACCACCATAGCAATAGCATAGTCTTAAAACATAAGGCTACTCTATACAAAAGAAAGTCACAGCAAGTATTTTCAACCTTTTTCATTTCATATTATAAATATTATACTGTACCCTCCCAGCATTATTAATATCAATTATATATCCCTAGCTATTATGATTACAAAGATAAACAAGGCAATGGCTTTCAAACATGTATTTTGCACAAGCATGGAATGTACAGTAGATATGATCTTTTAGAAGCCTCATGCATTATTAAACAATAATAATTTACTTATAATACAACATCCAACTTAATAAACAAAACTCCTAAAAAAGGTGACACTCCAATGTCAAAAGTAAGTTAGAAAGCTCTGATCCCTGAGATGTTATTTATAATACTGTACTTATATTACACACACTTTATCACCAGACAGTTTAAGAGTGTGTGGGAGTAGGGGACAGGCTTTGGGGGAACTGGGGGTGTGTGGGAGTAGGGAGACAGGCTTGGGGAGGTTAGGGAATAGGGGACAAGCTTTCTACCCCTTCCCCCCACCCACCCCAAACCTGTCCCCCTAATCCCGCACCCCCCAACCCCAAACCTGTTCCCCAAATTCCCACACACCCTTAATGTCAAACCTCTTACAGTACTACACACTAATAACATTTAAAAGGGCATAATTCATGTCATACTGAGTCTATTTAAGCACAAATAGACTTGGCTCATTATTACTCATTATGTTATGTGTATTACATTCTGCTCTTTTTTTATGTTAGGTTAGGTTCCTGAAGGGGTCGCATAAAGTGAATTTTGCATAAAGTAAATTATACATTTCCATAAGAAATAATGGTACTTTAACTTGAAAATGGAGCCTCCTTGTTCCTGTTATTTTAAGAGTTCGTGTAAATTGCATTTATTTAATTTTTGTCATGATACGCACTATTTCAAATTCGCATAAAAAGAGAGGAGAGTGTATATATAATACTTGTACTATTACAACCAAGTGATGTGTGGCAACATTATAATCATGGCCTTGATATGCAATGTAAATCTTGACACAGGACTCTCATATGAACCTTAATCAAATCAATCAACTGAATTAGTGAGAAGTGTAATGTATGAAGGATGAGGATGGAGGGGAAGAGAACTGGATACTGTACCTACTCGACTTTCCAGCAACAAAATGTGGGGTTACCAATATCTTTGTACTATAAGGGATCAATGTACAGTCGCGAACCAAAGTTTTGCACCCTCCTTGGCTGACAGGAAGGCGAAGACAGTGTTGAATATATACTGAACGATGGGACAAACTGGTGTTTCGAGTTGATAATGAGACAGTGTGAGGTTCATTTTCCATGACTTTGGGTTTGTGGTTTGTCAAAATGAACCTCGCACTGTTTCGTTACCAACTCAAAACACCAGTTTGTCCAATCGTTCAGTATATATTCAACACTGTCTTCACCTTCCTGTCAGCCAAGGAGGGTGCGAAACTTTGGTTCACAACTGTACTATTTACTCACTACTACTGTACTAAAGATCATGAATTTGGTGTAGAGTCTTTAAATGACAAAGATCTAGATTGAGCAGGATCAAGTACAGATATGAATTCCTCTCCTAAATTACAACACTCACTCATCCCTGCCTTTAAATATCCAGCTACATAGGTCTCACAAGGAACTCTACTCCCCTCAACATTTCCTAAAGGTGTTGTTATCTGGGTGTGAACCGAGTCTGTATTTCCAAACAGAACAGATGGGGGATTTGTTGATACATTCATATCCATTCTTTCCATTTCCTGATTTCCTTTTGCTTCTTCTGTTTGGTTATTAAATATTAATGTTGTCAGCTCAGTTGGTTCCTCACTAAAATCTTGTACAAGTCTGATGTGAGAATCAACACAAGGTTCTGTTAAATCAAGATCATCATCACAGGTACTTTCTGTAAACAGTTTGAGATTGGTGTAAGTTTGAGTTTCCTGTGAAACAGAAACATTAAATTCTGATAAAATACCTGGTGAAGCCAAATGATCTGAAAATCCTAAAGAACAACTTGGCTCACTTGATACCGGTACTTCTAATGATATTTTGTCACTCTGGATTCCTTCTTCACTTCTCATTAATTTGGGCTTGGTAATATTCCCTTTCTGTACTCTAATGCAACTCTGGGCTTTAACTTGAGTCTGTGTAGCAACTGAAGTTTGAGCTAAGGATTCAGATTGGGTTATGGTGGCTTGTTTACATTTCAATGCCCCTGTTGTACTACTGGCTAACTTCCTCTCTTGCTCCAGGTGATGGTTAAAGGACTGTCTGTGCTTGAATGTCCGGCCACAGAGAGGACAAGTGAGTGGTCGGTGGTCAGAGTGTACTGTCCTGTGGTGCTTCAGAACTGACCGCTGGCAGAACGAACGACCACAATCTTCACATACATATGGGCGACATTTACGGTGGACTTGGTTGATGTGTTTGTGGAGGTCGGAGCGGAGATAGAAGCCAGCACCACATTCAGGGCACTTGATTCCACGTTCTTTGTGTCGGATGGCGTGACTGGCCAGGTTTTTGGGGTGATTGAACTTCCTACCACACACACCACAAGGATACATCTGGCCTGAGTGAGTTCCAATAGTGTGGCTGTGTAAGGCTCCAGCTGATGCGTACACTTTGTCACATATTTTACATTTATACTTCTCTTTTGCCGTTTTCTCAATGTTTCTTTCAATACCATGAACAATTTTCATGTGGTGGTGTAAGGCACTTGATCTGACTAGTGCCAAACCACACTTAGGACATGTATGGTGTGCATGTGAGAGAATGTGTGTAGATAGTTGGTTGGCAGATGTTGTACTGAATTCACACAACTTACATTGGTGGTTGTCTGTGTCCATTAGTTCTTCCTGTAAGAGTGAAAACAGTCTCCTTCTAAATACTGTACACTCTCCTCTTTTTTTTTTAGGCTGGGTTAGGTTCCTGAAGGGGTCGCATAAAGTGAATTTTGCATAAAGTAAATTGTACATTTCCATAAGAAATAATGGTACTTTAACTTGAAAATGGAGCCTCATTGTTCGTGTTATTTTAAGAGTTCGTGTAAATTGCATTTATTTAATTTTTTTCATGATACGCACTATTTCAAATTCACATAATTTAAACTCGCATAAAAAGAGAGGAGAGTGTATTTCCATTGCTCTTCTCTTAATCTAAACACTTTCTCACTGCTACTACTAAATATTAAAGAGCCTTAAAGAGCTTGTGCATTTTAAGTAGCAAGTGATTAAGTAAATGACCAGAAATGTCATTGGATTAGGTCATCTTATGTTTTGGATGTACTGTACTGTAATCCATATACATATACTGTACTGCAATATACTGTATCATTACCTCACATCACCACAAACATCATCTAGATAAACAGTTCACCCACAACCACCTTTCAATTCATACAACAACTATACAGAAAGTAATATTTTAGTTTTGTACCGTATGTGCTTAGATTTACTCATCCTATTACTTCTCAAAACTATTACTTTGTATCCATGTATTCCCGTGCTTGTAAAGGTGTGTGTTACAGTATGATGTTCACTGAGCTCAGATTTAAGAGGAGACACATACTGTATAGCCTTTATCACACTTAATGTCAGTTAGGGTGAAATTGGTAGGAGTTTCAAAATACTGTAAAGCACACTAAACAGTATATAACCCAAAGGAAATGAGGAACGTGTTAACATAAGCATGAAGGTGACAGACCCCAAGGTCAAATTAGGACAGAAAGATTGTAGATTTTGTTTACTGTTCTTATTAACCAGTAAACCATTCTCTTGATTTTTGCCTTTTACATATAACATAATCCTCTCAGTTGTATCCCCCAGTGACAAAGATTACAAACCATCAACATCAACATCAACAACAATAACAAACTATGAAAATTGGACACCAGGTACAGTTGGACACAGGAATTGGTGGTACAGCCCAGGTGAAATATACTTGTCCCATTTGAGTAACCATGGGTGACTATTATCAGGTAGTTGCTTTTTATTACCATCCTCAATACTGACTTCTGCCCCTGATGTCTCCTATTTGGTACTAAGGAACACACACACACACACACCATCCTCAATACTGTCTTCTGCCCCTGATGTCTCCTATTTGGCACTAATAAGGAACTTGATATTGGGAGAAATTGACCATCTTTCACTTGGGCTGTACGAAAAAAATTAAATAAATGCAATTTACACGAACTCTTAAAATAACAGGAACAAGGAGGCTCAATTTTCAAGTTAAAGTACCATTATTTCTTATGGAAATGTACAATTTACTTTACGCAAAATTCACTTTATGCGACCCCTTCAGGAACCTAACCTAACATAAAAAAAGAGTGTAAATCAGTGTCATAGCTAAATATTATCATACAATGCCTTACTGTATGTCAACTCAACCCACTCAATTATTATTATTATTATTATTATTATTTGGTGCTGCAAAATCATGTATGTGCTTTGTTTTTTATTACCAAGATATTTACTATGAAGGGAAAAAAGTGTGGATATTTGCTTGTGGCTGTACAGTTGCCAAAAAAGGTATTGCGACAACTATTGATACAACATTAAATATATTAATGTCCATAGCTGTTTGTAGGGATTATAAGTATGTATTACTGAAGGATATGTATATTTCCTTCTGTTATACATGCTTATAGTCCCTACAAATAGTTGTGAATATATATTACAGAAGGATATGTATATTTCCTTCTGTTATACATGCTTATAGTCCATATACAAATAGTTGTGGATATTACTAGGGTTAAAGTTCTATCAAGATTTGTCGCAATATCTTTTTTGGCAACTGTACAAGCCACTGGTTACTGTACTGTACCTTAGGGGAAGTGTCGTTGTCAGTGGACTCCTCACCCTCTGCTTCCACTACACCCTCGTCTACACACTCAGGGTTGGCTGTCTTTGCTTCAACTGTCTGTTCTTCTTCATCTTCACCTACAATTCCAGAGTTATGTATCAGTTACAAGTGTTTATATTTGGCCAATCATGAAACAAAACAGCTACACTCTCCTCTTTTTTTATAGGTTCCTGAAGGGGTCGCATAAAGTGAATTTCGCATTAAGTAAATTGTACAT
Organism: Petrolisthes manimaculis; assembly: GCA_034508575.1. Lineage (NCBI taxonomy): Eukaryota > Metazoa > Arthropoda > Malacostraca > Decapoda > Porcellanidae > Petrolisthes > Petrolisthes manimaculis. The sequence goes on along the minus strand of JAWZYT010001275.1, from coordinate 372,298 downwards.
TTCCATAAGAAATAATGGTACTTTAACTTGAAAATTGAGCCTCCTTGTTCGTGCTATTTTAAGAGTTCGTGTAAATTGCATTTATTTAATTTTTTTCATGATATGCACTATTTCAAATTCGCATTAAAAAGAGAGGAGAGTGTATTTATCAGTTACAAGTGTTTCTATGTGGCCAATCATGAAACAAACAGCTGTAACTTCAAGCAGCTGTTATCTGGGGATCGGTTTATTATGCCTATATGGTACTTTGTTTGACTTTGATATTCAAATCACTTTAAAACAAAAGTTATCATTAAAGAAATTTATAGCAGTGATCAGTTTCCTGTAGGACAGTAAATCATAAAAAAAAAACTTCAAAAGCTCCGGCTCTTAATGATTCAAGTGAAATGAGTGAGTGAGTGAAATGAGTGAATGAGTGAGTGAGTTGAACCATTTTAAGAAGTGGTCGCCCCAAGAAGAAGAATAATTACGATAAGACCTAGAGCTCTCGACTTAGGCCGGAGCTAAAAAGTAAAAAAAACTGATCAAATAACAAAATAACATACGTACCTAATATTTTTGTGACCAGTTGTCCAAGTTTCTCGCCAATGGATTCCGAGGAGTGTGTCGTCCTTTCACTGTCCCTAGGTACCTTAGGGGGTCTACCTGGTCCACGCCCCCTGCCCCTCCCTCGTCCCCGTGGCCTCCCTCGACCCCGACCCCGACCACGGCCTCTGTGAAAAACATGAAACCTCGAATACTTATACAATTTTACCTCGAATACTTATCCAATTTTACCTCGAATACTTATCCAATTTTACCTCGAATACTTATACAATTTTCTGTAGGTGTATTGTAATGGGAATCAATGAGTGGATACAGCCGGCCTTCCAGAAGTACTGTACACATCAATTACAGTACAGTACAGTAGATAAAATTCACTGGTAATTTGCTGTGAATATTTACACCTTTCCCTAACCTCATCCATTAATTTTTTGCTGCATTGGTTATATAAAGTTGTGAGGTAACATTTGTTTTGTGTTGTTGTGTGTGTGTGTATACCTGGGTCTGCCTCTGGTACATGAGTTATAATTATAAAGTTGTGAGGTAACATTTGATTTGTGTTGTGTGTGTGTGTGTGTGTGTGTGTGTGTGTGTGTGTGTGTGTGTGTGTGTGTGTGTGTGTGTGTGTGTGTGTGTGTGTGTGTGTATACCTGGGTCTGCCTCTGGTACGTGGTCTGGCACCGAGCCAAACTGAATCATCTCTGGCTGGATTGAACTCAGGATCATCAGGGAGGATGCCTTGGTCTTCTGGTCGTAAGGTGTCATCTTCATCATCATCGTCGTCATCATCATCATCATCAAGTTTATGTTCCTCTTTTACACACAGTCTTGCCACCAGTCGATCATCCACCTCTATTTCTACTTCTTCATCTTCATTGTCCAGCCCTATACCTCCTGTTGATAAAAATATACTCTTAGAGAATAATGTCCCTTTGGTTATATTCTGGATGAATACACTCTCCTCTCTTTTTATGTGAGTTTAAATTATGTGAATTTGAAATAGTGCGTATCATGAAAAAAATGAAATAACTGCAATTTGCAAATAACAGGAACAAGGAGGCTCAATTTTCAAGTTAAAGTACCATTATTTCTTATGGAAATGTACAATTTACTTTATGCGAAATTCACTTTATGCGACCCCTTCAGGAACCTAACCTAGCATAAAAAAAGAGGAGAGTGTACTTAGTAACAGTTAAACAAAATATTATTAAAAATAAATAACAAATAAATATCTTATGATTAAGAATATGAGTTACAAGCTGGTTTGAACTGGACTGCATGGAATGACTCCTTTTACAAAGTGATGATACTTGTAGAGTAGAAGGGAAAAGGAATGTTGTGGCCTTCATGGGAGAAGTATATATTACAACACACACACACACACACACACACACACACACACCTCTTGACCTCTGCTGGGTCAAGACGTGTTGTTCTAGGCGCTCTGTAGCTGCCCTCAGGTCAGCCTGTTGACCTTCACACCACTTCATTCATCCTACATTTCAAATTCGTGTATATTATTCATCAACAGCATTGTGAGAAAAGACACAAAGACGTAAGGGAAGTGCAGTGAACATTTGTTCTGTAGTGACAGTGAACTAGTGAAAATGTGTTGCTACTCAGCTCGTACACTACTGAACCTGCGGTCAGCAGCAACCACTCCCCCACCAGACAGTCTTACCAGAATGAAAACCCTAAGTATTCTACGCTACCGTGGGAATAGGGGTGGCCGTAAAATCAAGAAGTGCATCCCAGTCATTACAAAGGAACGTAAGGCAAGAAACCCTAAACCAGTGAAAGAATACAAACATTTTGAAGTTCCTCGCATCTGGTATAACCTCCCATCAGTGTTCCTTTCTAATGTAACCTCCCTTAACAACAAACTCGATGAAGTCATCACAACAGTGCAGTCAGTTTCTCCAGACATTGTTGCTATTACTGAAGCGTGGCAAGTTACTCCAGAGTTATGTGTAATAAATAAATACAACACTTTCCACCATCTTAGGCAGAACAGGAGAGGAGGAGGCCTCGTCCTGTTCGCTAAAGATAAGCTTATCCCCTGTCACCTTAGTGTTGAGGTCCCTGAGGAGTTAGAGGCTATGTGGGTTAAAGTATCACCTCCCCGTCACCCTCGTCACACCGCCACCATCATCATATGCCTGGTATACCACCCACCCCGCTCCCCTACTGGTCCACTGCTGGTTGACCACATCATCGCCACAGCAGACCATCTGAGGACCAGCCTACCATCCAGCAAGTTAATTGTTTGTGGGGATTTTAATGAACTAGATGTTAGTGAAATTCTTAACCATCTCTGTCTACGCCAGGTTGTTGACTTTCCCACTCATGGTCACAACACCCTAGACCTTATAATGACCGACATTTCAGACCACTACCTGCCACCTCAGCCGCTCCCCCCCTTGGGACGCAGTACACATCTGTCTGTCCTGTGGTCCCCCACCCCCACCTCTTCACACCACACTGCTAGCACAGTTAAGACATACAGACCCATCACTGACTCAGCAGTGAGACTGTTTGGTCAATGGATAGTAAGATACCCTTGGGTAGAAGTTCTCACCCCAGTAGATGTGGATACAAAGTGGGGAAATTACCAACAAACAGTGTCAGATGCATACCACCACTTCTTCCCACTCAAAACCATCAGTAAACATCCTGCAGACCTACCGTGGATCACCCCAAGGATTAAACGTCTTATCCATCAAAGAGAAAAGGCCTTCTACACCGACGAACACCGCTTCAGAGTACTACGTAATCAGGTCATCAGAGAAATTAAAGAAGCTAAGAAAAACTACTATCCTGAGAAAGTTCACCATCTCCTTCAGACGGATAGCAGCAAGTGGTACAGGACCATTAAGGATATCTGTGGTTTGGGGAAGGTGTCAAAACCCTTCCCTTTCCTCACTGGATTATCAGAGGATGAAGCAGCAGAACAGGTCAACAACCACTTCTCCACCATATCTCAATCGCTTCCTGAACTCAACTACTCCCTCCTACCCTCCTTTCTTCCCTCTCCCTCTCCCCCTCCTACGGTCGAGAGGTTTCAGGTTGCCAAAAAGTTGCTTAAATTTAAATCTAAAAGAGCCATCACACCCTTAGACTTACCCCTCAAAATTTATAAAGAATTTGCTCCTGAACTAGCTGTCCCCCTTACCTCAATAATTAATGCATCCCTTCAACAAAGTAAATGCCCTATAGATTGGAAAACCTCCTTTGTTTCAGCAATCCCTAAAGTGCCTAATCCCCCCTCCCTTAACGATCTCAGACCCATTGCTATCACACCCATCCCAAGCCTTATTTGTGAAGACTTCATCTTTGACTGGGCATATTCTTCCATTTTTAATCAAGTAGACAACCAACAATTTGGCAACATGAAATCCTCCTCCACCACCCACTGTCTAGTTAGCCTCCTTGACTTCGTCCACCGCAACCTAGACCTCCGCAAAACCTCTCTTGCCCTCACCTTCATTGACTTCAGGAAAGCGTTTGACCTTGTGGATCACACTACTGTGATAAGGAAGGCGTTGTACCTCGGTTTACCTGGTCACCTTGTATCGTGGCTTGCTGATTTCCTTCATGGACGCCAACAAGCCACCAGATACATGGGACAAACCTCCACATTCCAACACCTCAGTTGTGGCGTCCCACAGGGAACAAAGCTCGGGCCCCTCGTATTTTTAATCCTTATTAATGATGTCCTGACTGATACCCCCTACCGCTGGAAGTATGTAGATGACTGTACTGTAGGGACCACCATTAACAACTCCACCCCAGACTACAGTATCTACCAACAGACACTGGACAATGTGCAGACTTGGGCCAACAACAACTACCTTACCATTAATACCAACAAGACGGTAGTAATGCACATCAACACTTCCACCACACCAGTACCACCACCTGCACTCACTATTGGCCCCAACTCTCTTGAGGTGGTTCAGTCTACCAAGTTGTTAGGTGTCACCATCGACGCCAAGCTGGACTGGAAACTACACGTCACCAACATCATCAAGGCATCTACATACAAACTCTACATGCTCAAAACAATGAAGGCACTGGGGGCCTGGCAACAACAACTTAGGGATGTTTATACCACCTTCATTCTTCCTAAGTTATGTTATTGTTCACCTGCTTGGGCCTCCTCACTCAACACCACCCAAAAAAGACAAATTGAAAAAGTCCAGAAACGAGCATGTAGAGTTATTATGGGAGACAACTACATCTCATATGTTCATGCCCTTACTACCCTCAACCTCGCCTCAGTTTCTCAACGTCACCTCCAAGACCTACACAAGTTTGGTGATAATCTCATCAAACATCCGCGGCACAGATCCCTTCTTCCACCATCCCTGCCTCCACCACGCCGAGCTTCACGTCACCACAACAAAATTAAACCCATCAGATGCCGTACTGATCGCTACAAGAACAGCGCAATCCCCACTATCGTCAATCACCTCAATAGTTAACTCTTTACATTACACACACACACAGACACCCTTTAAACACCACCACTAATTTTAACCTAACCTCACACACACTGTACCTATCTAGGATTAATCTGACCTCACCTCACTAAGTCAGTTTCCTTCACACCTCAAGGCCAATCTGACCCATACAGCTGCACCAATGTATTTGTATTTGTGTATGTATGTATGTATGTATGTATGTACTTGTATTTGTGTATGTATGCACTTGGATTTATTTGTCTGTATAAATTAATACGTGTATGTGTATGCATGTATTTATGTGTGTATGTGTGTGTATGTTTATATGTATGTATATGTTTATGTGTGTGTATGTGTGTGTATGTTTATTTATATGTATATGTATGTTTGTATGTATGTGTGTATGTATGGATATGTATATATATATATGTATATATGTATGTGTATATATATGTATGTATATATATATATGTATGTATATGTGTATATGTGTGTATATGTGTGTATTTATATGTCTGTTTGTATTTATGTGTGTATGTGTACTTGTATGTATTTAAGTTTCATTTAATTGCGTCTTTGTTTTTTGTTTTCCTGCTTTCACTTGTGTTCATCCCCATTTTTATCATTAGTATTTTATGTTACATGTATATTTTCAGCCTCCCAGCTGCTACTTTTTAATAAACCGATTATTATTATTATTATTATTATACACACATACATACATGCACACACACACACACACACACAGTGCCTCAAATTAAAATCCCATTTCATTGGCCCTACGTTTTATTGGTTTCTATTATTGAAATGAGGTCTTGATGCTGATGCTGATGATGAGTATATAGTGAAGCTGTACAGTGAATAAATATGATAAGCCTTGTATAATGAGAAGCTGATTTATATAGTGAATAAATATGATAAGACTTGTATAATGAGCAGCTGACTTATATAGTGAATAAATATGATAAGACTTGTACTGTATAATGAGCAGCTGACCTAGAGAAGCATCAGGGGCCGGCAGCTTGAGTCTCTTGATGAAGGAACGGTTGTATCGTCCAAACAGAGCACTCTTGATGGCATCTGATCGACATTGTAAATCATCCAACTCATCCACCAGCTTCATACAACGCACACACAATGTCTTGGAGTAAACCTGTGGACAATAAAGCATTACATGAGGCAACAACAACTTACAACGCACACACAATGTCTTGGAGTAAACCTGTGGACAATAAAGCATTACATGAGGCAACAACAACTTACAATGCACACACAATGTCTTGGAGTAAACCTGTGCCCGATAAAACAACACATGAGGCAACAACAACTATTGCAGGGTTACAACTATAGAATAGATGGCACCATGAATACATGTACAGTACTGCCATAATGTCCTAACCTCATTAAGGGAGTGCGGGATTAGGGGACAGGCTTGGGGGGGGGGGGGGGTTAGGGAGTTTTGGTGGGTGCAGGAGTAGGGGGACAGGCTTGGGAGGGTTAGGGAAGGTGCGGGAATAGGGGACAGGCTTTCTACCCACCACAAAATTGTCCCCCTATTCCCCCCCAAGCCTGTCCCTTACTCCCACACCCCCTTAAAGGTTATTATAATCTATTTCTACTAAAAAGCAATAATTTAAAATGGGTTGATGCCAGTGGAAGGGTGAAGTTACTGTATTACATTATACTGTATGGGTTAAACTAAAGATTGCTGACATTTTGAAATAAAGGAGTTTTATTTAGCATTTCTTTGCTTCATTAACATACGGTTGTGGTCAAATATAATTATCCACATATGGGTATTTCAAACAATTTACTGTCTAATGCTTTCACGTTCACATTCACATATGATGTTATTGTTTTAAGTAGTGTGTAGCTGCTTGTAGTAAATTAAAAGATGGTAGTTAACCTATTTATTGGAAAGTTTATCATCAAAAGAACAGAGGGAAGCTGTCAAACTCTTACGTGAGTTACCCCTATATGGATGATTATATTTGACCACGACTGTACATGCCATTTTACAAAGCAAAGTTACATCATAAAATAGTTTCACAGATTAACTTGAGATGAACAGACCTCCTCAGCATCAAGTGGCGCCTTGAGAACATCTGCCAGGATGGTTGAGAGAGGTTGTTGTGAGTGAGACGTGACACTCGACTCCAAGAACAAGTTGTGAATGTCTCGCCCATGTGGGTCCTTGATGGTACGGTCACACACCTGTATACAAGGAAGATAGTACAGTTATTACCTATAGTCTGTTCAAAACTTGTGTTCCGCTGGACTCTTATGCTTAGATAGATAGAAATAGATAGATAGACAGATAAGAGATAGATAGAAATAGAGACAGATAGAGATAGATAGAAATAGAGACAGATAGAGATAGATAGAAATAGAGACAGATAGAGATAGATAGAAAGATATAGATATAAAGGTATAGATAGAAATAGAGACAGATAGATAGAGGAAAATGGAACACAAGTTTTGAACAGACTTTAGTGCCTTACTGATCAATGAAGAGGAAAAGATTGCAGCTGCTAAGAAAATGCTTCTGATAAAACTGTCTGTTACAACATCTCTTAAGGTTAATGGGAGAACTAGGCCAAGAAACAAATCAACTTCATGTTACTACTAGGCCATCTGTTTAATTATATTATTTCAAGGATTTAAAATTTAGAAGCCTTCCAAATTATGAAACAGAGATTCTCCCATTGTGTCTTGTCCTCTGTGTTAACCTGACTGTATAGTAAATAAAAGGAAGAGTCACGAGATAACAAACTCCATGTGTCAGACAAACAACATGATAACAAACTCCAAGTATCAGACAAACAACATGATAACAAACTCCATGTGTCAGACAAACATGATAACAAACTCCAAGTATCAGACAAACAACATGATAATAAACTCCATGTGTCAGACAAACAACATGATAATAAACTCCAAGTATCAGACAAACAACATGATAACAAACTCCATGTGTCAGACAAACAACATGATAATAAACTCCAAGTATCAGACAAACAACATGATAACAAACTCCATGTGTCAGACAAACAACATGATAATAAACTCCATGTGTCAGACAAACAACATGATAACAAACCCTAAGTGTCAGACAAACAACATGATAACAAACTCCAAGTATCAGACAAACAACATGATAACAAACTCCAATGTGTCAGACAAACAACATGATAATAAACTCCAATGTCGTGTTTTTGTTGTCCAAGCGACACGAAGCTCGCTTGCTTTTCACCAAGCAAACTTGCTCTGTACTGTTTTTGTTGGACGCTTGATACCAAGCAGAAACCGTTAAAAGCAAACCGTCTTGGAATCCAAAGCAACCCTGCTGGGCAGCAGTGTTGGTCCAGCTTGGTCACATGACAATAACAATATGGCCGACAGATAATGGAAATTGGCTTAATAATTAGTGCATGTACCGGTAACTTGTAATCAGTGTCAAATAAAACAATAATAATGATGTAATAACATGTTGTAGTATTATTTAAGGAGGTATAATATTATATAGGGTACTGAGATAATTTTTGTACATATTATTATATGGAAGACGTACCAAATTTTATTAAAGGATTATTTATAAGTAATCAAACTTACAATATTTTACCAGTAACCTACTTACAATTTTCTACCAGTACTTACACTGCTGCAGAGGTCTATGTAATTAATATTTATTATTAAAGACAAATGTAGTTACACAGTTAATTATTGATTGTTTACCTAACATATACCTAACTTGTGAACATTGGTATAATAGCCATCAAGTTTTCACTAATAATTAAGTTAAGAATGTCCAATTTGTTGTTTTTTTCCTCCACCTAAACTGGAGATATAAGGCAGTAGTCTGGGTACCTATATTATAATGGTGATGATTTTATTTGGAGATCAGTTGACCTTCTCTGTGGTTATTTTAAATCTTGCCAAAATGTATTCCTAATTTAATTTAATATTAACCCTTTTTATTGCTTTCCTATGATATGATGATTCCATCCAATGGTCATTTTCCTGCTATTATTTTGCAAAATTTTGGTTGGGCACTTTCGGCAAGCCAGTTGTTGTGCTCCATGTAATGTGGTCTGTTTTTGTTGTCATATACTGCTGGCTCCAAACTCCAAGTATCAGACAAACAACATGATTGACTGAGTGATTTTAGGCGCCCCAACAGTGAGGTCATACGTCGCCCGAGGAGGAAAGTGAAGGAGAGGTGGCAGAGTAAACACACAAGGTAACAGATGAAAAAAAAAGAAAAAAGGGACAGTTGATAAAGTTAAGGGTGTGTGGGAATAGGGGGATAGGCTTGGGGGGAGTGGGGGGGTGTGGGAATAAGGGGACAGGCCTTGGGGGGGACAAGGGAGGTATTTGTAGTACACTCTCCTCTTTTTTTATGGTAGGTTAGGTTCCTGAAGGGGTCGCATAAAGTGAATTTTGCATAAAGTAAATTGTACATTTCCATAAGAAATAATGGCACTTTAACTTGAAAATGGAGCCTCCTTGTTCCTGTTATTTTAAGAGTTTGTGTAAATTGCATTTATTTAATTTTTTTCATGATACGCACTATTTCAAATTCGCATAATTTAAACTCACATAAAAAGAGAGGAGAGTGTATCCAACACAAACCAAACTTAATTATGGAAACTAACCAGACATACGACTGGAGAACCTGGCAGTCCTAACACTGAGATGGGTAATACTTCCATGTGTGTTCCTTCCTCCTCATCATGTTGCTTCATCACCGCTATGTTGTCACCTTCCTCGGTCATGTTGCCGGCTGTCCACCTGTCAACAACACACACACACACACACACAAACATATACAGTTTAGTGGCTATTAAAATAAGTTGATTAAATTTAGCACAATCCTTTTATGGGGTGCGGAAATAGGGGGACAGGCTTGGGGGTGCGGAAGTAGGGGACAGGCTTGGGGGTGCAGGAATAGGGGGACAGGCTTGGGGTGGGTAGAAAGCCTGTAACTTATTCCTGCACCCCTCTAACCCCCCCTCCCCCAAGCCTGTTCCCCTACTCCAGCACCTCCCAACCCCCCCCCCCCCCTTATAGTTAAACAAAGGCTCTGTAAATCACTTAGGCCCGTAGTTTAAAAAAATTTGAGGGCCCTTACTGGAGCTCTATGAACCCTCCAAAATAATCCAGGCCACAAAACGCTTCAGTGTTTCTAATAGGGATTCTGTTGCCTGGAGTAGTTTGGAGAATTCATAGAGCTCCAGTAAGGGCCCTCAATTTGTTTAAAACTATGGGCGTCAGTCTGCCCAGGTTAGGTCCCGGTAGTCTGCCCAGGTTAGGTCCCGGTAGTCTGCCCAGGTTAGGTCCCGGTAGTCTGCCCAGGTTAGGTCCCGGTAGTCTGCCCAGGTTAGGTCTCGGTAGTCTGCCCAGGTTAGGTCCCGGTAGTCTGCCCAGGTTAGGTCAACAATCAATAGAACAAGTAAAAATATGCATGAAAAATGTATAAAATGTGGGAACAATCCAGGGAATATTATTACAAGTTGCCATAACTCCATTTCGAAAATGTTACTATTACCAGTGTTTATATTTCACTATTACAAACCACTTTTCTATATACCATTTCTTCTGTATATGCTGCATAACAGTAGTTGGTATAATCCTGCGTACGGTACCGGGAGTAACTGTATTTATACATATTTCACTTATAATGCAATACTTTTATGGTTAAATTGTAGTTTTAATATGTGTTGTATGTCGAAGATTTTTTAATAGGATTAAACATAGAAGTTATGCATTATAAATAGTAATTAAAGACGAGGTATGACAGTGTGAAATAAGTTATATATTAGGTTTTAAAAATGTATATAGTTAAGTGTTTAGGTGATGCACTTTTATCATGGCTTCCCAAACCTATTGTATACCCATTTATATATACATCTTTTTATTTTATTTACTCATTTATATTCATCTATTTATTTTATTTATAGATTCTACGACACCAAAACATGTTCATGTAAATACCTTCGATCTCAGTTAACAGGAAAGGTGATGTGTGGAGCCATTTTATATTTAATTAATAAGAGTTTTGCAGTCTGCTGGAATATAAACAACAAAGATGGCCGCCCAGACAGTGTTGCCACCTCGGCCTCACGAAATTTCCCCCAATTTCAACATCAGAATTTACCTTTTACCGTTTACTCTTGAAGATAATCGTATATATACCAACTTCTTAATTAATATTTCGTGTTGTAGGAATTATCACATTAATTACTCTTGAACGATTTTTATATAATTTCCCTATTGGTATATTCAAAATTCTTCATACTTGGCAAACTACGATGGTGTCGAGGGATTACCTTTTCAACGGATATTGTTTATATTTTTGTAGTTTTATTAAAATTTTATAGTTATTGTTCCTTTATTTTGTTTTTTCTTATTATTTACCAACAGGTCTTAATATATCATTTGATGTTTTATAAAGATGTGAATATTAATTTCCAGTAGCATGTATAGTTAAGTTCGTATGATGATAATAAATATAAATAGAGCATAATTATATGGTTTTGTGACATTTCCAGCGAGATATAGGTAAGCATAATAAATTAATAATTGTTTACAAGTACAAGTTTATACAAGTAGTCAACAACTGCTTGATGGTTAAAGTGGTAATACATACAGCTACATACGGGCTACATACAGCTACATACGGGCTACATACAGCTACATACGGGCTACATACAGCTACAATATGCTACATACGTAAACAAACTGAGAGCATAGCCATGGCGGGAGTGAATTCGCCTTTTTTATTAAATGTAATTACTGTAATAAGGACTTCACAAGAGGGACGCGCTTACTGGAGGTGCTCTGGCTGGCTGGCTGCACCAATCAAAGGATAAATTATCAAAGAATGGCCAGCCGTCCCCATCCGCTTCCGTGAAAATGGCTGGTTCAGACCATTTGAAGGGATAACTTCTTTAAACATTGCAACTCGCTTACACACTCATCCATATAGTCTGTACAATAATAATAATATTAATACTAAACGCTTACACACTGATCCATATGGTCAGTACCTTGGTCTGTACAATAATAATAATAAACTGTTTATTGATTTGGCTGCCAAAGAGCTGAAAATACATAATAATAAATTAGTGATTAATCATGAATGGGTATTACAATTACAATTGAAACATTTCTTACAGTACACAATACATAATAAATTGGTGATTATTCATGGATGGGAATTACAACGGATGCATCTCTTAGACTTAAAGTAAACTATATATATTATATACATCTTATATACATACACTTACATCTTCAGTCTTCACATAATTATATACATAGTAAGAATAGATAAGTGTGTGTGTGTGTGTGTGTGGTGAAGTAATTCTCCAAAGAATGGGGTGAATTCTTCTCTCATATAGCTTTTTAAAAACACATATATTCATTACTTATGCATGCATGTACTAATTATAGGTAGGCCTAAGTACAATATTTTTATGGCCACGCAGATTAGATTGTTTGGAAAGTAGTAAATGGTTTCTTAAAAGGAAAAACACACATTTATTAAGCTTGCACTTATTACAAGTAGATACAATATTTCAATGGCCATTTCCATGTGATTTACCATTGGCAGTAATATTTGTGGACAGATTTCGTGGCTTCTTCAATTTGGCATTCACCATATGGATCAGTGTGTAAGCGAGTTGAGATGTTTAAACAAGTTACCCACTCAAATCGTCTGGACCCGGGGTACTTGTAACAACAACAACAACAACAACAAATAAAGAAAACATTTTGAATATTGATGATTACAATAAAGACAATTTGATCTCTCTCTCTCTCTCTCTCTCTCTCTCTCTCTCTCTCTCTCTCTCTCTCTCTCTCTCTCTACTACTAATAGTAATAAAATAGTTTAGGTTTGTAGTGTTCCAGTTATAAGGCGGGAATAAACTACATAATAATAATTATAACAAATAAATAATAATAATAATAATAATAATAATAATAATAAAAAAAATGATAAAAATAATAATAATAACAAATAAATACTACTACTACTACTACTACTACTACTACTAGGGGGGGGGCCTACTACTGCTACTACTACTACTACTACTACTACTACTACTACTACTAATGATAATATCAAATAAATAATAATAATAATAATAATAATAATAATAATAATAATAATAATTAATGATAACCAATAATATAAATATATATATATGTAAACCAAGCAATAAATAGTTTAGGCTTGTAGTGTTAACCAAGGCGGGAAATATTTAGTTTGTTCCAACAATAGTGAAGGAAATACACACAACCAGTTTATTGTTAGTAATTATGAATGCGAGTGAGTTTTTCCCAAGTGAGGTTTGGTTTGGTCTGTCCAACATTGAACGGACAAGATATAACAACATTTATAACAACTATCAAACACTATTACAACTAGGTAAGTAGTAGTAGTAGTAGTAATGGTAGTGGTACGGTAGTGGTAGTAGTAGTAGTAGTAGTGGTAGTAGTAGTAGTAGTAGTAGTAGTAGTAGTAGTAGTAGTGGTAGTGGTAGTAGTAGTAGTAGTGGTAGTAGTGGTAGTAGTAGTAGTAGTAGAAGTAGAGAGAGAGAGAGAGAGATTGTGTGTGTATGTGTATATATATGTGAGAGATTGTGTGTGTGTGTATGTGTGTATATATGAGACAGAGAGATTGTGTGTGTGTGTATATGAGAGAGAGAGAGATTGTGTGTGTGTGTATATGAGAGAGAGAGGTTGTGTGTGTATATATGAGAGAGAGAGATTGTGTGTGTGTGTATATGAGAGAGAGAGGTTGTGTGTGTATATAATATTATGAGAGAGAGAGGTTGTGTGTGTGTGTATAAATGTGAGAGAGAGAGAGGTTGTGTGTATATATATATGAGAGAAAGAGGTTGTGTGTGTATGTATTAAAAGGTTCTGTTGAAAAGAACAAAACATTTCATGGCAAAGATTCAACGCTTAACAAACACCGGTAATATTCTTTCGTTCGTGTGCTTTCAAACCAACCAACAAACAAACGACTATGAACCACTGTGGTATGAACCCCAACAAGTTAATTAAAGGTGTTCCATCTCGTGAGAGGATAACTCCAGCACTCATTGACTTACATTGGTTACCAATAAAGGCGAGGATTGTGTACAAGATATGTCTTCTAACATTGCAAGCATTGACATTTGGAAAACCAGAGTACTTGACGAATGTTTTAAGAGGTTTTCATGTAAATACCTCCATGGAACTCAGACATAGTGATGAACAATACAGATTACATGAACCGAGGAGTAATCTGACAATGGGTTTCAGAGTGTTTGGAAGGTGTGTGTGCACCAAGACTCTTTAATGGATTGCCATTAAATGTCCGGAGAAGTGAAAATTGCACGATTTTTAAGAAAAGATTGAAAACACATCTGTTCACTGAGTGTTACGACACGGATGATATGAATATTACAAGTGATTATAGTGTTTAATAATATTGAAGGAAGCCCTGCAGAGCACCAACTGCTGGTGGAGCGGGGCATAGAATATACAACAAGTAACAAGTAACAAGTGTGACTCATAGATGCGTCATCTGTTCGTCAAGTGCAGCTGCCATAATATTGTGTTGTGACTCTTGTATGTATGTAAACACACACACAGACACACACTCATCTCAACCACTTCTGTATTAATTAGGTAAGGCATTAATTAATTCAACAAACTAATTATTATATTGTTAATTATTATATTATTATATAAATTACTTGTTTAATTAGGTAAGGCATTAATTAATTCAACAAACTAATTATTTTTATAATGTAAAGTTTGAATTAATATTAGATATTTTATTCTGTTGCATTTTATCTACAAATGTCCCATTTCCAATATAGGCCTAACCTAACCTAACCTAACCATTTCCAAGATAGGCTTAACCTGACCTAACCTCACCTAAACTAACCATTTCCAAGATAGGCCTAACCTAACCTAACCATTTCCAAGATAGGCCTAACCTAACCAAACCATTTCCAAGATAGGCCTAACCTAACCATTTCCAAGATAGGCCTAACCTAACTTCACCATTTCCAAGATAGGGCATATTCAAATGTGGCATTTGGAAATTAGCCTGACCTAACCTGACCTGACCAGACCTAACCTAACCTAACCTAGACCGCATCTGACTACTGGGACCTAACCTGGGCAAACTACTGGGACCTAACCTTGGCAAACTACTGGGACCTAACCTGGGCAGACTACCGGGAAATAACCGTGGTAAAATACAGGAAATTATCTGGGTAGAATAGGCTATTTATTGAAATAATTACCATTTTGTAGCAGTGTTGCCAGATGAGGCTAGGTCCCAGTATTGTACTCCGATCATTTCCTGCGCTCTACCACGGTTAGGTCCTGGTAGTTTGCTCAGGTTAGGTCCCAGTAGTTTACCCAGGTTAGGTCCCAGTAGTTTGCTCAGGTTAGGTCCCAGTAGTTTGCTCAGGTTAGGTCCCGGTAGTTTACCCAAGTTAGGTCCCAGTAGTTTACCCAGGTTAGGTCCCGGTAGTTTGACCATACTGTACACTAAGCAAAAAAAAAGGTTTGTTACTTCCCCCATGTTATTTTTAACATTTATTAGTGTGGTAGTGTTGGTACTCCACCCACTGGGCAGCTGTTGGTACCTTGTGTCATCCCAGACGGGTATTGTTTTCACCCCGACCTATAATACTCGGGCTGCAGCAGTCACAACTTTCTTATATCAAAAGTTTAGCTGATTTATAAATCAAATTTTCAGTGTTCAAGAACTATTACTAATTAACCATTCATTATTAAACATAAGGAAATATGTTTGAATACTGTATTTTAGAACAAAATTAACCCTTAACTTTGCATATAATATATCACTGTGTGAAAAGACGTCATTCCTACTGACCTGTCCATGATGCACTGAGGGACAGTTGTAAATATTGGTGTTTTGGTTGTAAACTTGTAATCCATATTCTTATAAGTACAAAAGTTGTATTTTTTAGAAGTATTTTGAGCAAAGCAAGTATTAGTTCCCAACCTATGTCATCTTTTTGTTGTCCAAGCGACACAAAGCTCACTTGCTTTTCACCAAACAAGCTTGCTCTGTTCTGTTATCAGTACTGTTGTCAGTACTGTTAATACTGTTGTCAGTACTGTTAATACTGTTGTCAGTACTGTTAATACTGTTGTCAGATAGAGTTTGGTCTGTACTGTTGTCAGTACTGTTGTCAGATAGAGTTTGGTCTGTACTGTTATCAGTACTGTTAATACTGTTGTCAGTACTGTTAATACTGTTGTCAGTACTGTTAATACTGTTATCAGTACTGTTACTACTGTTGTCAGTACTGTTAATACTGTTATCAGTACTGTTAATACTGTTATCAGTACTGTTAATACTGTTATCAGTACTGTTAATACTGTTATCAGTACTGTTAATACTGTTGTCAGTACTGTTAATACTGTTATCAGTACTGTTAATACTGTTGTCAGTACTGTTAATACTGTTATCAGTACTGTTAATACTGTTATCAGTACTGTTAATACTGTTATCAGTACTGTTAATACTGTTGTCAGTACTGTTAATACTGTTATCAGTACTGTTAATACTGTTATCAGTACTGTTAATACTGTTGTCAGTACTGTTAATACTGTTGTCAGTACTGTTAATACTGTTATCAGTACTGTTAATACTGTTATCAGTACTGTTAATACTGTTGTCAGTACTGTTAATACTGTTATCAGTACTGTTAATACTGTTGTCAGTACTGTTAATACTGTTATCAGTACTGTTAATACTGTTATCAGTACTGTTAATACTGTTATCAGTACTGTTAATACTGTTGTCAGTACTGTTAATACTGTTGTCAGTACTGTTAATACTGTTGTCAGTACTGTTAATACTGTTGTCAGTACTGTTAATACTGTTATCAGTACTGTTAATACTGTTATCAGTACTGTTAATACTGTTGTCAGTACTGTTAATACTGTTATCAGTACTGTTAATACTGTTATCAGTACTGTTAATACTGTTGTCAGTACTGTTAATACTGTTGTCAGTACTGTTAATACTGTTATCAGTACTGTTAATACTGTTATCAGATATAGGATATAGGATAGAATTGATGGATTTATTTATTTATGTATTGATTTATTTATCTATTAATTAATTGATTTATTGATTGATTGATTGATTTGTTTATTGATTGATGAATTGATGGATTTATTGATTTATGAATTTATTTATTATATTTATTGATTTATTTATGTATTTATTTATTAATTAATTTATTGATTGATTGATTTATTAATTGATTGATTGATTGATTTGTTTATTGATTGATAAATTGATGGATTTATTGATTTATTGATATATGAATATATTTATTTATTGATTGATGGAATAGAGGTTACCACTGTCCACACATTGGAAAAGTTCACACATTAAAATATGTAGGTTTCTGTACCTTTTAACAATTACATTACAGTACAGTACTTTAATGTAAACAACTATATACAGTACAGTACTGTATTATAAACAACTATATACAGTACTGTACTGTATTATAAACAACTATATACAGTACTGTATTATAAACAACTGTATTATAAACAACTGTATACAGTACAGTACTGTATTATAAACAACTGTATACAGTACTGTATTATAAACAACTGTATTATAAACAACTGTATACAGTACAGTACTGTATTATAAACAACTGTATACAGTACTGTATTATAAACAACTGTATTATAAACAACTGTATACAGTACAGTACTGTATTATAAACAACTGTATACAGTACTGTATTATAAACAACTGTATACAATACAGTACTGTATTATAAACAACTGTATACAGTACAGTACTGTATTATAAACAACTGTATACAGTACTGTATTATAAACAACTGTATACAGTACTGTATTATAAACAACTGTATACAGTACTGTATTATAAACAACTGTATACAATACAGTACTGTAGTTTTCCTTATAATACAAATACAGTAAAGTGGCAATACAAATGTCAATTTTGGTGCCTGAGTGGCATATGTGTGTATGTCCAGGTGTATGGTCACATATTATGCCTATGTGACACACATACATACATACAGCTGGGCCACACACACACACACACCTATTAGGTGTACCTATGTGACACACACACACACACACCTATTAGCAGTATCTATGTGACACACACACACACACACCTATTAGCAGTATCTATGTGACACACACACACACACCTATTAGCAGTATCTATGTGACACACACACACACACACCTATCAGCCATACCTATGTGACACACACACACACCTATTATGTGTATCTATGTGACACACATACATACAGCTGGGCCACACACACACACACACATACATACATACAGCTGGGCCACACACACCTATTAGCCGTACCTATATGACATACATACAGCTGGGCCAACCAGTATCTATGTGTGTATTAGGTGTGTGTATGTGTGTAGTAGGTGTGTGTATGTGTATATTAGGTGTGTGTATTAGGTGTGTGTATTAGGTGTGTGTATGTGTGTATTTTCGTGGGATTTCTGTGTCCACACAAACCAAAATACACACAAGTGGTCCATCATGTAAAGCTCAACTCTATATGTATATGTATATGTATATGTATATGTCATGTGAAGCTCAACTCTATATGTATATGTATATGTATATGTCATGTAAGGCTCAACTCTATATGTACAGTATATGTATATGTACAGTGGTACCTTGAGATACGAGTTTAATTCGTTCCGTGACTGAGCTCGTAACTCAATATGCTCGTAATTCAAATCAATTTATCCCATTGAAATTAACTGAAATTTGATTAATCCGTTCCCGCCAAAAAAAAAAATAAAAAATAAAACCCATTTTCGTAAATTTCTGCTTCAGTATTGTACATATCGTAGAAGTACAGGTATTCCTCATTATGTGCGAGGTATAGGTTCCTACAGGCACCACACAAACTAAATTCGCACAAAATAAACCTATTTTTCCCATTAGAAACAATGTATAATGAAAAGAATGGGGTCTTGGTCCAAAAATACTTCCATTTCTTGGATGAAAAACGCATTTATTTGACTAATAAAGTGAACATGTTTTAAAAATGTATCATGTTAAAGCTATATGTAACACTAAGATGTAAATAAGTGTAAATAAAGCTGTCATTAACACTTAAAATGATGCCATCTTCACTAATAATAAACTGGCTGAACTAGCCACGAGTGATATGTAAACAAAACATTGAGAGTCAGTGTTGCCATGTAAGTGTGAGGGAATTTCCCTCACTTCAACTTCAGAATTTCCCATTTTACCTCAATTATTCCCTGTTTACTCATGACCATTGATGGTCTTTTAGGTATTTCATCTTGTAGAAATTTCCCTGTTTACTCATGAACGAACTGTATATTATTTCCCTGTGTGGACTTCGAAATTCCCTAAAACGGAAATTTCCCTGCACCTGGCAACACTGGTGGGAGCGTGAGCTGCCTCCTGGTGGCAGGCAGTTGAACTACGCACCTGGCGCACTTTTTGAAATGCAGATGAGGGGCAAATCGGCCATCTGTTGACTCGTATTTCAAAATTCATCTCGTATGTCAGGGCAAAAATTTGATTGAACCATGGCTCGTATCTCAAAGTTCTCGTATGTTAAGGCACTCTTATCTCAAGGTACCACTGTATATGTCATGTGAGGCTCAACTCTATATGTATATGTATATGTATATGTATATGTATATGTCATGTGAAGCTCAACTCTATATGTATATGTATATGTATATGTGAGGCTCAACTCTATATGCAGTTATTTATTTTGTGTATGGATTTATTGATTTGTTGATTGATTTATTGATTGATTTTATTTATTAATTGATTTATTGATTTATTTTATTTATTAATTTATTTATTTATTGATTGATTAATTGATTTTATTTATTAATTGATTGATTTATTTATTGATTTTATTTATTTATTTATTGATTTTATTTATTAATTGATTTATTGATTTATCTTTTTTTATCTTTTTTACTCCTGTTTGGTTTATTTTATTTACTCTTGCTAATTCTTGCTCTTTATATCTGTTCCCTTTTCTCCTTTTTACTTTTTTATCTCTCTCTCTCTCTTACTCCTGTTTCTTGGGTCGAGCGAAGCGAGTCGCGAGCGTAGCAGGCAAAAGCACCCACGGTGCAGCCGTGGTGGGCGAAGCCCAGTGCTTGTATTTAGGAATTTTATTTATTAATTGATTGATATATTGATATTAGGCTTGGCAACAAAACCGAAGTCACTTTGGGATGAATTGAGAAGTAAATTGGCTATGTTTGCCCCGGGCTGAAGTGACTTTGGATTTGTTTCTGGCATGTTCGGTGAACTTTTTCAAGTTCAAGTTTTCTTCGGTATGTATTCGATACACACTTTCTGATGCATACCGAATGGTTTCCGATTGCAAACTGAAGTCGCTCCGAATTGAAACTGAAGTTTGAAATTCAAAATTTAATGTGTTTTTTTTTCATTCCGAAATAAAACCAAATACAAAGAGAATAGCAACAGTATGTAAATAGATGCCATACCGAATGTAAATGAACCCCATCCGATTGGCGAGCGGACACGGTTCTCACCTCGGAAATGCTCCGGAATCACTGTGGAAGTATTTCGGAAATGGCATCTGACGCTTCGGTTTACAATCGGTTTTGATTCAGATCATCTGTCAAAATTCGGAAACACTTCGTGATGGCTTCAGAAGTTCATCGGATCTGCAATTCTGAAGCAATACCAAAGTGTTTCTGAAGTAATACCGAAGTAATCCCGAATCCATACCGAATGTTGACAGCTCCAACGGCCAGAATTCAAACCGAATAAAAACAGAATGCAAACAGATGCCATACCGAATGTTCCGAAGTTTTCCCGAATAGTTTTCGAATACTGTATATCCCGATCTCGGTCCGAATTTTTGGCCATCCCGCATTGGTTCCGAGAGTTTCGTGCAACACCAAACATTTGGAAAACTTTCCAATTCAGTTCCGAGTTTTTGCAAATAGCTCCGAACTATTCTCGAACTCCCCGAATAATTGCCCGAATGATTTACAAATACAAACCCAACACACTTTAGGATGCATTCAATGATTTACAAATACAAACCCAACACACTTTGGGATGCATTCAATGATTTACAAATACAAACCCAACACTTTGGGATACATTCAATGATTTACAAATACAAACCCAACACACTTTAGGATGCATTCGGCCTCAAGTTGGGTTAGGTGTGACTCTGGTATTCAGGATGATTTAGGAAGCAAATCGTTTTTAGAATTATTTTGTCATTAACTGTGTATGGGAACCAGGCTCGGCTATGTTTGTCCCAGGCTTTATGTACTTATTGATGTTATTATATAATAAATAACACACTATTTAACAATTAACACTATTTAATAATTAACACTATTTAATAATTAACTCTATTTAATAATTAACACTATTTAATAAGTAACTCTATTTAATAATTAACACTTTAATAATTAATTATATTTAATAATTAATTATATTTAATAATTAACACTATTTAATAATTAACTCTTTAATTAACAGGTATTAGTGTAAAGCCTCCAGAATTCACCACCACCAACAATAACAACAACAACAACATCAATAACAACAACAACAACAAGAGGAAGAGATCTCATCATAAACACTATACAAATGATGATAGTGAAGATGATGATGAAGATGATAATGAAGATAGTGATGACAGTGATTGGATTCCTGATGAACAAGAAAGGTAACATTATAGTGTGTGTGTGTGTGTGTGTGTGTGTTAAAAATTAAAGGATAGTGTGTGTGTGTGTGTGTGTTAAGAGGATAGTGTGGATGTGTGTGTGTTAAAAGGATAGTGTGTGTGTGTGTGTGTGTTAAAAGGATAGTGTGTGTGTGTGTGTTAAAAATTAAAGGATAGTGTGTGTGTGTGTGTGTGTGGTAAAAGGATAGTGTGTGTTGGGAGGCTTCTAAGTTTGAGATAAATAAATTAACTAATGATAAAACAAGTATTTACTGTATTTGATTGAATTAATATTATTTCCAAAACTGAATTCTATGTTAAATTTTATTGTTTCCTTCTCTCTGTCCTTCCTTTCCTGCCTTCCTTCTTCCCTTCCATCCTTCATTCCCTCTCTCTCTCTCTCTCTCTCTCTCTCTCTCTCTCTCTCTCTCTCTCTCTCTCTCTCTCTCACAGCTTGGTACCCCAACACAAATACAACAATGCTTTAGTCCCCTCACTAAACAAGAGACAACAACAACAACAAGAACAACAAGAAGGTGTTAGTACGCTTCCTAACGATGCTCCACTCAGTTCAAACCAAGATGATGTTATTAATTTGTGGAGAACTGCTAAATTATCACCAGGATATAAATATTCTGTAAAGGTATAGTAACAATTATACTATTTAATTATAGTTGAACGAAAGTCCATTGAACGAATCCCCGCGATAACAAAAGGCGAATTTTACTACCATTTTCCCTTGAATGAAAGGCTGATCCACTATAACGAAAAAAAATCTTTTTTTTTTTTAAATGCATATTAATATATATAAATCATAAGCAGGCACCATTATGAAAAACAAAAGTACAATAATTTGGCCGGTAGAGGCCCTACTAGAGGGCAGCGTCTCCCGCCCCGCTTTAATCACGTGTGTCCAGTGTCCACTGTCCCCGCCACTGTGCCGCGCATTGTCATCACCCGTACCGTTGTTTACATACATTCCACACTTCACTGACTTCAGAATGAGGTTAGCTCAGCAAGCTGGCTTTGAAGAAGTGGATGGAAATGATGTGACAGAGCTTCTTGAGTCACACAATGACGAGTTAACAAACGAGGATTTGATGGAACTAGAACAAGCGAGATCTCATGAAGAAGATGATGATAACCAAGATGAATCAGTGCCTCCTAAGCCAAAGTAACTGACCCTCAAAGGTGTTAGGAGGATTTTTGACTTGCTAGGCCAGGCAACTGCTGCCATGACTGAGGAAGATCCTAACCAAGATAGAGTAGAAACTATCACTGAAAATATTAGTAAGAATATCTCTTGCTACAAAGAAATGAAGAGAAATTTCAAGCAGCAGGCAACACAGCCATCAATATTATCATTCTTTCAAAAGAAAAGTGCCACCACTACCACCACTGACACGACTGCCTCATCCTCCACCACCAAGGCTGCCTCATCCTCCACCACCAACACCAAGGCTGCCTCATCCTCCACCACCACCACCACCACCAAGGCTGCATCACCCTCCACCACCACCACCAAGGCTGCCTCATCCTCCACCACCACCACCACCACCACCAAGGCTGCATCACCCTCCACCACCACCAAGGCTGCCTCACCCTCCACCACCACCACCACCAAGGCTGCCTCACCCTCCACCACCACCACCACCAAGGCTGCATCACCCTCCACCACCACCAAGGCTGCATCACCCTCCACCACCACCACCACCAAGGCTGCATCACCCTCCACCACCACCCCGGGTGCCTTACTCTCCACCACCACGTCCATGAGTGAAGACATGGACAGCAGTGATGATGTTGGCAGTGACTGCAGTGAGGAAGTCGATGCTGCTGCTTTTAACAACTAATGTCTATTGAATATGATGCATGTGGCAACACTTGGAACTGGTTGGGAGAGGCTGGGAGCCAGGGAGCGGCCAGATGTCATGTCCATTATAGAAAATGGTGACTGTGGCTGATCATCCGTATTCTTTGTCATTTTCAAAATAAAACTTTTTTAACATTTCTTTTTCATTTGATTATTCTTATTAGAGATATAAAATGATTTCTGGATGATACTAATAACACATCAGTATAGACGTTACTACTTCAACTGTGAATGACTTAATATGGCATATGAACGAAAATAAAAGAAATGACGCATAGTTGAAAGGGGAAGATGGGAAGATTTCAGTACTTTCCAGTGCAAAATGTAATTCTGTAGTGTTCCATTATGCTCTTTTGTAATATGAGGTGGTATTTACATGGAGTCAGGAACACATCTACCCATATCTAGTTATTTTAAATGGGGAAAATGGATCCGTTGAACGAAGATTCACCTAACGAAAGCCTTATATTGGAACGTATCCCTTTCATTCAACCGGGACTTACTGTATATATATAATATAATGAGAGTTTTAATATTAGTGTAGGGTTGAGACAGGGGTGTGTTATGTCACCATGGTTATTCATATTATTAATATTTTTCAGATTATACCAACTGGCTTAGGAAAGAGAGAGAAAGGAGAGGAGGGAAAAGTAAAGAGAGAGGAAGGAGAAGAGGGAAAAGTAAAGAGAGAGGAAGGAGAGAAGGAGATAGGAAATGAAGGAAGAGGTAAGAGAGAGGAAGAAGAGGAGGAGGGAAAAGGAAAGAGAGAGGAGAGAGAGACAGAGGGAAGAGGAGAGAGAGAGGAAGGAGAGAAGAAGAGAGAAAAGGAAGGAGAGGAGGAAGAGAATGAGAGAGAGGAGGGAGAGAAGGAGGGAAAAGGAGAGAGAGAGGAAGGAGAGAAGGAGAGAGAGGAGGGAAAAGAAGAGAGAGAGGAGGGAAAAGAAGAGAGAGAGGAGGGAGGGAGAAGGATTGGGACCACACTTAGGAGGAACCCCAAACGAAAACACTGCCTTCGTAACTATACCAACGACACCTTCCCTAAAGATGATGATTATATTTGTAAGTATTATTATTATTATTAATAGTAGTAGTAGTAGTATCATTATTATTAATATTATTATTATTATTATTATTATTATTATTATATTTACCAATATTATTATTATTATTATTAGTAGTAGTAGTAGTAGTAGTATCATTATTATTATTATCATTATTGTTATTATTATTATTATTATTATTAGTAGTAGTAGTAGTAGTTGTAGTAGTTGTATCATTATTATTATTATTATTATTATTATTAGTAGTAGTAGTAGTAGTAGCCTATTGTTATTATTTTTATTATTATTATTATTATAATTATTATTGTAAGTGTTGTGTTGTGTGTTCGTAAGTGTTGTTATTATTATTATTATTAGTAGTAGTAGTAGTAGTATCATTATTATTATTATCATTATTGTTATTATTATTATTATTATTAGTAGTAGTAGTAGTTGTAGTAGTTGTATCATTATTATTATTATTATAATTATTATTGTAAGTGTTGTGTTGTGTGTTCGTAAGTGTTGTTGTTATTATTATTATTATTATTACTATTATTAATATATTTGTAAGTGTTGTAAAGTGTAGTGTTGTGTGTTAGTTAGTGTATTATTATTATTATTATTAGTAGTAGTAGTAGCATTATTATTATTATTATTATTATTATCAGATTGTGAGGACTGTTGTAAGGAATGGGAAGGAGAATGTCCACATCATCCACTTACACTTATACTAGACAACCCTGTAAGTATTATTATTATTATTATTTTAGTACCTATTTATCCATAAAACACTCTGTCTGTGTGTTTAGCCACTATGCACGGCCACATCGTTTGACCTAGAGTAAAAGTAATACGCCATTTTGATCGGTGAAGCCTGGGAAGTGTCCTCGGCCTACTAAAAAAAAAAAAAAAAGATCAATGGGGGGGGGGGTTTCGATCCCAGTACCCCTGCAGCCCAAACCGAAGGCTGTTATTTGGCCATAACAGACAGATCCCAGGTTCGAATCCCCGGTGGAGGTACTTTTTTTTATTTTTTTTTACAAATGATACATCTTTGTGACCGGTGTCGTCCAGTAATGTTGTTGGTCTAATTTTATTTTTGGTGGATATGTTTCTTGAATTATCAGCTTAAAACAACCCAAGATTTATGGCTTTCTCAACATAGACTCTATGGTCTCAAGGCAGGCCTGGCTTGCATGTCCAGTTTACCAATGAATTAAAATCACAGAATGTTGAACTCCTAAACTTAATACTAAATCTAACGACAGTGAAAAAAAGTTTTGAAATGACCAATGGGGGGTGTGTGTGTTCTCAGAGTAACCCTGCAGCCCAAGCCGATGGCTGTTACCAATTCGCCAGTCAGGTTTTGTTATTTAATCGTGGCTGTTAAGTTGCTTTCACACGGACGTTTTTGTACGCGCGTTCGACAAGCGTTCAGGAATGCTACGCGTCCGTGTTTCAATATTGACAGGCCCCTACTGCCACCCTGCTTTCCCACCAAGTTCATTAATGTTAGTTCATTAATTTTATTAGGCTACGTGATGTATGCATGCATGTACAGTCGGCAAAAAAAGTTTCGTTACCACCCCTATGTTAATTTTATCATCATTAAGCATGGTAGGGTTGGTACTGCACTGACTGTACAGCCATTGGTGCCTCGTGTCATCCCAGACGGCTGTCGTCTTTGCCACTTTGATAATATTTGGGCTGCAGCAGTGACAGATCTTTTATATAAAAAGTTAAGCTGATTTTAAACTAAATTTTGAGTGTTCAAGAACTATTATTATTTAACTATTCATTATTAAACATAAGGAAATACGTTTGAGTATTTTAGAACAAGAATAATCGTGAAATACCCAGAAAAAGTTGCACTGGAAAAAGAAAGTCATTCCTACTTGCCTGTTCATTAAACACTGACGGGTACGGAGGGTGACGGATGTATATAAGACACTCACATCACACCTGACTCACCAGTCAGGTGTACCAACATTACATCACACTGTTAAAAGGATGGTAATGAAACTTTTTTTGCCGACTGTACCTTATAACAATTACTATGCTGAAATATATATGTATATTTACTGTCAATGACTATATATCATACTTGAATGCACTATACACCAGAAATAATTACTGCCAGTGCACTGTACACAAATGTAGTACACACATGTGTCATACATCCTTCTGTGTGTAAGGTTTGAGCAGGACTAGCAGAGTCCTCTCGGCTCTCTGAGAGAGATGGTCAACGACAGCCGGGACTGTCTGTACGCGTCGTACCTAGACGCTGGTGTGGAAGCTGCCATTGCCACCAGTAGCCAGTGACGACGCGTGCGTTAGAAGGGACGTGTGCGTCCTTGCTGGCTTAGACGTCTGCACCGCGTTCGACTAGCATGCAACGCGTCGTGTGAATGGTTCCATTTAACTCCATTGAATGTTAAAACCTCTCGTTCCCAAACACGCGTGTGAAAGCAGCCTTACAATGCCTCCTTCTGTTGTAGTTATATAACTTTTGTGGTTATAAAGCTGGCATGGTTTCTCTGGGGGACCAGCAACCACACCGGATAATGGACGCCTCCCACCCTCCTAATAAATTCACATAAAAATAATTAGAAGAAATTTATTGACAGGTATATTTGTGGTGTGTTGTTTCTCTCTCTGTGATATATCATAGCATATCATAACATAACATATCATAACATAACATTACATTTACGTTACATTACATTATACACTAAGATACAAACTTAATATAAAAACAACACACTAATAGATATTTGTGTTTACAGGTTGTTAGGGATGGTAGTGTTAGTAAGCTTGTTCACTACAGGTTATAATGTTTATTGTGTGTTTACAGGTGGTTAGGGATGGTAGTGTTAGTAAGCATGTTCACTACAGGTTATAATGTTTATTGTGTGTTTACAGGTTGTTAGGGATGGTAGTGTTAGTAAGCATGTTCACTACAGGTTATAATGTGTTTATATAATGTTTATTGTGTGTTTACAGGTGGTTAGGGATGGTAGTGT
Source organism: Petrolisthes manimaculis (assembly GCA_034508575.1). Lineage (NCBI taxonomy): Eukaryota > Metazoa > Arthropoda > Malacostraca > Decapoda > Porcellanidae > Petrolisthes > Petrolisthes manimaculis. The sequence goes on along the minus strand of JAWZYT010001275.1, from coordinate 344,554 downwards.
TAGTAAGCATGTTCACTACAGGTTATAATGTTTATTGTGTGTTTACAGGTGGTTAGGGATGGTAGTGTTGGTAAGCGTGCTCACTACAGGTTATAATGTTTATTGTGTGTTTACTGGTTGTTAGGGATGGCAGTGTTAGTAAGCGTGCTCACTACAGGTTATAATGTTTATTGTGTGTTTACAGGTGGTTAGGGATGGTAGTGTTAGTAAGCATGTTCACTACAGGTTATAATGTTTATTGTGTGTTTACAGGTGGTTAGGGATGGTAGTGTTAGTAAGCTTGATCACTACAGGTTATAATGTGTTTATATAATGTTTATTGTGTGTTTACAGGTGGTTAGGGATGGTAGTGTTAGTAAGCGTGTTCACTACAGGTTATAATGTGTTTATATAATGTTTATTGTGTGTTTACAGGTGGTTAGGGATGGTAGTGTTAGTAAGCGTGTTCACTACAGGTTATAATGTTTATTGTGTGTTTACAGGTGGTTAGGGATGGTAGTGTTAGTAAGCGTGCTCACTACACCATACCTTGGCCACTCACAATAGGTCCCTCTAAGATCAAGTCAGCGGGTCTGGGAGTTTGGACCAATGCTGACTTGCCTAAAGGTTTACTCTTTGGTCCCTATCAAGGAAACATTATATCCAAAGTTACAAGTGGTGAAGAGACTGGCTATGCATGGAAGGTTAGTAATGTTTATAATGTTTATAGTGTAATGTTTATAATGTTTATAGTGTAATGTTTATAATGTTTATATCAAGGAAACATTATATCCAAAGTTACAAGTGGTGAAGAGACTGGCTATGCATGGAAGGTTAGTAATGTTTATAATGTAATGTTTATAATGTTATGTTTATAATGTTTATATCAAGGAAACATTATATCCAAAGTTACAAGTGGTGAAGAGACTGGCTATGCATGGAAGGTTAGTAATGTTTATATTGTAATGTTTATAATGTTTATAGTGTAATGTTTATAATGTTTATAGTGTAATGTTATATAGCAATGTTTATATAGTAATGCATATAATGTGTGTATATATTTACAATTACGTGTTGTTGGCAGTGTATATATATATAATATTGTCTCTCTGTGGTGTTGGCAGTGGTGTATACAGTGTGTGTGTATATATATAATATTAACTCTGTGTGTATACCCACAGCTACGTGGTGTGGGCAGTGGTGTATATATATAATATTAACTCTGTGTGTATACCCACAGCTACGTGGTGTGGGCAGTGTGTGTATATATATAATATTAACTGTGTGTATACTCACAGCTACGTGGTGTGGGCAGTGGTGTATATATATATATATAATATTAACTGTGTGTATACCCACAGCTACGTGGTGTGGGCAGTGGTGTATATATATATAATATTAACTGTGTGTATACCCACAGCTACGTGGTGTGGGCAGTGGTGTATATATACCCACAGCTACGTGGTGTGGGCAGTGGTGTATATATATATATAATATTAACTGTGTGTATACCCACAGCTACGTGGTGTGGGCAGTGGTGTATATATATATAATATTAACTGTGTGTATACCCACAGCTACGTGGTGTGGGCAGTGGTGTATATATATATAATATTAACTGTGTGTATACCCACAGCTACGTGGTGTGGGCAGTGGTGTGTATATATATAATATTAACTGTGTGTATACCCACAGCTACGTGGTGTGGGCAGTGGTGTGTATATATATAATATTAACTCTGTGTGTATACCCACAGCTACGTGGTGTGGGCAGTGGTGTGTATATACATAATATTAACTCTGTGTGTATACCCACAGCTACGTGGTGTGGGCAGTGGTGTATATATATAATATTAACTGTGTGTATACCCACAGCTACGTGGTGTGGGCAGTGGTGTATACAGTATGTGTATTATATAATATTAACTGTGTGTATACCCACAGCTACGTGGTGTGGGCAGTGGTGTATACAGTGTGTGTATATATATATATATAATATTAACTGTGTGTATACCCACAGCTACGTGGTGTGGGCAGTGGTGTATATATATATAATATTAACTGTGTGTATACCCACAGCTACGTGGTGTGGGCAGTGGTGTATATATATATAATATTAACTGTGTGTATACCCACAGCTACGTGGTGTGGGCAGTGGTGTATATATATATAATATTAACTCTGTGTATACCCACAGCTACGTGGTGTGGGCAGTGGTGTATACAGTGTGTGAGTGTATATATATAATATTAACTCTGTGTATACCCACAGCTACGTGGTGTGGGCAGTGGTGTATACAGTGTGTGTGTATATATATATATAATATTAACTCTGTGTGTATACCCACAGCTACGTGGTGTGGGCAGTGGTGTATACAGTGTGTGTGTATATATATATATAATATTAACTCTGTGTGTATACCCACAGCTACGTGGTGTGGGCAGTGGTGTATACAGTGTGTGTGTATATATATATATAATATTAACTCTGTGTATACCCACAGCTACGTGGTGTGGGCAGTGGTGTATACAGTGTGTGAGTGTATATATATAATATTAACTCTGTGTGTATACCCACAGCTACGTGGTGTGGGCAGTGGTGTATACAGTGTGTGTGTATATATATATATAATATTAACTGTGTATACCCACAGCTACGTGGTGTGGGCAGTGGTGTATACAGTGTTGATGCAGTACATACAGGTGTCAGTAATTGGATGAGATATGTTAATTGTCCAAGAACACACAGTGAGACAAACCTGGCTGCCTTCCAATACAAAGGAAACATTTATTACAAAACAATAACCAACATTAACAGGTATAGTATTATTATTATTATTATTATTATTATTATTATTATTATTATTATTATTTACTTCATAACAATAACCAACATTAACAGGTATAGTATTATTATTATTATTATTATTATTATCATTATCACTATTATTATCATTATTATTATTATTGTTATTATTATTATTGTTATTATTATTATTATTATTATTGTTATTATTATTATTATTATTATTATTATTATTATTATTATTATTATTATTATTATTATTATTTACTACAAAACAATAACCAACATTAACAGGTATATTATTATTATTATTATTAATATTATTATTACCAACAATAACAGATATATTATTATTATTATGTGTATTCTCTCTCTCTCTCTCTCTCTCTCTCTCTCTCTCTCTCTCTCTCTCTCTCTCTCTCTCTCTCTCTCTCTGTGTCTATGTGAGTGTGTGTTTCTCTCTCTCTCTCTCATTGTCAGGAGTTGTAATAATGAAGGTCATAATATTTACAGAGGGACTGAGTTAATGGTTTGGTATGGTGATGATTATGCTCAGGAATTGGGAGTGTCACTTGAAAACTACAGAGCCAAACCTTCCACTTCAAAACAAGGTCAGAAAGTTATGTATTATGAGGTCAGAAAGTTATGTATTATGAGGTCAGAAAGCTATGTATTATGAGGTCAGAAAGCTATTTATTATGAGGTCAGAAGGCTATTTATAATGAGGTCAGAAAGCTATTTATTATGAGGTCAGAAAGCTATTTATTATGAGGTCAGAAAGTTATTTATTATGAGGTCAGAAAGCTATGTATTATGAGGTCAGAAAGCTATTAATTATGAGGTCAGAAGGCTATTTATAATGAGGTCAGAAAGCTATTTATTATGAGGTCAGAAAGCTATTTATTATGAGGTCAGAAAGCTATTTATTATGAGGTCAGAAAGCTATTTATTATGAGGTCAGAAAGCTATTTATTATGAGGTCAGAAAGCTATTTATTATGAGGTCAGAAAGCTATTTATTATGAGGTCAGAAAGCTATTTATTATGAGGTCAGAAAGTTATGTATTATGAGGTCAGAAAGCTATTTATTATGAGGTCAGAAAGCTATTTATTATGAGGTCAGAAAGCTATTTATTATGAGGTCAGAAAGCTATTTATTATGAGGTCAGAAAGCTATTTATTATGAGGTCAGAAAGCTATTTATTATGAGGTCAGAAAGCTATTTATTATGAGGTCAGAAAGCTATTTATTATGAGGTCAGAAAGTTATGTATTATGAGGTCAGAAAGCTATTTATTATGAGGTCAGAAAGCTATTTATTATGAGGTCAGAAAGCTATTTATTACGAGGTCAGAAAGCTATTTATAATGAGGTCAGAAAACTATTTATTATGAGGTCAGAAAGCTATTTATTATGAGGTCAGAAAGCTATGTATTATGAGGTCAGAAAGTTATTTGTTATAAGGTCAGAAAGCTATTTATTATGATTTTGCAGCACCTCATAATAATAATAATTGAGGGGGTTGAATTGACATAAAGTGTTGTTGTTGTAGGATTATTGTTTGATATGATACTGATTTATTGGCACGATGGAAGGAAAGTGTTGGTGGATATTTGATTGTGGCTGTACATTGCCACACATTACTATACTCTGTTCAAAACTTGTGTTCCATTTTCCTCTATCTATCTGTCTCTATTTCTATCTATATCTTTCTATCTATACATATTTCTATCTATCTCTATTTCTATCTATCTCTTATCTGTCTATGTATCTATCTACCTATTTCTATCTATCTAAGCATAAGAGGCCAGCGGAACACAAGTTTTGAACAGACTTTAGTGACAGACAAAGTACAACTGAATTATTATTATCTCTGGACTTTCAACCTCGATACATTAATATTTCCCTGAGACAAACACACAACAGTCTAGTGATATTAGTGTGTGTGTGTGTGTGTGTGTGTGTGTGTGTGTGTGTGTGTAATCCAGAGACAGTGTGAAGCCATTGTTGACAGACAAATGTATATATTTCTGAGACAGACGACAGACAGTCCGGAGACAGAGTTGTGTCACTTTGTATGTCAGTGTGTACTTACATTAATAATGAATAATTCAGTATTTCATACACCATATGATTAAATTTAGAGAACTTATATACAGGCCCTGATTTGAGGATATAATAATTAATAATAAATAATTTCACAAACCAATATGATTAAATAAATAAATCTATATATATTTTGCAGACAAAATGTCGAAGCAACTACAACCACAAGATCAACAACCACAACTACCCCAATCATCACTACAACTACCCCAATCATCACTACAACTACCCCAATCATCACTACAACTACCCCAATCATCACCATCACTACATCAACCACACAGGCTGGTCCATGATCGCGTCAAACCACACATGTGTCCAGACTGTGGTAAAAGATTCACTCAAGCTAGTGATATGAAAAGACACAGACTGATACACACAGGTGAGAAACCACATGTGTGTCCAGACTGTGGTAAAAGATTCACTACATCTAGTCACATGAAATCACACAGACTGATACACACAGGTGAGAAACCACACGTGTGTCCAGACTGTGGTAAAAGATTCACTACATCTAGTCACATGAAATCACACAGACTGATACACACAGGTGAGAAACCACACGTGTGTCCAGACTGTGGTAAAAGATTCACTCAAGCTTGTACCCTGAAAACACACAGACTGATACACACAGGTGAGAAACCACACGTGTGTCCAGACTGTGGTAAAAGATTCACTCAAGCTTGTACCCTGAAAACACACAGACTGATACACACAGGTGAGAAACCACATGTGTGTCCAGACTGTGGTAAAAGATTCACTGAACTTGGTAACCTGAAAACACACAGACTGATACACACAGGAGAGAAACCACACGTGTGTCCAGACTGTGGTAAAAGATTCACTCAACTTGGTAACCTGGAAAGACACAGACTGATACACACAGGTGAGAAACCACATGTGTGTCCAGACTGTGGTAATAGATTCACTTATCTCAGGACCATGAAAACACACAGACTCACACACCGATAGGAAAAACCACACGAGTGTCCCAACTGTAATAAAAAATTCTCTGATCTTAGTAACATGAAAACTTACACACACACACAGACACAGGTGAGAAACTACATCAAACTACAGACTGTGGTTAAATGTTAACACACACATACATACAATTACACAAACACACACATACATTTACACACACACACACACACACAGGTGAGAAACTACATCAATGTACATACACACACACACACACATACATTTACACACAACTGGGTCATATGAAAACACACATACATACAAACATACATTTACACACACACACACAGGAATGTCCATCAATGTACAATTCTGGTAACACTGCCTCTAGAAATTCTGGTAACACTGCCTCTAGAAATTTTGGTAACACTGCCTCTAGAAATTCTGGTAACACTGCCTCTAGAAATTTTGGTAACACTGCCTCATGGAATCCATCAAGGCATATTCCAGAACACCTTTAGTACCTATTATTATTATTATTATTATTATTATTATTATTATTAGTAGTAGTAGTAGTAGTATGATCAATATTATTATTATTATTATTATTATTATTATTATCAGTAGTAGTAGTAGTAGTAGTAGTAGTATGATCAATATTATTATTATTATTATTATTATTATTATTATTGGTGGTATTTACCATAGGTTTGATACTGATATTATTATTATTATTATTTTTTGTTTTACCACATTATTATTATCATTATTATAATCTATTATTATTATTATTATTATTATCAATATTATTATTATTATTATTATTATTATTATTATTATTATGATTTGTATCAATATTATTATTATTATTATTATTTTTATCAATATTATTATTATTATTATTATTTTTATCAATATTATTATTATTATTATTATTTTTATCAATATTATTATTATTATTATCATAATCAATATTATTATTATTATTATTATCATAATCAATATTATTATTATTATTATTATTATTATCATAATCAATATTATTATTATTATTATTATTTTTTTTTTTTATCAATATTATTATTATTATTGTTATTATTAATATCAATATTATTATTATTATTGTTATTATTAATATCAATATTATTATTATTATTATTATTATTAATATCAATATTATTATTATTATTATTATTATTATTATTATTATTATTATTATTATTCTTGTTATTGTTATTATTAATATCAATATTATTATTATTATTATTATTATTATTTTATTATTATGATCATTATTATTTTTTTGTTTTCTTATTATTTCTATCATTATTACACACAATTTTTACATATACACAGCATACATTTACACACATACATACACACTCACACACAAACACACACACATAAATTTACACACACACATACAATTACACACACACACACACATACAATTACACACACACACACACACATACAATTACACACACACACACACATATAATTACACACACACACGAACACATATACAATTACACACACACATAAACGCACATACAATTACACACACACACACATTTATACACACACATAAACACACATACAAACATACAAACTCACATATAATTACACACACACACACACATATAATTACACACACACACAAACACAATTATTATATTTTCTTTAAATATTCAATAATTATGGAATAAATTTTTGTGTTCATCAATGTATTTTATTTTTCACTCATTGAAGATCACCAAATGTTTTCACAGGCTTGTATGTGTGTGTGTGTGTGTGTAATTTTGTGTGTGTGTGTGTGTATGTATGTGTGTGTGTGTGTGTGTGTGTGTGTGTATGTGTGTGTGTGTGTGTGTGTGTAATTTTGTGTGTGTGTGTGTGTAATTCTATGTGTGTGTGTGTAATTCGTAATTCTATATGTGTGTGTGTGGAATTCTATGTGTATGTGTGTGTGTGTTATTCATTACCAAAGACTGAGTTGGCTATGTGTACAGAAAAGGTGACATCACTGCTGAAACACACACACACACACACAAGTCTTGAACCTTGTATGGGTGTGTTTGGGCTACCGTCATGTAACTACAGTGGCGTCACGAGGGTTGTTGGCGCCCGGGGACAAAGATTGTTATGGCGCCCCAATAGGAGTACTTATAGAAGCAATTTAAAGCCACTTGGAAACTGATTTTAAAAAATATTTAGTCCTTTTAAAAATGAATTGTTCATCTAATTTATTTACGTGAATACTAATGAAGATGCCTACCCATTTCTAAACCCAAAATAAAGTTTCATTATTAATATAAAGAAAAAAATAATTAAAATATGTCTTGAGTGCAGTAATTAATGTTTTCAGGAAATGTTTAACTTCATTATTTCAGATTCTCTTTGGTGTAAACAACACAATATAATTTTCCCCAACTTCATATTGGCAATTATTTTTCACTCACTGAAGACCACCAAATGTTTTCACAGGGTTGTGTGTGTGTGTGTGTGTGTGTGTGTGTGTGTGTGTGTGTGTGTGTATTTCTATGTGTATGTGTGTGTGTGTGATTCTATGTGTGTGTGTGTGTATGTGTATTTCTATGTGTATGTGTGTGTGTGTATTTCTATGTGTGTGTGTGTGATTCTATGTATGTGTGTGTGTAATGCCAGATCCCAAAAGGCCAATGTCTAAAGCAGCAATATTTTTTTTGCTGTGGTATATTATTAAGACAACAGTTCCATTACCTATTAGATATTAGAAGCAGCCTCTTGTTAGACCTAATCAGTATTAGAGACGAGAGAGGCGGTGGCAGAGTGGATAAAGTGACCGGCTGGGAATGGCAAGGACCCTAGTTCGAGTCCACGAGAAAACGTCTGGGATTTTTCCGAGGTGATCTGACGAGTCCAGCTGTTGGTGAACTATACCCTGACTAGAAAATATCCCTTACATCATCATCAACAATACCCTGACTAGAAAATATCCCTTACATCATCATCAACTATACCCTGACTAGAAAATATCCCTTACATCATCGTCAACTCACAACATAGAAGATGATATTCCAAGATGGTGTGAGTGTCGGTGTAGCTGCTCTCCTCTGTAGTGTATAGTGACGTGTATTGTAGTGAACCAAGCAATCCCATACACTCTCCTCTCTTTTTATGCGAATTTAATTTATGTGAATTTGAAATAGTGCTACCACCAATGTAACGCTGCTATTTTTATCCCCCTTACTTTACTGGAGGAAGAAACAAAAGCAATACAATACAATAAAAAAAACGTTACCCAGCCAGTGTATGATAGCTTGGTTCCTGTGATCAACCTGTGGTTTGGTGGAGGCAGCGTTTACTGACGAGGAACTGGACTTGCCTTTGTATGATTTTTTTTTATGGTATTCGCAAGGCAAGTTCAGTACTCAGTCCTTTTTTTTTTCCCAGTCCAGGTTGATCCAGTATAAGGATAGAGTATCATACACTGGTGTGTCACTTTTTTTTATTGTAAAAAAAAAAGGCCGTGCTTTTGTTTCCTCCTCCAGTAAAGTAAGGGGGATAAAAATAGCAGCGTTACACAGACACACTACATCAGTCACTTTGCTTAAACAAGACACAAAACTAGACCCATTGGCAACAAGAAGACAGATACACAGACAACAGATGATATACAAAATCACAAACAAGTTAGTTGACATAGACAAAGACACATATCTACACCCTACAAGTATACAATCCACTAGAGGCAGCCACAACTTAAAATACCATACATACCAGACAAGCACTGATATATTTAGACACTCATTCTTTCCCCGCAGCATCCAAGAGTGGAATCATCTCCCATCTCATATAGTTAATAGCCCCACTCTTGACACTTTTAGAAATAGGATCACCAATCATTACCTCCCCAATCCTAATCCTCAACCCACAGTCCCTGACCCAATCCACCCTCATCCTAACCCCCTTCCTAATCCTACCCTTGATCCCTAAATCCCCCGCATATTATGCTGCCCACGAGCAGCCCTCTGCGGGACCCAAAAACTTAAACTTAAACATAAACTTCAAAAGTTTGGTGAACCTGTTGGAATCTTAGATGGGCTATGTCAGTAGTTGTCAAATGAGCTCTTCTTGTTATCATTAAACTATACATAATAAATATAAAGTTGTTATATATATGTAATTGATGGTATAATATTGTAAAGCAGAATATGCACTTTTCATTTGATGTATTATTATATTTATATTAATGAGAGTAGTATTGTACACAGCCTCTCCATTGACTTACCAGGTACCACTACCGTCCAGTGCGTCGCGTCCACTAAATGTAAACAAACTTTAAAGGAGTTACGTGTGAATACATTCAACCCCAAACCAGTGTTTTTCAAGTGAGGGAGTGGAATATAATGTGTGAAATACAATAAATGATAAGAGAGTCACAAAATGGTAGGTCTATAATGTGTAAATAATTAATGTTCTTACCTTACCTATTTGTATCTTAACAGTTCGTGTATAATGTGTAAGTTAAATAGTTAATAGTTAATATTCTTACCTTACCTATTTGTATCTTAACAGTTTGTGTATAATGTGTAAATAGTTAATAGTTAATGTTCTTACCTTACCTATTTGTATCTTAACAGTTTGTGTATAATGTGTAAATAGTTAATAGTTAATGTTCTTACCTTACCTATTTGTATCTTAACTGTTTGTGTATAATGTGTTAATAGTTAATGTTCTTACCTTACCTATTTGTATCTTAACAGTTTGTGTATAATGTGTAAATAGTTAATAGTTAATGTTCTTACCTTACCTATTTGTATCTTAACAGTTTGTGTATAATGTGTAAATAGTTAATGTTCTTACCTTACCTATTTGTATCTTAACAGTTTGTGTATAATGTGTAAATAGTTAATAGTTAATAGTTAATGTTCTTACCTTACCTATTTGTATCTTAACAGTTCGTGTATAATGTGTAAATAGTTAATAGGTAATAGTTAATGTTCTTACCTTACCTATTTGTATCTTAACAGTTTGTGTATAATGTGTAAATAGTTAATAGGTAATAGTTAATGTTCTTACCTTACCTATTTGTATCTTAACAGTTCGTGTATAATGTGTAAATAGTTAATAGGTAATAATGGACTGGTTGACGGTCGTGTACAAAGTATATAATACAATAAAATGGGCACTCCTGATCATGGAGATACCAATATTTTTCTCATATGAGTTGAAATTCACGAAAAATAAGGGTAAATAAGTGGTGGAAAACCATCGTACCTCACACCGCCGCATCACCGTGTTGTGACGTCACTAACCATTTGTGTACCGACTCCTGCTGCTGAGAACACAACAACAATGGCTGGCATAATAAACTCTTCTATTCCGGTAAGATTTCCGTATTATTTCACTGTTATTATCATGATAGGAGTCTGATACAAACTATAGTAGCTTTGTTAGAGATATTTTTGTTTTACTGAAGAAGTATGTTGGTTTTAAGAGGATGTGTAATAGTCGTCTAGTTCACACAGACTGGCTGGCAAATTACATATTGGCAGCATATTGGTTTTCGCAATTTGATTTCCTTATTAAAAGATACAGGTGATATATTGGCATGAAAATATATCCTCACCAAAGTTTTAGCCTAGTTTGAATGCACAAAGTAAAGTATATAGACCTATGTTAGGTAACTAACATAGAAGAACTCTGCACCACTGAAATTACTGTATATTCGGTAGACCTGAGGTAAGTTGATTCATGACTGGAATCAATATAAATAATGCTAGATCCAAGGAGTCACTCCTTGGACATATAACCATGACATTGGCCAAGTACAACATAGGATAATATAGGCCTATTTCTAGCTGAAACATAGCATTGTTTTTTTTTTTCCTATATAGAACTCATCCAGGGTAATTTAGTTATCCAATCACTCTAATAGCAGAAACAGAGCATTGCTATAATGCATAATAATAGTTGAAATTAATGGTTAAAACAAGGACTAGAGTGTGGCATTATAGTAAAATTTTACCAAAGTAAGAATGTCACACATCCTTAACTAGCTAGGGCTGGGTATACTTACCAGATAAAACTTGGTTCATCTATGACTATAATGGTTAAGTTAGGCTGTATATGTTATGCTATAGGCCCATATTTTTTGCAAATCCATTATCAGGTACAGTACAGTAGACTTAGCCTCTTGATTAAGGAAGCAATCTAGTTCATCACAGTCACCCAAATGTTACTAGGGAGAGAGTTTACATAGTTTGATGAGGGTTACTGGATATTACATAGCCAGTTTACAATATTTTTTATGTTTACAGAATGATGCAGCTTCAGGGAAAGTTGGACTCCTATATCCCGGGTTTTTGAAGGCAGATGACAGAAACCTTCCTCGAGTAGACCTTTTCATGCTCGTTGACTTTTTCCGACGACTACAGCATCCAACTATGAAGCAAGTCAAGTTACAAAGGTATGGTTATGCTTTATTTCATGTTGTTCACCTTTTGTCTCAGTTGGCATGGTTAAATCTGCCCACAGCAATGTACAGTTTGTCACTGTAATTACATTTCCAGTCTGTTTACATATGTAAATACATATAAACACTCATTTTGTTTTAAAACTTGTCAGAATCACATTTGCCATACAATATGAAGTATAACGTCACTGTCGTTTCTAAGTACATATTGGTGCCTTTGGTGGTAGTGTCGACTTATGTCGACAATCTGTTTTAATTGGTTGCCAAGAAACTTAAGATTATTGGATTATTAGTATAGAATATATTATTTTATATAACCTGTTGCTCATTGAAATCTAGTCATGCAACATTGGACAGATTTCAACAATGTTATGCTTATCATCACTCTCATGCCAGATCTGTGTCATGTAAGCCTTCTGATACGTTTCATTTTACAGAGACAGAACAATTTTATTATGATAATTCAATTCTAATTTTGTCTGCATTCCACCAGATCAACTGGAGAGGACTATGGAGATGATGCAGTTGGATACGTTCAACTTAAAAGAGCATCAGGCATCTGCGAAGTGACAGCACGCATAACTCCGGAGCACAAAACGACATCAAAACCGTATCGTGTTGTTGCCATTATAAAAGAAGAGGAGGAGGAAGTCATTGATGCAGGGTGCTTTGACTGCGCAGCAGCTGCAGGGACATGTAAACATGCTGCAGCCTTTTTGGGATGGCTGGAGAGACGCAGTACCTCTAAGGCAGTCACGTCTACAACCTCCTACTGGAACAAAGCGAGGTTGTCAAATGTTACTGTTGAAACAAAGAAGTCAGACGTGAAATCTTTGAAAAAGACACCCAGAAAAGCTGTCAAGAGGAAAATTGACTGTGGTGACCAGTTCTTCAGAGATGTCATAGCCCAGGCTCCACCTGGCCAGAGTGGCCTGATATTTTCGCATTTTGGAAGTGACAGTCACCCTGCAGAACAAATTGGGATTGATAATCTGTTAGCCTCATTTGTTAAATCCCACAACAAAGTGCCTACTTGTAATGAGTTTATTAATTTTTGTAAAACTGAAATGTCATCTCGGTTGTGTGTAATGGTGAGAAATGAAACTGTTACGCAGTCCAAGTCAACCCTTTGGCATGCAGTCAGGTTTGCGAGGATCACTGCTTCAAAGGCATATGGTGCTGCACACAGCTCACTTTCATCAGCAAATAATAGCCTTGTGATGTCAGTGATTGGTGCCTCAAAACTCAAAGACACTGTGGCAATGGAAAGGGGTCGGAAACTGGAAGGAAAGGTGCTTGATGAAGTGCAAAAGAAACTGGGACGTATTGTGCATTCGGGCATTATTCTTTCGCCTAACCATCCCATTTTGGGTGCATCACCAGATGGAATCACTGCTGATGGACAAGCTATTGTAGAAATAAAGTGCCCATACAGTGAAAAAAGTATGAAGAGATATTTAAAAAAGGATGGAAGTATTGCGGCAAAACATGTAGCCCAGGTGCAAATGCTAATGCACATGTCTGAAAAAACTATTTCATATTTTTGTGTAGCTAGTCCACAGTTTGAAGTGACAAAATGTGTAAATATAGTTAGGATTGACTATGACTCCCAGTACTGTATTAATATGATAGGGGCATGTCAAAACTTTTGGGAAAAAACAGTGTTTCAAGAGCTTCTCAAAGCATATGAATAGGTTAGGTGACCATTTAAAACATAAATGTGTATGTGCTTTTTTCATTACTTTATTTTATGATTATTCATATTATTTGGTATATTAAATAGACAATAAATATGTAATATATGTATAAATATATAAGTGTGTATTTTATATTTACTGCACATATATAATGTGCATATTACATAGACAATAAATAAACTGTATAATGTGTAAATCACAGATTTCTATTAGCACCCAGAGTAAGCATTGGTATTTAATAACATTAATTAATCAAATACATATATGAAATACATAGAATGATAAGTTCTGTCACCCACATTCTTGTGTACTGTAAACATACATTGAAGTTGGTGTGTTATAGAAACATGGGAGCTTTAAAAAAGTATTATTGCAGAGGAAAGTTTGCCCTATCTGAGAAACAATCTAGTGTAATTAAGATTTGGTATTTCACTGCCGCTACACCAGACAAAGCAAAATAAGAAATTATCCAAGGAAAAGGTAGTCCACATCACACTTTAACAATACGGTCTTGAAGGTTAACTAGACCACAACCTATTTTAACTATTTCATCTACAAGGTCCAACATAGAGAGAGGAATGCAGGAGTGCATATCTAAGAATTTGTAGATTCTAACCCGTCGAATCACACGTTCTATGTGGATACGTAAGCCTGCGATTGTTTTCATATTTAATACATTTTGTTTAGACAACTTTTCATCCTTTCCCACACTCACAGGCCTAACTAATTTACATCCTTTTGATACCAGTTCTCTCTCTATCTCTTTGAAACCTCGATCAGCTAAGACAGTGGCACCTTCTCGTAGATGGTCCAAGTATCCTGACACCCTCAAGATTTCCATGTCACTGCATCTTCCTGGTTTACCATTAGATACAAAATTAATAAGGCCATCAGGTGTAGATGATATCAGATACTTAATAGTGTTGCATTTTTTATACTCTGACCAAGACATACTTTGCGACATTGCTACTGAGGGTTTCTCAATCTGAATTTCAAAGCAGTCTATGATACTTTCTACTTTATTGAAATAGGCTTTGAATGAGTTTGGTAGCCTGCTCCGTATCACTTCTGATGATGGCCATCTTATAAGGCTTTGCAAATGGTGAGAAATAGTCGGTACATATCGTGAAAATATACGACTATAGCAGCTTTTAGTCACACCGAACATGTCAGCAATAATGTCGCAAGCTATCCCAGTTCTTATTTTCATTAAAATCATTAATAGAGCATCCTTTGTTGTTAATGCCTGACCTCTTTGACTATATGCCATTTTTTCACAAATCATATCCAATATATATATATGGTCACGTTGGATGCCTATATACCGATTGGGGTTTCTCATAATCATATTACGCGTAGAGAGAAGTGACAACTCCTGTGTACCACAATCATCTTCACTCTCATCTGATTTGGATGCTATGAAATCTGGGCTGGTATCACAATCATGGTCACTGTCACTGTCATCCGCATGCCCACAGGTATCTTTTTGTAGACTGGTTTCTGAAGAGGATGCAGATTGCTGGACGTTCATATTGCTGGCTGCATTAATCGGTCTTGGCACCAATCTTACTTGAATACCCTTTGACGCCTGGTATGCCAGCACCTGAAATGGAAGGTCTCCTCTTACTTATTCTTCAGTACCGTACTTCATCACCTTTAATGTTATGTAGCTACTTATGTGTGTTTCCTCATCCCTTGCAACTCATGCAAAACAGAACAAAACATTCTACTTAAATAATAATTAAATTAATTTTAAATATTCTAAACCAAAATGAGAATAGTACCTATTATGTATAGTACCAACAGTAGTATATGGGTTGGAAATATGGAACATGGGTGCTGCTGAGAAAATAGGAATGATGATGAGATATCTGAGGAGTAGGCTATGTGTGGTGTGACATGGATGGATAGAGTAAGAAATAAAGATATGAAAAGGAGAAATGGTACTGCATAATATCTGGCTGATTATAATACTGTACATGATACAGAACCTGGATACCAATGTTTCTTGTAGGTGGCCGTTTGGAGTGTGTAGGATTATCATCTGGAGTCTTCTCAGACAATGTGCTCATGTTGTCACCATCTTCATGATTTTCCTCTGTAGCAGTAGCAGCAGTACCTACCAAATTTAACCTATAAGTATGAATGTATCCCTACTTCTCATGTAAACAATAAATAAATAAAACTGGGAAATAACAACTTTTATCACCAATATTATATCACATCTGTACTGTACTAACAGAAATAAACACTGTAGTTCATTTAATTAAAACTAAAATATAACAGGTGATTACAGGTTACCTGGATCATAATTTTCTTTGTTGGTGAGTATTTCTTGTATTTTTCTTTTCCTCTGGAGAGATCTTCCCTTGTTATTTGCAGTAACACCTCTCCCCTGAGAGCAGAATATATGAGGCAAAACACCTGGCTTTAACTTTGCATTTCCTCCCATAGTTACCAGGTATCTAGTTTTGGAGGTCCTCTTCGAGCTGGAAATGTAAATCATTATAAAGTTTATTGTTACAGTATTTATGTGTAAGTTATGTCTTTCACTTCCTTATTGTTAGGCTGGGTATCCTTGCACATGCTTAGTTTATGCCTAAAATAAACATTTCCTATCATACCTTCTTCGTCAGGTTTACTATTTTTCATTTGCAAGTTAGGCCTATGTTGTTTACATGCATAGCATAGTAAAGGCATATTGTGTAACCACATTTACATTTGTTTGATTATTAATCTTAATTTGTACTATTTATGCCTCCCATAAGTATATCATGTAGTGTACCCACGAGTTCACATTATTTTATTTTGTAGACCTAAGTTATGCTAAATGTCTTATGCCTAGACGGGTGTATGGTTACCTAGGAATCATGTAACCACGTTTTCATTGTTATATTTTTACTTGTTCATGTTCTAAGTTCCTTTTTACTTCCCTATGGTTAGCTAAACATTATGGTTATTACTTACATTAAAATGATCTTGACAACAATAGGAGTGTCCTGATGCGATGGGGTTGGCTCGATGTGCTGCTTTCCACCACAGCTTCCTGGTCTTCATGTCCCTGGGAACAGTAATAAATCTCTTTTCTGGTGCGTTTCTACTCGTATTTTTGCACATTGGGACAAAACACCATTGTTGGCTATTGGCTGGCATGGTGAAGATGAAGTATATCCTCCGTAAAAGCACATTAATACCTCACAACTTCCCTCAACATCACAATCTCTCGCTTTAAAGCGTTCGCGGCGAAGTGCGTCTCTGGTAAGTGACGTCACGGATGTGTTGCCATCAACTTCCATATGTGCAACTTTGATGGTTTTTATATGCCAAACTATATTTTACTTTGTCAAATATATTACATAACAGGGCAATTCAGCTCATTTATTAACGATGTAAATTGTTTAATAGATTTTTTTTTCGATCGTCAACCAGTCCATTAATGTTCTTACCTTACCTATTTGTATCTTTACAGGATTGAGTCAAGTTCGGGTATAATCCTGCAGTAGTCTGGGGGTAAGTATATTTACACACATTTTACTTATAATGCAATAATTTTATGATTAACTTGTATTTTTGTTGTGTTGTACATCTGAGATTATTAAATAGGATTAAAATTGGAAGTTACACATAAGATAGAAATGGGTATTTATTGAAAGAATTACCATTCTGTAGAACACACAGGTTAGGTCCGGGTAGTTTGGTCTAGGTTAGGTTGGGTCAGGTTAGGTCAGACTAATTTCTGAACTATTTTTGTAAAACACCATAGATGAAAAGTGTGTTAGAATGGTCCAAAATAGTGAGTACTGATTCTAAAATATATAATGTAGTAAACACAGTACTTTTATAAATTTACCTAAAATACTAGGACCTAGGTGGATCTGGCAACACTGCTACAAAACGGTAATTCTTTCAATAAATACCCAATGGTTTTACCTTTACCCACTAATTTAGGTAAATATTGAAAGAATTGTCATTATTGCATATAGTTTTTCTACATTCATTACCCATTTATTTAGACAATTCTAAGACTATTTTCTTCTGTGGCATTTCCTCTGCAAATGCCACATTTCCAAGATATTCAAATGGGGGATTTTGAAATTAGCCTGACCTTACCTAACCTTACCTAGACCACAGCAGACTACCTGGACCTAACCTGGGCAAACTACTGTTATATAACCGTGGGAAAGTACAGGAAATGACCAGGGCAAAATACTGTAACCTAGCTGGATCTGGCAACACTGATACAAAATTGCAATTCTTTCATTAAATACCCTAATTTATAACATTCTAAGGTAATTATGGTAATTATTTATTCTATTGCCATTTTATATTATAATGTTTTTACCTTCTTTATCTACTAATTTATAAAATTATATGCCTCATTTCTTTTATAGCATTTTCATTGGCAATGCCCCATTTCCAAGATAGGTCATATTCAAATGGCACATTTTGAAATTAACCTGACCTTACCTAATCTAACCTAGACCACAGCCAAGGGTGGCAGTACGGTACGGTACAAAAAAAATATTGTAGGCTACAGTAGGGTCCCACAATATGCGAGTTCGCAATATGCGATTCGCATAAGATGCGAGGACCCCCAAATAATAAAAAATAATTATTTTGATATGCGAGAATGACCATAAAATGCGAATCTGAGGCTCAAAGTAGGGTAAATCCGAGGAGTTCCTTAAAATACGAACTTTTTTTTTTAAAATGCGAGCCGTAGGCGGGCGTTCGCACAGTGTTGCCACTTTTGAAAACAGAAATTCCCACAGATTTTACATAAAAATGCTTCAAACTATTTTTAATTGTTCACAATTATTTCATGTGAAAAGTTAGAAAATTAATAAACTAGGTGTTGCCCTTTTTGTCTGTACATAACAGATTAATAAAATAAAGGAATTCTTTTCTACATTTCAGAGAAAATAGTATGGAGGAGAATTGTTTTCTTTCAAATGCCTAATGAGCTCATTATAATAATTAGCCTACAGGTCACCACTGATATTAGATTCAAAATAAACAGTTAATCATTTTCATATCAGCTGGAACATTTCATTCCATCATTTACATTTGTATTTTATATTAAACTTGGTGCATCACTTAAAATTCTAATGTAACCAATACATCCTCCTCGGGCACATCTTCATTGCTTGGAAGAATCTTTGCCCAAAAATTTCTTACCATCAAACTGTGTTAGATGGTAAGTTTTCTTTGCAGCACTCATTATATCAATGCTAATTCAAGTGTGGATACCAACTGACTAAAGTTACGACAGCGGTAGAGGCCTCTGTCTCCCTCCTCTGTCACTCTGTGAGGACAAGCTACAGTTAAAGTCCGTTAATCCGACCACGGATACTCCGAAAATCCCAATAGTCCGAATTTTTTAAAGTGGTAATAAACATTTCAATTTTGATGTCCGAGTGGCCTATGTGGGGATTTTCCGGGTGTATCGTCACATATGCCTACATGATTCGCGTACAGCTGGGCCATCCACACTCTCCCACCTATTATGCGTACCTATGCGCAAATTAATATTAAGTGGAAGTGATTTTTCAAAGAAAATTACCAAAATTAATGAATACAAACTAAGGAATGTCTGAGCACGAATGAAAATTCAATGAGCTTTAGTGATAACTGAAATTTCCACCCCACTGTCACTCATGCTCGCTTGATCAGAGCCTTCTAGAAGGTGCTGGCTTGATACACGCGTGATAAACCTAACCCCTTTATAGTGAACAACTTCTCAATACGGGCATTTTTCATACTTTTAACACATATCCCGGTACAGACATTTGATATGGTGAAAAGTGCAAGTGATTGTATGAGAAAATTACAAAGAATAATTAATATAAACTGAGGAAATGTGTTTGTATGAGTAGAAACTCATGAATTATTGGTGTTAACTGAACTTGTCAACTCGTCACGCACTACACACACGCTATTAGGTCTAACCTTTTAGAATGAATAACCTTTATAAACATTCATTTTCCATACTTTGGGCTCAAGTTTAGAATTATTTTAGTTACTAGCTGTGTATGGGAACCAGAGATACGAGTGAAAGCACACATAGTTTTGAGAGTGAGTGTACAGACAGACAATCAGTCATACGCATCAAATTTAAGCCCTCGGATATCTCAGATCTTCTGATAACTCGTCAAGGGTCTCCCCTCAATTGATCCGAAATAACGAGGGTTTACTGTAACCCTATAATGTGTGTGTTTCTTTTTCCATATCTGTAGGCCTATTTGGAGGTCCAACCAATAGTCCGAAAAAATTAATAGTCCGAATGACCTTCAGTCCCCTGCAATTCGGATTACAGGACTTTTACTGTAGTTCCTGTTTTAACTTGTGTTTACATACACACACACACACACACACACTCATTTTTCACAATATTCTTAGCATTATCTTAAAATTCCCCCTGTACATAATCCCACTAGAATTTAAGGTAAGGGAAAAATTGCATTTTTTTTTTTATTGATAGTGTGTATTTTCTCATTTTCATTTATTAATATATTATTTTCTGTTTGTATGTGACTGAAATGTATGGTATCATGCCCCAATTACCTTTTTAAGGGATTATTACCAACAAAATTGGAACTTTACGGCAATTTTTTGGGGCAGATCGACCATAAGACGTATTTCCCATAGGTTACGTGTATCGTAAGATGCGAATTCGCAATATGCGAGCTCGTCCATCGACCATAAACTCGCATATTGCGGGACCCTACTGTAATTCCGCACGCTTAAAAATATCATACCATAATTTTGTACCTTACCCAAAGAACCGTACCGTACTAGTATGAAAAAGTAAAATATTGTTCCCAATATCGTACCAATGCCATAAATTACATCTCTGAAATTAATCCATTATATGAACTACCTCTGTAAACAGTTCCTTGTCCAGACTCAAGGTTAAGTTCCTATAATTGTGTTTTTACTTTTGTTATTAGTGAATATCACTGTAAATATAATAATATCCCTGTAAATACAGTAAGTGTGTGTGTGACTGTGGAAGAGAGAAAGAGTTTATATAATAGGATTATAGAAGACAATAATTTTTCTTTTTTAGAAATGAACTTGCCAATGTATTCCTTTCTGGAACTTGCACTAGGTTACTAAGGGTGAAGGCTGCAGTATATTATTACAAGGCAATGAGGCATACATACACCATGATAATTCAAGGCTAAATTAGAACTGCAATTATTTTTTATTCTGTTAGCAGGTGCAGTAGTATGAACTTACATAATAGACTATACTGTACACATTTTCCATATTTGTCTTGGAATCAACTAAAGAAATCAACCAATAAAACATTAAGAGGAAATACTAAATAGACGTCAATTTAAGCTTTGCATTTCATTAGAGGACTCCCGAGTTTCGACTTCCGAGTCACTGGACACGAACTGAACACGACAGCGACAGTCTACGAGCAGACGACTACAGTGTACACACACACACACACATGCTAAAAGAGGGTTGAACCTAAAAAAAGAACGTTTGTCAATAAATTTATTTTGTTGCCTTTTCATCCGGATATTAGGTTATTTTTGACAGGACAGTGGAACGTATATTCAAATTTTTAATAAAGTACGAAAAGGGTATGAAAAAAGTACGGAAAAGGCACAAAAAAGTAACGTTATTTCGTACCGTACTTTAGAAATATAGTACCGTAATGTAATACCATACTTTTATAATTAAAAATAACATACCGTACTGTAATTCCGTACCGTACCATACCATACTGCCACCCTTGACCACAGCAGACTACTGGGACCTAACATGGGCAAACTGCCGGGAACTAATTTGGGCAAACTACCAGGACCTAACTTGGGCAAACTACTGGGACCTAACCTAACCTCAACTTTACTTATCTGACCTAACCTAACATAATCGGTAATAATTAAGTGTTTGTCCATTATTTGGTTTTCTACTCGAGGTTTTCAGTGGATGTAAACACTTGGCAGCCATCTTGAATTGATATTATTATAGTGGAAGTGATGGATCCAGTTCTCAATATGAAAGCAACTGTTGGAACCTGTACCTAATATTAACTGACCATGTTTTATAATTGCAGTTTAATGATGCTGATTTAAAGCCTTAATTTGCCGACTGGGATAAACAGCAAGTACATTAAATATAAGACACACACACACACAGGTACACAACAACTACTAATGGTGGAACCATTTCCTTGGAACTAGTTTGTAGATGAGAACCAATTCTAATATAAATCATCAAGAATAGATAGAACTGGTTCTGGTACCGGTTCCTGCTAGGTATGCAGCATGTAGCTACAACGAATACCAGCGGAAAATGTAATCAATTAATTAAGGGTAGATGTATTTAATGTATTTAATAACCAGTAAAGAAATGACGTACAGTTAAACCTCGATCTAATGGACCCTGATGCAGTGGATTTCGGATGCAATGGACACAATCCGCTGGAGAAAAATGTAAAAATTTGCCTGAATTTTGGGTTCGAATGTTTAAAACTCCCACCCGGGTGAATCATACCAAGACCGCTACTTCAGCTCTTGTCCACTTGGCGGTGCGTGTGTTTTGTTTTGTTTAAAAGCATGAGTTTCTCTTTATTTTTTCTCCATTATATTATTTACATTATACAGTAGGTACATTATTTACACATCATTACATGTCTATTTATGTATACAGTAAAAGTCCCTTAATCTGGAAGGCAGGGGAGTTTGAGACTTGCGATTTAGCAAACATTCTGTGTTATCGGAAAATAGACTCCAAAATTCATATAGAATACTTTTATTACTTTTAAATACAGGTTTCCCTGTCACACGTAAATTATGAGGTAGGGAGGAGGTAGTGGGAAGATCGCAGCTGTTGTCAGCCAGTGTTGCCAGGTCTGCTTGACGAAACTACCCTAACTTCACATTAAAATTTTTCCTTTATGCCTCAAAAATTCCCTGTTTGTTCTTGAAGAATTACGTTCCTTTTAGTACTTCATCTGGTAGAAAGTTCTCTAGTTACACTTGAACAATCTTTATATAATTTCCCTGTGTGGACTTGAAAATTCCATAAAACAGATAAATTTCCCTGCACCTGTTGCCAGGTACAGGGAAATTTATCTGTTTTAGGGAATTTTGTAGTCGACACAGGGAAATTATATAAAGATGGTTCAAGTGTAAATAGAGAAATTTCTAACAGACGAAATAACAAAAAGAAAGACCATCAATGTTCAGGAGAAAAGTAAACAAGGAATTATTGAGGCAAAAAAGGAAATTATGTTGTTGAAGTTGGGGAAATTTTGTGCATCAGACCTGGCAACACTGGCTGTCACACATAATTTATGAGTGTCGGGAGGGGGTGATGGGATGATAGTGATCACAGCTGACACTCATAATTTAATGTCTTATGAGGTCTTAACTTCTTAGTGGGCTTCTTTGGTAATTTATTAGGAGTCATGATAAATACTGTAGACACCCACAATACTGAATTATATCCCGGGATATTACTTTTTCGGATTTTTTTGTTCTATTTTTTGGGATACAGTAATTATGGGTAAAATTGGTGGGCCCAAAAAGTTCCGGGGAGGCGAGCATTCCGAGGTACAGACCTCCAGATTAAGGGACTTTTACTGTATATACAGTTGACTCTCGAATAAATCCAAGGGGTTCTTATACAAAACTAGCAAAATCATAATGAACATGTCACGAAATTATATCACTGTCGTCTGTGAAGTGAGGGTGAGTGTGTTCCCACCACTTCTTCCACGTTCCTTCCCCCCCTACCCTCGGTCTCCATTCACCCTAGCTCAAGGACAAGGGAATATAGGCCTAGCGTGCCTTGTCACCTTGTGTGTGACTCGCTCGTGTTTAGTAATTACAAGTTAACCACCAGCTTCAACACTCAGTCATGCCAGGTGGTGCATTTATAAAACGGAAGGCCATATCCTTCGATATAAAGAAGGAACGTTTTTGTCTCGGACAGAGAAAGGAGAAGGAAACACCAGCATATGGTTAATAAAGGTAAACAAACGATAGCACACACTATCTCCCCCCTACCACACATGCCGACGACTCATTTCAGTCATGAGTCGTCTGCAAAAACCTTAATACAAATTGTTATATGCTTAATACGAATTGTAATACTGTATTTGCATTTGTAAAGTAACTACAGTACACTTCTCTTCACTTTTAACACTCGTCACTCCGCTCTGCCACCTCACTCAGCGCTCTGAGCGGGTGAGCGTGGCTGCGTTAAATCGAACAATGAGCGATATTTAATCATATCTCCCCTATATATTACACAGTGTTAAATAAACAAGAACATGAAGGAAAACCCTTCAAAAGCTCCGGCTCTTAATGATTCAAGTGAAATAATAAAATATCCATATGTAAACGTCTCAAAAATATTAATTATGTCTTATCTGGATTTTCGTATTCATATGGTTATATTGAAATTTTGAAAATGAACCCTTTTTATTGAGGGTGAACCCCTCGGTTGAACCCCCTCTCGGTTGAACCTCTTAAATATTGGTTGAATTCCTTTTAAGAAGTGGTCACCCCAAGAAGAAACAAAAATGATAATAATAATAATAAATGATTCAATATCGGTAAAAGAAAATGGATGGGAGGAAGAGAGTGAGATGAACCCCTTTTAAGAAGTGGTCGCCCCAAGAAGAACGAGAACAAGAACAATAATTCGGATAAAACCTCGAGCTCTCGGCTTAGGCCGGAGTTAAAAACGCGTTACTCAAAATCTCGTTATTCGAGAGTCAACCGTATCTCTATTTTGTGTTAATTTTTGTACATACACCTTTTATTTTTCATACCCCCCCCTAAAATTCCTCGCTGTAACGGACACCCTCTCCCCCCTATTAGTCCATTAGATGGAGGTTTAACTGTACATGTATTGAGAAATTTATTTGACAGAAAAAAATTAATGCGAGTGATTATAAACAAATTCTTGACTAATACCACATAAATTTACTTTATTTAACCTAACCAAATCTAACCTTACCTATTTCACCTAACCAAACATTACCTTATTTGACCTAACCTAACATTATCTTATTTCACCTAACCAATCCTAACCTTACCTTATTTCACCTAACCAATCCTAACCTTACCTATCTGACCTAACCAAACCTCACCTTACCTATTTGACCTAACCAAACCTCACCTTACCTATTTGGCCTAACCAAACCTAACCTTACCTATTTGGCCTAACCAAACCTCACCTTACCTATTTGACTTAACCAAATCTTACTTTATTTCACCTAACCAAACCATACTCTATTTCACCTAACCAAACCTTACCTTATTTGACTTAACCTTACCTAACCTAACCTAGACCACAGCAGACTATTGGGACCTAACTTAGGCAAACTACTGGGACCTAACTGGACATAGGCTATTTTTTATGGTACAGAATATTACAGTAATATTCAGTAAATGTTTGAATCTTCAAATGATGTAAGACTGGTATTGTTATTGTTTCAGATATGAAGTAATACTGTAGTTGGCAGCCCTGACAGCAATAACAGTGTGGTTGGCAGCCCTGACAGCAATAACAGTGTGGTTGGCAGCCCTGACAGCAAAACAGTGTGGTTGGCAGCCCTGACAGCAATAACAGTGTGGTTGGCAGCCCTGACAGCAATAACAGTGTGGTTGGCAGCCCTGACAGCAATAACAGTGTGGTTGGCAGCCCTGACAGCAATAACAGTGTGGTTGGCAGCCCTGACAGCAATAACAGTGTGGTTGGCAGCCCTGACAGCAATAACAGTGTGGTTGGCAGCCCTGACAGCAATAACAGTGTGGTTGGCAGCCCTGACAGCAATAACAGTGTGGTTGGCAGCCCTAACAGCAATAACAGTGTGGTTGGCAGCCCTGACAGCAATAACAGTGTGGTTGGCAGCCCTGACAGCAATAACAGTGTGGTTGGCAGCCCTAACAGCAATAACAGTGTGGTTGGCAGCCCTGACAGCAATAACAGTGTGGTTGGCAGCCCTGACAACAGTAACAGTGTGGTTGGCAGCCCTGACAACAGTAATAACCAAGTGGTCATATTGGTGGCAGAATAAAGCTGTGTTAGTGATGGAGGTGGAAGGAAGTGACACCATCAATGTTGTCAGAGAAGAGAAGTGTAACAAATTGGTCTGTCAACAATGTGGTCGAAAGTTTGGTAGGAAATGCCATCTTACTCAACATTTGTTGACTCATACTGCAAAGAAAATGTTTATGTGTGATGAGTGTGGTAAAGAGTTTAATTGTAAATCTAACCTTAAGAGACACATACTTATACACACAGGGGAGAGGAACTTTGAATGTGATGAATGTGATAAAAAGTGTGTGACAAAGAGTGAGCTAAAGACACACATACTTATACACACAGGAGAGAAGAACTTTGAATGTAATGAATGTGGTAAAAAGTTTGTGACAAAGGGTAATCTAAATAAACACATACTTATACACACAGGAGTGAAAAACTTTGAATGTGAAGAATGTGGTAAAAATTATCTGACAAAGGATAACCTAAAGCAACACCTACTTATACACACAGGAGAGAAGAACTTTGAATGTGATGAATGTGGTAAAAAGTTTGCGAGAAAGGGTGATTTAAAGGATCACATTTTTATACACACAGGAGAGAAGAACTTTGAATGTAATGAATGTGGTAAAAAGTTTAGTATAAAATCTAATCTTAAGAAACACATACTTATACATACAGGAGAGAAGAACTTTGAATGTGAAGAATGTGGTAAAAAGTATCTGAGAAAGAGTGAGCTAAAGACACACATACTTATACACACAAGAGTGAAGGACTTTGAATGTGATGTATGTGGTAAAAAGTTTGCGAGAAAGGGTGATCTAAAGAAGCACATACTTATACACACAGGAGTGAAGGACTTTGAATGTGATGAATGTGGTAAAAAGTTTGCGAGAAAGGGTGATCTAAAGGATCACATTTTTATACACACAGGAGAGAAGAACTTTGAATGTAATGAATGTGGTAAAAAGTTTAGTATAAAATCTAATCTTAAGAAACACATACTTATACACACAGGAGTGAAGAACTTTGAATGTGGAGAATGTGGTAAAAAGTTTGGTCAGAAATCTAACCTTAATAGACATTTAAAAGTTCATACAAGAGTATAGGATTATGAATGTAATGAATGTGATAAAAAGTTTTCTGACAAATCCCAACTCACATTACACCAAACTGTTCACACATGAAATAAAACATTGAATGTAAGTAGTGGCAAACAATGATTGCTCCCCTCCCCCCTAAGCATGATAGGAAAAAACTGAAAATATCAAGAGGTAGCACATTATATTGTAGGTCTATGGTGACAAGTTCAGTATTCAGTGTTGATTCCATAGTGGTATTAGGTTGTAGGGGAGGTGGCCGTGTGGTTAGTGTTCTGGACTCATAACCTAGAGGTCTGGAGATCGATCCTCTGAGGTGAGGGCCTGAGAATATTCACTCTTATGATTGGAATGTCAGGCACTAACTATAAAGCCACCAAACGTCGTAAAACACCATTGCTGGTACCATAACAGCTGCAGTATTTGGGAATTACCCTCACTTCCCTCTCTCTGTGGCTGGGTACCAGTTCGAAAGTCGTGACGTGTGTGTATGAGCAGCAGTTGACCTGGGCCATGATAATGGGCTTGATTAAGCCTATGTCCAGTGTCAGAACATATATATATATATATATATATATATATATATATATATATATATATATATATATATAATAAAACACCTAAAAGTCTTCATTATTTCTCAAAAGCTGAGTATCCACATTCACAAAATCTATCAAACAGTTAGATAATGGTGATCACTGCATAGTTTACTCACCAAATTCCTTAAATAATTCCCTTATAAGTCATTTACATGGCTAAGATTTGTTTGGTTTGCATGCTTACAAACCAATAGCAACCACTGTGGAATGGACCCTCAGTGTTGCCTCCATTGGCATCATGAACAGCTTGAAGACCAGCAGGGTAGGAAGACAATAGTGACTCAAAAAGCTCCGTGTTGAACTCCATTCCCTGAAGTACAGCATTGATGTGCTCCTCCATCTTGGTATGACTATATTGAGTTGATAGAGGTTCAGACAACATCCTTTTTTCAACCTCGTCCTTCAAGATCGATCCAACATTTATACAGATCAGGAGAATTACTGGGCCACTCGTCATTACCAAAGAAGTCAATGTTGTTGTCCTTCAGAAGGTTCTGGCTGGGTTCAAAGCACTTTACATATGGTGCTTCTTTTCACTGTCATTTAACACAGCAGCAAACATGTTGATACCAGCAAAGAAGAAGTGAATATACTTTCAGATGATATCACCATCATATTTCTAGCTAATACAGTATTTGTCCAGCAGGGTTGTGGAGAAGGCTATCAATGTTTACCACCCTTTAATAAATGTGGAACAAAATTAATTAATAAATGTATTGTTAAAAAAACACACATTGTCACACACACAACATATAGATGACAGTAATGTTTGGTGATAGGTTGGTGTCTTAATATTAAATGGAACTGAAGTATGTTAAAATAACAGCTGTTGTTAGTAGTGACAGGTTATTGTCTTAATATTTAATATATTATTAAAACTGAAGTTTTGATATAGTATAATATAATGTGGCCTTGATATATGTTAAAATAACAGCTGCTGTTTGTAGTGATAGGTTGGTATCGTAAGGGACCCTGTGATGTAGTCAGAAAATTGGAGGTAAATGAGTCCTTCAATTACTGCTATGAAACACCACCTACATGGAATGAGTTTGTTTTGTGGTGTACTCAGGAACAATCAGAAGCCATTAATTCTCAAATACGATCACAGGGTCCATAATATTAAATGTATAGTATATGTATATGTAGGACTGAAGCCTGTGTGTGTGTGTGTAGAGGTAGTGGTGTTTGTGGAG
This sequence comes from Petrolisthes manimaculis, assembly GCA_034508575.1. NCBI lineage: Eukaryota > Metazoa > Arthropoda > Malacostraca > Decapoda > Porcellanidae > Petrolisthes > Petrolisthes manimaculis. Next base: position 315,676 of record JAWZYT010001275.1, on the reverse strand, counting down.
TGGATGTTGCTGATATTGTAAACCCTAAATATACAATAAATAAATCCTTGTATCCACCACTGTCTTCATTTTACACTCAGTTCCTCATTGATGACTACAAAATGTATGTGTGTTCCCAGCCTTTTGTTATTCATTACCATTCTCACCCTGTGTTTAAAGAACCCAGGCTTGTGTTATTACCATAAACACTAAGTGATTTACTGACCCAGTGTTAAAAGGCTAGTGTGTGTTCCCAGACTTGTGCTATTCATTACCATTGCCTTGGAGGCAGGGAGAGGTGCCAGAGGACTGGAGTAGAGCCATAATTATGACTGTATAAGGAATGGTATGGGGAGTAGGGACGAGTATGGTAGCTATAGTGGAAAAAGCCTTCGTGTGACAGGAAAGGTGTATGGGAAGGTTCTTACTGAGTGATAACTGAAGTAACTGGGAATAAAGTTAGGGGCGGTTCAGAAAGGAATGTGTCCACCAGATCTTTACAATAAAATCAACATTGGAGAAATATATTGGGAAGAGTAGAAAGCTGTATGTGCCTTCATGGATGGAGAAAAAGACATATGATAGGGTTGATTGGAGAGCTATGGCAGTTGTGCTAAGGATTTATGGTGTTGGTGGGTGGTTGCTGGAAGACATTGAAGGAGATGAAGGTCAAAGTGAATGGTTTGGGTGGGTGCCAAGCTGAGGCTGATGGGAAAACAATGGTCCTTGGTGACAAGCTTACTTGCTGATGATACTGTTATGATGGCTGAGAGTAATAGGGAGCTGCAGCGGGTGGTGGGTGAGTTTCAGTCCCAGTGTAAACAAAGAAAACTGTTGGTGAATGTTGGTAAAAGTTAGGTAATAGTATTTGAAATTGATTGACTTTAGTACACCGTAGGTTATAGGGTGGGAGTGACAACTGGGACTGTAGTCACCCCTTGGTGAAAGGAGAGAGAGAGAGAGAATGATGAAGGTAAAACATATAGAAGAACATGTGTTAATGGAGAGAGGGTCACAGGATAACACACACGGCTGGTTATTGGCATTTCAAGAGGGTGAGTGGCGAGGTTGTGAGGTAATACTCGAGTAGAGGAGGTTAACTAGAGGAGTAATGTTTGTGTTGTTTCCTCAACTGATCAGTAACAGAAGACCGGACCACCATCCATGACCCTCGAAAGGTAGGAGTGGGTCAGTTTGGAGGCAACCAACACGGTACAATCATCAGTGGACAGTACAAGTGTGGTAGTTAAAATTCACCGTCACACTGACTTGGTAAAACAATAACCAATATATGAAGGAAATTATGGTAAATATTGAGATTATCTGCGTCCTCGATTTTCACACTTTCTGGGAATCAAAATCACCCGTTTCATTTCTATTATTCTATTGGAGACTATTTTAGTTTGTGGATATACATAAAAAGCATGTATATTATTTATATATATTTACTTTGGAATGGGAGCAATGACTTTCCTAGAAGGTTACCAACTTCTCGCCTCTGCATGTAGTGCTACCTTATACAGGGATACTTATTTGGGAAATTGTATGAAGAATGTTCAATAAGTAGTCCAGTGTGGCCACCACCCGGCCCTTCTGACATAGTGTTCTGAACTCAAACCCTAGAGGTCGGGAGATCGATCCTCTCAGGTGATGGCCTGAGAATATTTATCTTCCGATTTGAGTGTCAGGCACTAACTATAAGGCCACCGAACATCATAAAACACCCTCACTGGTACCATAACAGCTGCAGTATTTGGGAATAACCCTCACTTCCCTCTCTCTGTGACTGGGTACCAGTTCGGAAGTCGTGACGTGTGTGTGTGAGCAGCAGTTGACCTTGGCCATGGTTACAGGCTTCATGAAGCCTATGTCCAGTGTCGGATAATAAAAAAAAATCATAAGCTGGATGGAGTCATTGTTGATGCCTGTCCGGGATGCAACACAGCACCCCATTCTATTGAAAACTGCAATGTACACAAACACAACAACACAATATACACACAACCATTCACCAACAACACAACATACACTCTCTGAGGGCATTGTGGGAAAGCCTGGTTCAGGCCATGGCCTTCCTCAGGAGCTCGGGGCTGCTCGGCCAGACAGCTTGAGGAACTTCAACAACAACAACAACCCCATATTTGACCATCTATCAATATTCTTGATATTTCCATTCCACTTACAAATGAAAAATCTACCAAAATAAAATTGAATTTAGACATTTGTGACTCCTAAATATAACCAACTTTTTTCCTATAAACTCAATAATATTGACTGGAATGCACTCTTATCTTTGCAAGATGTTAACATACATTTCTGTACATTCCTTGCCAAAGTTAATGAAATACACACTAACTGCTTTCTGTTAAAAACTAAATATATTTATGAAAAAAAGACTACAAAACCCTTGGATAACAGCTGCTGTTATTAAGTCCATTAAAACTAAAAACAACCTTTATAAAGACTATAAAGTTGGTGCTATCTCAGAAAACCATTATAAAGAATATCCCAATATGTTAAACAAGATTGTCAACAACTCAAAAAGGTCCTACCTACTACATACATATATTTACAATATTCAAGAATGATACTAAATAAATCTGGAATGCAATAAATCAACTTTATCAAGAATGGTGAAGTGTGTGAACTACAATCAGGATTTACAGCAGGACCCAGAGTGGAGAATAATATATTTATGTTAGATTACTGTATATTGGTTATAGCAACAATAGACTATAAGAAAGCATTTGACTCCATAAATAGAAAAGCCCTGATAGAAAGTCTAAAATATTATAAGTGTGATAAACAAGTAATAGACATTATAGCCAAGTTATATAAAGGAGATACAACCACATTACATAGTGATGACAACAAGGTGTGTGACATAGACACACACACACACACACACACGCATTCTCTCTCTCACTTTCTAACACACACACACCTTCCTCTCTCTCTCTCTCTCTCTCTCTCTCTCTCTCTCTCTCTCTCTCACACAGGTTTTAAAATGACATCAAAATAGTTTTATAATACTATTTCTATAAGGATGTAGGATTAAAATAAAATTGTTGATGTTAATATATTACTGTGATAGAGAGAGATAGAGAGAATATGTGTATTTGAGTGGGTGAGAGAGAGACTGTGTGTGTGTGTCCGAGAGTGATTAAAGATTAATGTGTGAGAGAGAGAGAGAGACTGTGTGCGTGTGTCAGAGAGAAGTTAATGTGTGTGTGTCTGTATGTGAGAGAGATTAATGTGTATGTGAGAGAGACTGTCTGTGTGTGTGTAAGAGACTGTGTGTGTGTGAGAGAGAGAAACTGTGTGTGTGTCAGAGAGAATAATGTGTGTGTGAGAGAGACTGTGTGAGAGAGAGAGACTGTATGTGAGAGAAAGATAGAGAGAATGTATGTGTGTGAGAGATAGAGAGAATGTATGTGTGAGAGATAGAGAGAATGTATGTGTGTGAGAGAGAGAGAATGTATGTGTGTGAGAGAGAGAGACTGTGTGTGTGTGAGAGAGAAAGATAGAGAGAGATTGTATGTAAGTGAGAGAGAGATAGAGAAAGACAGTGTGCGTGTGTGTGTGTGAAGATAAACTGTGTGTGTGTGTGTGTGTGTAAAAGATATACATTGTGTGTAAAAGATAAACTGTGTGTATGTGTGTGTGTGTGTAAAAGATAAACTGTTATGTGTGTGTGTGTAAAAATATATATGATATTTTAAAAATAATATGTAAATGAATAAAAAAATAAAATAAAAAAAATATAAAAATATATTATTTGTCCCTCCTCTCTCTCTCTCTCTCTCTCTCTCTCTCTCTCTCTCTCTCTCTCTCTCTCTCTCTCTCTCTCTCTCTCTCTCTCTCTCTCTCTCTCTCCTTCGTAATATATAATAAATAAATAATAATTTGTTTCTATTTCCTTAGCAGATAAGAAATAAAAATAATATTAAATAATTATCCCATGAAATAAATGGGTTTAATATTAATTATCCCATGAAATAAATGGGTTTAATATTAAATAATTATCCCATGAAATAAATGGGTTTAATATTAATTATCCCATGAAATAAATGGGTTTAATATTAAATAATTATCCCATGAAATAAATGGGTTTAATATTAATTATCCCATGAAATAAATGGGTTTAATATTAAATAACTATCCCATGAAATAAATGGGTTTTATATTAATTATCCCATGAAATAAATGGGTTTAATATTAAATAATTATTCCATGAAATAAATGGGTTTAATATTAATCAATAATTAAATAAGGAGAAAAGAAATATATGTCACGGTTTGATCCGTGATCATAACGTAACGTACGTACGTAGTAGAATGCTATTAAATATATATATATATTAACAAAGGGACACCACGTGTTTGGGAATTTCCATTCAGTCAAGTCAGGAAGACAGAGACAGAGAAATTTGAAAATAGAGGAGTGCTAGGTACCTGTTAATTAAGGAAAGGTCATGTCAGGTCAGGTGAGGTCGAGTACCCACTCACTCCATCCCGTGTCTGGAGGTATTGCTACAATTTTTGCATTAATAATTATGCTATGGGGGCATCTATTACTTATTAAAATTGATTTTGAAGTGGAAGGGAATCATTTGCAAGCAGTTGCATGTTATGGGAAAAGTGATTTGCATGTATAACTAAAGTGTGAGTGACATATGTAAACGTAGTCAAGGATTAGGCCATACGAACACCTAGATATTGGACAGTTTTGATGAGTCACTCGCCAGGTAGAAAAAGGTAGAATGGGGAGGTGTCAGAAGGGTAATTATCCTTACCTCCCATGTCTTGATTTTGAGAAATATATTCAGTTGGTATAGTACACTCCACGAAGCAACACGTCGTATCCAGCCCTCCTTGCTTTGTCTGGGGGCCTATAGTTTTAACGTAACGTCGAAATTGTTTAATTACTTTTTCACAAGACTTATTGTTAATTAACTCACTATTCATTCGCTAGACGAGAATCAGTAAGGTGTCATTTTACAGGTGAGGAGAGGGCTGGCCGGAATTACGAGTGTCTTCTGTGTGTACGAGGGACAGTAAACGAGTGTGAAATTGACATTGAAATATACCAACTGGGTTGCTTGATTTCCATTACTATTACGATAACGTAATTACCGTCTCCTGTGTGTGCGAGGGGAAGTGCTAGCTCGTGATAAGTATATTAAAGTAAAGTAATATTACTGTCCACGTGTACTACGAGCGACTGAGGAAGCACGTGTCCGAGCGACGAGGAGTAAGTACATATACGTAGCTATCTATTGGAGCGTGAACGGAAGTGTGTGTGTGTGATTTTTTTTGATTGAATTTAATTATTCATTTTGTTGGCTTGGAATTTATTAATAAATAGAGAAAATTGTCATTTTGTGTTGTAATTGACCATTATTGCATGCTCTATAATCATACATATATAGCAGGACGAACCCAGAAATAAATTTATTGTGTTGGAGGGAAGGATACAGGGATTATAACTCTGGGTAACTCGCTGCAGCCAACCAACGAGATTACATATTAACCAGTAAGGTAAGCTTGGTAATTATTATAAAGCTACATTCATTGATATCTATAAGTCCACCCCCACATAATTGGAGCCCAACGTGGGGCCTGCTCTTTGTATTAATTCCAGTCACACACGCGCACACCTTCACGAGTAGATAGATTACGGTTGTCCAGGAATTAAGGCAAAGGAAACAATAGAAAATATTTTAATATGTATACCGTAGCGGAATTAATGGAGGAAGCCCGAAGCTTGGGATATACAGATACGGTCGAGATTCGACAGTACGTAGAGCGTCGTCAAGAGGATGACAGGCTCGAAAGGTTGAGTCAGAGAGAGGCTGAAAAGGAACAGAGAGAGGCAGAAAAGGAAGAGAGAGAGAGAGAGCATGAAAGAGAAAGATGGGCACACGAACAGAAAATGGCGGAACTGCAAGCACGAGTGAATGGTAGTCAAACCGCGAGCGGAAGCAGTACTGCAAGCTCGACTACAGTAACTCCGAGGCTACAACTGGCGAAGTATGTAGAGGGAGACGAAATTGAACCGTTTATTGAGCGATTCGAGATGCTTGCAGACACATACGTCTTTAGTGACGATGTGAAGAAAATAGAGTTCCTTAACCTGTTTGATGGTAAAGCCCTCAGTATCCTCTACCGACTCGATCCTGACACCAGGAATTATGCGAGCATGAAAAAAGCTCTGTTACAAGCATATGGGGTGACGGTCGATGATGCACGGAAGCAGTTTTTGAGTGCTTCCTTGCAAGATAAAGAGACCGTTGCACAGTTTAGTGCACGTCTCGCTAGCCACCTGGATCAGTGGTTTGATAAGGCCGAAACACCCAAGACGTTGGAGGGGATAAAGGACTTGTTGCTTCGCACGCAACTAGAGAAGTCGTGTCCGCCAGAATTGTCGGCCCAGATTAAAACCCATAAGATTAATTGCCTCAAGGAAATGGTAGAAATTGTCTGATGCACATTTTACCGCATACGGTTACCACACGCGGGTTCAGTCGTGTGAGAATATTGCTCAGATAAATAAGCCTTCCCAAGACTCTGCTGGTTCATATAATCAGTCGAGTAATAATGATAATTCACAGCAGCAGAGTCAGGTTGTACGTCAACAACCTAATCCTCACTTTAATCACGCCAAGAAACAAGGCAATAATTATTATTCTCAGCAGTCAAGTCAGTACCGTTACCAGGGGAGAAGTAACGGGAAGAGTTATAATAATAACCATGGTGGTAACAAGGGTTATTATCAGCGATCGGCTGCTGCTACATATAGTGAACCACAGTACCCAGCTGTAGGTATGGCTAGCGCTGCTGGGGAAACTCCCGAGGGTGGAGAAGGATATACCCAGCAGACGACGGAAGCTCGTCAGGGTGAGAAGGATGAAGGGTTACGTGTTCACGGGGATCATCGGTGGTTTAAAGGGAAGTGCTAGCATTGGGGCAGACCTTATGTCACGGTTGCCTGGGGAAAATCGAGCGAGTAATTAATTATGGGTTATGATTAGGATTCAAATTACTCGTTTTATTATTTATCTTCGAGTGCAACGAGCACAAAACCTTTATCCAAACTCAGATTTGGGGTTCACCTCGGTCTGATGTTTGGATATTGCATTGGGTCTTCCAAGACTTGGGTTCCAGCGGTTATCCCTGACTCTAGTCTTGGATGATTAATTAATATATATATTGCCTTACAGGAACTGATGGCAGTTGGATGGTCTCCAGAATATTTTTTGCATTTTATTATTACATATTATGTAACAATGACACAATGTATTACATACACCACACTTATATATTGTTTAAATGTGTACTATTGGTACTAGACATTACCAGGTATAATTATTCTTGCCACGGAGTTTCTCCTTAGATTTTAAAGTTAAAGTAACTGTTAGGAGTTTTTCACTCATTGGCAAAAATAAACACTTAACTGGTATTAAGTCATGACACATACAAGAACGAGTGAAGTGTGAGTGAGTTATTATTGTAATAGTTATACATGCAAAGACGTCATTACCACTTCATTATTTTATTAAACATTGCATAGAGCAATGTCTCTTCTGTGTGTGCGAATGTCACGGTTTGATCCGTGATCATAACGTAACGTACGTACGTAGTAGAATGCTATTAAATATATATATATTAACAAAGGGACACCACGTGTTTGGGAATTTCCATTCAGTCAAGTCAGGAAGACAGAGACAGAGAAATTTGAAAATAGAGGAGTGCTAGGTACCTGTTAATTAAGGAAAGGTCATGTCAGGTCAGGTGAGGTCGAGTACCCACTCACTCCATCCCGTGTCTGGAGGTATTGCTACAATTTTTGCATTAATAATTATGCTATGGGGGAATCTATTACTTATTAAAATTGATTTTGAAGTGGAAGGGAATCATTTGCAAGCAGTTGCATGTTATGGGAAAAGTGATTTGCATGTATAACTAAAGTGTGAGTGACATATGTAAACGTAGTCAAGGATTAGGCCATACGAACACCTAGATATTGGACAGTTTTGATGAGTCACTCGCCAGGTAGAAAAAGGTAGAATGGGGAGGTGTCAGAAGGGTAATTATCCTTACCTCCCATGTCTTGATTTTGAGAAATATATTCAGTTGGTATAGTACACTCCACGAAGCAACACGTCGTATCCAGCCCTCCTTGCTTTGCCTGGGGGCCTATAGTTTTAACGTAACGTCGAAATTGTTTAATTACTTTTTCACAAGACTTATTGTTAATTAACTCACTATTCATTCGCTAGACGAGAATCAGTAAGGTGTCATTTTACAGGTGAGGAGAGGGCTGGCCGGAATTACGAGTGTCTTCTGTGTGTACGAGGGACAGTAAACGAGTGTGAAATTGACATTGAAATATACCAACTGGGTTGCTTGATTTCCATTACTATTACGATAACGTAATTACCGTCTCCTGTGTGTGCGAGGGGAAGTGCTAGCTCGTGATAAGTATATTAAAGTAAAGTAATATTACTGTCCACGTGTACTACGAGCGACTGAGGAAGCACGTGTCCGAGCGACGAGGAGTAAGTACATATACGTAGCTATCTATTGGAGCGTGAACGGAAGTGTGTGTGTGTGATTTTTTTTGATTGAATTTAATTATTCATTTTGTTGGCTTGGAATTTATTAATAAATAGAGAAAATTGTCATTTTGTGTTGTAATTGACCATTATTGCATGCTCTATAATCATACATATATAGCAGGACGAACCCAGAAATAAATTTATTGTGTTGGAGGGAAGGATACAGGGATTATAACTCTGGGTAACTCCCTGCAGCCAACCAACGAGATTACATATTAACCAGTAAGGTAAGCTTGGTAATTATTATAAAGCTACATTCATTGATATCTTCAGTCCACCCCCACAATATACAATAATAAATAATTCAGGTGTTAAAATAATTATCAGAAAAATAAAATAAAAAATAAATGAGTCTGTAATAAAATAAAATCGTTTTCTGTTATTAATAAACCTATGAAAACTTGGTGGCAATATTGGAGCAACTTGATTCCTCCAAACTAATCCAGGCAACAGAGTCGATACCATTATAATATTTATTAATTCATTCTGTTTCCTGACATATTTTGGTGGAATCAATGTACTCCAAATTTACTACAAGGGACCTCAGATTATTCTAGGGTAATTTTGGAGCAAACTGATTCCTCCAAACCAAATGATGACGTCAATACAAAGAGAGAGAGAGAGAGAGAGAGAGAGAGAGAGAGAGAGAGAGAGAGAGAGAAATAGAGAGCAGTGTTACCAGGTCTGCTTCAGAATTTCTATAATATTCCCATTGTTACCTCTGATTCTCCATATCTAGTGAAAATTCACCATACTTGGCATCACCTATAGAGATAATGTTGGCTCAAAATTAATGTTTGAATGGCAGTCCATAAATGGAGTTACTGAGTTGACTTCCCCTCCCCCCTCATCCACTCTATCCATACCCCCTCCCTCACACCCATGTCCCTACCCCCACTAACACCATACACCCCCCCCCACTCCCCAACCCCCATCCTTGATTATCTTATAATGACATCATGATTTGGTGGAGAATGTAGTTCACGTTTTTCGACATAATTCATTTATTATTAATTATTTTGAATTAATTATTATGTCATTAAATTCCCTGTAATTTTCCCTACATTTTGATATAATAATTTCTTTAATTACATGATTTATTAATGAAATTAGCGAATATTTTCTATTCATAATTTCCAACCGTGACTATTGGTACATTGGAGCACTTTGGGTGCTCCAAGGTATCTCAGGCAACACAACGTAATGCAGGAATAATACAGTTTGGAGGAATCAGTTTGCTCCACAATTAATCTATGGAAATCTGGGTTCTTTTATAATATCTTGATTCCTCCAAAGTATGTCAGGAAAGAGAATGAATTAATAAATATAATGGTATCAATCCTGTTGTATGGAATAGTTTGGAGGAATCCAATTGGTCCAGTATTACCACAACCAAACCCACAGCTTCGAATGAATTAGCTTCGAATGAATCAACTTTGTGAACCCTTTTAGATGGGGTGTAGGGTGTATTAGGGGAGTATGGTTAGGGGTAGGGGTTGTGTAGGGAGGGTGGGGTGTATTAGAAGAGTATTGGGGTGGTGTAGGGGAGTTGTTTGGGTTGGGTGGTATGGGGGGTGTAGGGGTGGTAGCCTCGAATGAGTAAATCAGCATCGAAGCTGATTCACTGATTCGAAGCTACCACCCCTACACCCCCTATACAATGGTTCACCAAGTTGATTCATTCGAAGCTGTGGTGTTGGTTGTGGTAATACTGGACCAATTGGTTTCCTCCAAACTATTCCATACAACAGGATTGATACCATTATATTTATTAATTCATTCTCTTTCCTGACATACTTTGGAGGAATCAAGATATTATAAAGGAACCCAGATTTCCATAGATTAATTGTGGAGCAAACTGATTCCTCCAAACTGTATTATTCCTGCATTACGTTGTGTTGCCTGAGATACCTTGGAGGACTCAAGGTGCTCCAATGCAAGGGCGTAGCCAGAAAATATTAATATTGAAATAATTAATAATAAATGAATTATGAACCAAAACGTGAACTACATTCTCCACCAAATCATGATGTCATTATACGATAATCAAGGGGGGGGGGAGTGGGGGTATAGTGTTAGGGAGGGTAGGGGCATGGGTGTGAGGGAGGGGGTATGGGTAGAGTGGATGGGGGGTAGGGGAGTGGTGTAGGGGTATGGTGTTAGGGAGGGTAGGGGCAGGGGTGTGAGGGAGGGGGTATGGGTAGAGTGGATGGGAGGTAGGGGAGTGGTGTAGGGGTATGGTGTTAGGGAGGGTAGGGGCAGGGGTGTGAGGGAGGGGGTATGGGTAGAGTGGATGGGAGGTAGGGGAGTGGTGTAGGGGTATGGTGTTAGGGAGGGTAGGGGCAGGGCTGTGAGGGAGGGGGTATGGGTAGAGTGGATGGGAGGTAGGGGGGGAGGGCAAGACTGCCATTCAGAGATCAATTGTGAACTAAGATTCTCTCTCTCTCTCTCTTTCAAACATACATACATACATACATTCTCTGTCTCCCATACATACATGTATACAATGTCATGCATACATGCATTCTCTCTCTCTCTCTCTCTTACATATATACATACATAAAAATTATATACATCCATTATCTCTCTCTCTCATACATAGATACAAACATACATTCCCTCTCTCTCTCTCTCATACGTAGATTCTCTCATACATACATATATGCATTCTCTCTCTCTTTGTAATGACGTCTTAATATGTTTTGGAGGATTTAGTTTGCTCCAAAATTACCCTAGAATAATCTGAGGTCCCTTGTAGTAAATTTGGAGTACATTGATTCCACCAAAATATGTCAGGAAACAGAATGAATTAATAAATATTATAATGGTATCGACTCTGTTGCCTGGATTAGTTTGGAGGAATCAAGTTGCTCCAATATTGCCACCAAGTTTTCATAGGTTTATTAATAACAGAAAACGATTTTATTTTATTACAGACTCATTTATTTTTTATTTTATTTTTCTTATAATTATTTTAACACCTGAATTATTTATTATTGTATATTTCTTTTCTCCTTATTTAATTATTGATTAATATTAAATCCATTTATTTCATGGAATAATTATTTAATATTAAACCCATTTATTTCATGGGATAATTAATATAAAACCCATTTATTTCATGGGATAATTATTTAATATTAAACCCATTTATTTCATGGGATAATTAATATTAAACCCATTTATTTCATGGGATAATTATTTAATATTAAACCCATTAATTTCATGGGATAATTAATATAAAACCCATTTATTTCATGGGATAATTAATATTAAACCCATTTATTTCATGGGATAATTATTTATTATTATTTTTATTTCTTTTCTGCTAAGGAAATAGAAACAAATTATTATTGATTTATTATTTATTACAAAGAAGAGAGAGAGAGAGAGAGAGAGAGAGAGAGAGAGAGAGAGAGAGAGAGAGAGAGAGAGAGAGAGAGAGAGAGAGAGAGAGAGAGAGAGAGAGAGAGAGAGAGAGAGAGAGAGAGAGAGAGAGAGAGAGAGAGAGAGAGAGAGACAAATAATATATTTTTTTATTTTTTTATTTTTTTATTCATTTACATATTGTTTTTAAAATATCATATATATTTTTACACACACACATACACAGTTTATCTTTTACACACACACACAGTTTATCTTTTACACACACACACACAGTTTATCTTTTACACACACACACAGTTTATCTTTTACACACACACACACAGTTTATCTTTTACACACACATACACATACGAAGTCTATCTTTCTCACACACACACACACACACAGTCTCTCTCTCACATACACATTAATCTCTCTCTATCTCTCACACACATACATTCTCTCTATCTTTCTCTCACACACACACACACATTAATCTTTAACACATGCACACATTAATATCTCTGACGTACACAGTCTCTCTTTCACACACACAGTCTCTATCTCTCTCACACACAGTCTCTCACACACACATTATTCTCGCTGACACTCACACACATTCTCTCTCTCTCTCTCTCTCACACACACACAGTATCTTTCACACACACACACACACACACAGTCTCTATCTGTCTCACACACAGTCTCTCACACACACATTATTCTCGCTGACACACACACATTCTCTCTCTCTTTCTCTCACACACACACAGTCTCTCTCACATACACATTAATCTCTCTCACTTACAGACACACACACATTAATCTCTCTGACACACACACACAGCCTCTCTCTCTCTCTCACACACAATCTCTCTCTCTCTCACATTAATTTTTAATCATTCTCTGACACACACACACAGTCTCTCTCTCACACACAAAAATACACATTCTCTCACTCTCACACACACAGTAATATATTAACATCAACAATTTTATTTTAATCCTACATCCTTATAGAAATAGTATTATAAAACTATTTTGATGTCATTTTAAAACCTGTGTGTGAGAGAGAATTACATAGAATTACATAGATACACGGGCCACACAGACCTTGCGGTCCCTTCGAGGTGGTCCGGCCTTAACGTTAGGGAAAAAAATAATATCAATGATTAGTGAAGGATAGTAAAGGATAGTAAAGCAGAAGGCTCTCTCCCCACCCACCTCTCCCTCGGGCATTACACCCTACATGAAAGTAATGATAGAAGCAGTACCTTGTGGCTGGAAGAAAACAGACACAAGGAAATTTTATAGGAGAGTTGGAAAGTAGGCTTAAAAAAAAAAAAAAAAAAAAAAAAAAAAAATGGATTAGTAAAAATAAAAAAAAGAATATACATACATATACATACATATACATATACATACACATACACACATCATTTCCTATAGGTTATTTCCTATACTATACCCTTTTCTACAAGATGTTTGTCGAGTCTTTTTTTAAATGTATTAATGGTTAGACTATTGACTATTAATGATGGTAGGTTATTCCATTCGTTTATAATTGTGTAAGTATAAAAGTTTTTAGTAGTGTCAAGGTTAGCTCTTTTACCAATTAGTTTCATTCCATTACCCCGAGTTGTGCTGTTATGATTTACTTTAAAGAGTTTGCTGGCATCTACATTGTTAAAGTTATTTAGGGTTTTGAAACATTCTATTAGTTGGCCTCGGATTCTTCTTTTTGACAGGGAGAATAGGTTAAGTTCTTTTAATCTTTCCGGATACGGTTTATTTCTTAGTGATGGAATTAGTTTGGTTGCTCTACGCTGAACAGCCTCAAGTTTGTCTATATCCTTTTTCAAATATGGAGCCCAAAATTGTACTGCATACTCCATATGAGGTCTTACTATGCTATTGTACAGAGGCAAAATTATTTCCTTATTCTTATATATGAAGTTTCTTTTAATGAATCCTAGCGCTCTGTTTGCTTTATTTGCTGCAATGGTGCATTGATCTGAAGGTTTGAGGTTCTTGTTTATGGTGATGCCCAGGTCCTTTACCTCTGTAACACTATTGATTTTATACCCATTTATTTCATATTCAAATGATTTATTTTTTGACCCAACGTGTAGTATTTGACATTTATTGACATTAAAGGGCATCTTCCATGTGTTGGACCATTCTCCAATTTTGAATAGGTCAGCCTGTAGTGAGTTTTTGTCTTCCTCATTTAATACTGATTTTCCAATTTTAGTGTCATCAGCAAACTTTGATATGATATTATTTAAGCCAACATCTATGTCATTAATATATATTGTAAATAATACTGGGCCGAGCACTGACCCCTGAGGCACTCCACTGGTAACTGGAACCCATCTAGACTCTACCCCATTAATGATAACCCTCTGTTTTCTACCATTCAACCAATTTTCTATCCATGCATGTACATTACCTTCTATTCCTAATGATTTTACTTTATTCATAAGCTGCTTATGTGGGACTTTGTCAAATGCTTTCTTGAAGTCAAGATAAATAATGTCAAGTGATTTACTGTTATCATGCTGGGAGAAAAGTCTATGATAAAATTCTAATAGGTTTGTTAAGCATGATCTTTTTGCTCTGAATCCATGTTGACTATTTCTGATGAGATTATTGATTTCGAGATGTTCTACCATTTTGTCTTTAATGATGGATTCAAGGAGTTTACCCACGACTGAAGTTAAGCTTATTGGTCTGTAATTACCTGCTTGTTTTTTGTCTCCCTTTTTGAAGATGGGGGTTACATTGGCTATTTTCCAGTCTTCTGGCACATTTCCTTGTTCTAGGGATTTGGTAAATATTAGTGAAAGGGACTCAGCTATTTCCTCACTTGTATTTTTTACTATTCTTGGGTAGAACATGTCTGGGCCTGGGGATTTATTAATGTTCATTTTGTTTAGTTTATCTAGCACCTCCCTTGGGTTAATAATAAAGTTAGTAAGAGTTTCATGCTCTGGGGTTAATGGTTCTCTAGGGGTATCGTTATTTCCATAATTTACTGTAAAAACTGAACTAAAAAAGTTGTTAAGTGTGTTGGCTATGTCAGAGTTATCAGTCATCATTTCCCCCTCTTCATTAAGTAATGGACCAATGCCGCTTCTTATCTTTCTATTACTGTTTATATATTTGTAAAATGACTTTGGATTGATCTTACTGTCCCTTGCTATTTTTACTTCAAATTGCCGTTTTGCCGATTTTATGAGCCTTTTAACTGATCTACGAGAGTTTTGATACATATTGACTGCTACTTCACTATTGTCTCTTTTCTTAATTTTGTGATACTTTTGTCTGTCTTTAATTGCTCTTCCTATATCTGCATTGTACCATGGGGGTTTGCTGTTTATATTGTTCATTATTCTTTTCATTGGGATATATGTATTCTGAGCTTCCATAAACTTGTGTTTGAATTCTAACCACATGCTATTAGTATCAGTTATGTCCTCAATGTGTCTATGTATGTTTCTTAGATCACGTTTCATGCTGTTATAGTCAGCTAACCTAAAGTCTGGAGTTAAGATATTGTTAGTTGTATTGGGCTGACTATTATTAAGGTTAAATCTTATCATTCTATGATCACATGAATCGAGGTGTTCTCCAACATTGACATCAGTTATTAAGTCCTCATTCGTTACCAATACAAGATCAAGAATATTATCCCCTCTAGTTGGTTCTCTGACAAGCTGTGACATGAAATTATCTCCCACGAACTCTAGTAATCTATTAGAGTCCTGGGCTTCACTAGTATTTATATTCCAATCTATTCTTGGAAGATTAAAGTCGCCAAGTATGACGGTTTCGTCTGAGTTTAGTGTATCTTTTAATGAGTTATATAACATTAAGTCTTCCTCCAACGTGTGACTAGGTCTTCGGTAGACTACGACAATATTGATGTTTATATCATTATCATTAATTTTAGTGCATACTAGTTCTGATTTGTTGTTATGGAGGACAAGTTCGCTTGAGTTGATGGAGTTCCTAACATAAATTGCAACTCCCCCTCCTCTAATTCCTTCTCTGTCCTTGTAATATAGAGTATATGACTCAATTTGATGTTCAGCAATATAGTTTTTGTTCTTGTGATCATAGAAAGTTTCAGTCACGCATATTATATCTATTTTTTCTTCTACCAGTATACATTTGAGTTCATTTAGTTTGTTTGTTAAACTTCTTGCATTAAGAAGTAATACCTTGGTTGATTTTATTCCTGTGTTAGTTCTAGTGGGGACAATTTTATTTTGGTTAGTGTTAGTTCTATTATCCCATGCAGGTAGTGAGCTATTTTGGTTAGTATTAATTTTATTATCCCATGCAGGTGGTGAGTTATTTTGGTTAGTGTTAGTTCTCTTATCCCCTGCAGGTAGTGAGTTAATTAGTTTTTTTTACCTTACCTGACCTGACCTCCTACTATTAATCTGGGGAGGAATTTCCTGTACCTGACTTGACCTGGGATTAGCGGTCAGAGTAGGATTCTCCTGTGAATAGTCCACTCCCTCACTGGCTCTAAATACAGCTGTATTCAGTAATCCGGCCATTGCATTTATTCCCTTCTGTGATAAATGTATTCCATCCGCCTTGTACAATTCCCTATTACCCTCGAGGTTTTTTTTCGTGTCTACAAAAACTATCTTCTCCTCTTTGCACATCTGATGAATCTTGCTATTTAAAATATTTACTTGTTTCATCATGTAAGGGCTATCGTTCCCTCTGGTTAATATTCCAACAGCAACACATTTACTCGATTTCTTTTTCATTTCCGTTAATACATTCCTATATTTTGTTGCTAATGATGATACATCTACTCTCCTTTGATTGTGTATGTCGTTATTTCCAATATTAACTACCAGACAACTTTCTCTTTTAACAGACAGTGATTTTATTTCTCTCTCCATCGTGTTTAGGTCACAGCCTGGTATAACTTTCACACATCTTTTCTTTCCTTTCCTATTTGCGCCAAATGCATATCCTTGACCTCGTAATATAGAGTCTGAAATTACATGAGTTTCCGTCTCTGCATCACTGAATCTTTCTATATCTTTATGTGTACTTAGATCTGCTTCATCTTGCAAAAGGCTAAATTTGTTTGTTAACTTTACCTTTTCTTGTTGTTTACAGCTTTTATGTACGTTACGTTTGTTCTTAAACAACTAGAAATTGTTACTTTCTACTACTATGGCTGGGTTTTGTTTTATATCGTCCAAGCTCAGTTTCAATGCTGTATTTTCTGATTTTAAGTTATCAATATCTTTTTTCATTTCTTTAACAACACAGTCTAAATACTGTAGTTTTTCGTTTGTTTCACACTTGAAGCAAACTGCTTCATCTGTATCCTTGTTTTTAAGCCATTCTCCGTAATATTTATCCTTACATATAGAACAAGCTGAACGTGTTGGTGCCATTTCAACGTACTAATATATTTATTTTTATGGATATTGTGTTACTGTTACTCCGCTTCTGGGTAAATACCCTGTATAGGCCTACGAACGCAGAAACAACGGTAATATAATTATTATATAGAGAGGGAGAGAGAGAGAGAGAGGAAGGTGTGTGTGTGTTAGAAAGTGAGAGAGAGAATGCGTGTGTGTGTGTGTGTGTGTGTCTATGTCACACACCTTCTTGTCATCACCAGCGTGACCAGATGTCCGCGACTGAAATATCGTATAGTCTTAGTCAAAGTTATCGTATTTTGACTTGAATTATCGTATTTCATTGCAAAGTCTAATAATGGCGGTACAAAAATATCAGTACACATAATTCTTGGAAATTAACTTGTATTAATGCTGTCTACCTAAAAAAAAATGCATACTACCTTGGGAATATTGGTTTCTGCTGTAAAGAACGTTAATGAACTTACCACAAATTGTTGAATGAAATTCTGTCGTATTTTTGTTGTCCAAGCGACACGAAGCTCGCTTGCTTTTCACCAAACGAGCTTGCTCTGTACTGTTTTTGTTGGACGCTTGATAACAAGCGGAGCCAAGCGGAAGCAAGCCGTCTTGGAATAAAAATCAACCTTACTCGGGAACAATGTTGGTGCCGCTTGCCTCACTCTTGGTCACATGACAACAACTATATGGCCTACAAGTAATTGAAATGTGCTAATAATAATAATATAATATATTATTAATTTATTAAATGGTTATTGTATGTAACTTGTAATTAGTGCTAGATAAACCAAATTAATGATGTAATAAGATGTAGTATTATTTAACGAGGTATAGGCTGCTTTGGATTGTTATATATTACAGGTAAGACAAAAAAAAAGGATTATTTACTATTTAAATAATTATTTATGTAATCAAACTTGCAGTATTTTACCTTCTGCAAGTCAGTTGTTCGGGTCCACGTAATCTAGACTGTTTTTGTTGTCAGATACGGCTTGGTACCCCAACCCGACGCTTGGACAACAAAAATACGACACAATTTACTGTTGTGGCCCTTTCTTTTACTCTATGTAGATGTGTGGAACATCCTGTGGCTCCTCCAGCAATAGCTGTAGTAGCTGCTGTACTAGCTACAGCTCAGTAAGACAGTAACAGCTGCTCAACAGTGGGCCACAGTCGCTCATACTACACAAGGGTAGGGGAGCAAGCCCAGGGTAGGCCACAAAACTCACGTGAAGAGGACAGGTCCAACTTTGCTCGACAAGCTGTTGTACGGCCAGTACGGGTGATTAATGTAACGGTGCAACACCAAGTTTTTTTTTTCTTGTCTTCTCGAGTTAAAATTATTAATGACTAATGTTTTATCCAATAAATTAACAAATTGTTATTAGCCATATATTTTCACAGATGTATTATCGTATTATATCCTAGAAATATCGCATTAAAATTAAGAATTATCGTATATCGTAGAGACGTTATCGTTTATCGTATCAAGCACTGATTTATCGTATTCATACGATAATTATCGTATATCTGGTCACGCTGGTCATCACTATGTAATGTGGTTGTATCTCCTTTATATAACTTGACTATAATGTCTATTACTTGTTTATCACACTTATAATATTTTAGACTTTCTATCAGGGCTTTTCTATTTATGGAGTCAAATGCTTTCTTATTGTCTATTATTGCTATAACCAATATACAGTAATCTAACATAAATATATTATTCTCCACTCTGGGTCCTGCTGTAAATCCTGATTGTAGTTCACACACTTCACCATTCTTGATAAAGTTGATTTATTGCATTCCAGATTTATTTAGTATCATTCTTGAATATTGTAAATATATGTATGTAGTAGGTAGGACCTTTTTGAGTTGTTGACAATCTTGTTTAACATATTGGGATATTCTTTATAATGGTTTTCTGAGATAGCACCAACTTTATAGTCTTTATAAAGGTTGTTTTTAGTTTTAATGGACTTAATAACAGCAGCTGTTATCCAAGGGTTTTGTAGTCTTTTTTTTCATAAATATATTTAGTTCTTAACAGAAAGCAGTTAGTGTGTATTTCATTAACTTTGGCAAGAAATGTACAGAAATGTATGTTAACATCTTGCAAAGATAAGAGTGCATTCCAGTCAATATTATTGAGTTTATAGGAAAAAAGTTGGTTATATTTAGGAGTCACAAATGTCTAAATTCAATTTTATTTTGGTAGATTTTTCATTTGTAAGTGGAATGGAAATATCAAGAATATGGATAGATGGTCAAATATGGGGTTGTTGTTGTTGAAGTTCCTCAAGCTGTCTGGCCGAGCAGCCCCGAGCTCCTGAGGAAGGCCATGGCCTGAACTAGGCTTTCCCACAATGCCCTCAGAGAGTGTATGTTGTGTTGTTGGTGAGTGTGGTTGTGTGTATATTGTGTTGTTGTGTTTGTGTACATTGCAGTTTTCAATAGAATGGGGTGCTGTGTTGCATCCCGGACAGGCATCAACAATGACTCCATCCAGCTTATGATTTTTTTTTATATTATCCGACACTGGACATAGGCTTCATGAAGCCTGTAACCATGGCCAAGGTCAACTGCTGCTCACACACACACGTCACGACTTCCGAACTGGTACCCAGCCACAGAGAGAGGGAAGTGAGGGTTATTCCCAAATACTGCAGCTGTTATGGTACCAGTGAGGGTGTTTTATGATGTTCGGTAGCCTTATAGTTAGTGCCTGACACTCAAATCGGAAGATAAATATTCTCAGGCCCTCACCTGAGAGGATCGATCTCCCGACCTCTAGGGTTTGAGTTCAGAACACTATGTCAGAAGGGCCGGGTGGTGGCCACACTGGACTACTTATTGAACATTCTTCATACAATTTCCCAAATAAGTATCCCTGTATAAGGTAGCACTACATGCAGAGGCGAGAAGTTGGTAACCTTCTAGGAAAGTCATTGCTCCCATTCCAAAGTAAATATATATAAATAATATACATGCTTTTTATGTATATCCACAAACTAAAATAGTCTCCAATAGAATAATAGAAATGAAACGGGTGATTTTGATTCCCAGAAAGTGTGAAAATCGAGGACGCAGATAATCTCAATATTTACCATAATTTCCTTCATATATTGGTTATTGTTTTACCAAGTCAGTGTGACGGTGAATTTTAACTACCACACTTGTACTGTCCACTGATGATTGTACCGTGTTGGTTGCCTCCAAACTGACCCACTCCTACCTTTCGAGGGTCATGGATGGTGGTCCGGTCTTCTGTTACTGATCAGTTGAGGAAACAACACAAACATTACTCCTCTAGTTAACCTCCTCTACTCGAGTATTACCTCACAACCTCGCCACTCACCCTCTTGAAATGCCAATAACCAGCCGTCTGTGTTATCCTGTGACCCTCTCTCCATTAACACATGTTCTTCTATATGTTTTACCTTCATCATTCTCTCTCTCTCTCTCTCTCTCTCTCCTTTCACCAAGGGGTGACTACAGTCCCAGTTGTCACTCCCACCCTATACGGTGTACTAAAGTCAATCAATTTCAAATACTATTACCTAACTTTTACCAACATTCACCAACAGTTTTCTTTGTTTACACTGGGACTGAAACTCACCCACCACCCGCTGCAGCTCCCTATTACTCTCAGCCATCATCACAGTATCATCAGCAAGTAAGCTTGTCACCAAGGACCATTGTTTTCCCATCAGCCTCAGCTTGGCACCCACCCAAACCATTCACTTTGACCTTCATCTCCTTCAATGTCTTCCAGCAACCACCCACCAACACCATAAATCCTTAGCACAACTGCCATAGCTCTCCAATCAACCCTATCATATGTCTTTTTCTCCATCCATGAAGGCACATACAGCTTCCTACTCTTCCCAATATATTTCTCCAATGTTGATTTTATTGTAAAGATCTGGTGGACACATTCCTTTCTGAACCGTCCCTAACTTTATTCCCAGTTACTTCAGTTATCACTCAGTAAGAACCTTCCCATACACCTTTCCTGTCACACAAAGGCTTTTTCCACTATAGCTACCATACTCGTCCCTACTCCCCATACCATTCCTTATACAGAGTCATAATTATGGCTCTACTCCAGTCCTCTGGCACCTCTCCCTGCCTCCAAGGCAATGGTAATGAATAGCACAAGTCTGGGAACACACACTAGCCTTTTAACACTGGGTCAGTAAATCACTTAGTGTTTATGGTAATAACACAAGCCTGGGTTCTTTAAACACAGGGTGAGAATGGTAAAGAATAACAAAAGGCTGGGAACACACATACATTTTGTAGTCATCAATGAGGAACTGAGTGTAAAATGAAGACAGTGGTGGATACAAGGATTTATTTATTGTATATTTAGGGTTTACAATATCAGCAACATCCACTCCACAAACACCACTACCTCTACACACACACACACAGGCTTCAGTCCTACATATACATATACTATACATTTAATATTATGGACCCTGTGATCGTATTTGAGAATTAATGGCTTCTGATTGTTCCTGAGTACACCACAAAACAAACTCATTCCATGTAGGTGGTGTTTCACAGCAGTAATTGAAGGACTCATTTACCTCCAATTTTCTGACTACATCACAGGGTCCCTTACGATACCAACCTATCACTACAAACAGCAGCTGTTATTTTAACATATATCAAGGCCACATTATATTATACTATATCAAAATTTCAGTTCTAATAATATATTAAATATTAAGACAATAACCTGTCACTACTAACAACAGCTGTTATTTTAACATACTTCAGTTCCATTTAATATTAAGACACCAACCTATCACCAAACATTACTGTCATCTATATGTTGTGTGTGTGACAATGTGTGTTTTTTTAACAATACATTTAATAATTAATTTTGTTCCACATTTATTAAAGGGTGGTAAACATTGATAGCCTCCTCCACAACCCTGCTGGACAAATACTGTATTAGCTAGAAATATGATGGTGATATCATCTGAAAGTATATTCACTTCTTCTTTGCTGGTATCAACATGTTTGCTGCTGTGTTAAATGACAGTGAAAAGAAGCACCATATGTAAAGTGCTTTGAACCCAGCCAGAACCTTCTGAAGGACAACAACATTGACTTCTTTGGTAATGACGAGTGGCCCAGTAATTCTCCTGATCTGTATAAATGTTGGATCGATCTTGAAGGACGAGGTTGAAAAAAGGATGTTGTCTGAACCTCTATCAACTCAATATAGTCATACCAAGATGGAGGAGCACATCAATGCTGTACTTCAGGGAATGGAGTTCAACACGGAGCTTTTTGAGTCATTATTGTCTTCCTACCCTGCTGGTCTTCAAGCTGTTCATGATGCCAATGGAGGCAACACTGAAGGTCCATTCCACAGTGGTTGCTATTGGTTTGTAAGCATGCAAACGAAACAAATCTTAGCCATGTAAATGACTTATAAGGGAATTATTTAAGGAATTTGGTGAGTAAACTATGCAGTGATCACCATTATCTAACTGTTTGATAGATCTTGTGAATGTGGATACTCAGCTTTCGAGAAATAATGAAGACTTTTAGGTGTTTTATTATATATATATGTTCTGACACTGGACATAGGCTTAATCAAGCCCATTATCATGGCCCAGGTCAACTGCTGCTCACACACACACACACGTCACGACTCTCGAACTGGTACCCAGCCACAGAGAGAGGGAAGTGAGGGTAATTCCCAAATACTGCAGCTGTTATGGTACCAGCAATGGTGTTTTACGACGTTTGGTGGCTTTATAGTTAGTGCCTGACATTCAAATCATAAGAGTGAATATTCTCAGGCCCTCACCTGAGAGGATCGATCTCCAGACCTCTAGGTTATGAGTCCAGAACACTAACCACACGGCCACCTCCCCTACAACCTAATACCACTATGGAATCAACACTGAATACTGAACTTGTCACCATAGACCTACAATATAATGTGCTACCTCTTGATATTTTCAGTTTTTTCCTATCATGCTTAGGGGGGAGGGGAGCAATCATTGTTTGCCACTACTTACATTCAATGTTTTATTTCATGTGTGAACAGTTTGGTGTAATGTGAGTTGGGATTTGTCAGAAAACTTTTTATCACATTCATTACATTCATAATCCTATACTCTTGTATGAACTTTTAAATGGCTATTAAGGTTAGATTTCTGACCAAACTTTTTACCACATTCTCCACATTCAAAGTTCTTTACTCCTGTGTGTATAAGTATGTGTTTCTTTAATTCACTCTTTGTCACAAATTTTTTACCACATTCATTACATTCAAAGTTCTTCTCTCCTGTGTGTATAAAAATGTGATCCTTTAGATCACCCTTTCTCGCAAACTTTTTACCACATTCATCACATTCAAAGTTCTTCTCTCCTGTGTGTATAAGTAGGTGTTGCTTTAGGTTATCCTTTGTCAGATAATTTTTACCACATTCTTCACATTCAAAGTTTTTCACTCCTGTGTGTATAAGTATGTGTTTATTTAGATTACCCTTTGTCACAAACTTTTTACCACATTCATTACATTCAAAGTTCTTCTCTCCTGTGTGTATAAGTATGTGTCTCTTTAGCTCACTCTTTGTCACACACTTTTTATCACATTCATCACATTCAAAGTTCCTCTCCCCTGTGTGTATAAGTATGTGTCTCTTAAGGTTAGATTTACAATTAAACTCTTTACCACACTCATCACACATAAACATTTTCTTTGCAATATGAGTCAACAAATGTTGAGTAAGATGGCATTTCCTACCAAACTTTCGACCACATTGTTGACAGACCAATTTGTTACACTTCTCTTCTCTGACAACATTGATGGTGTCACTTCCTTCCACCTCCATCACTAACACAGCTTTATTCTGCCACCAATATGACCACTTGGTTATTACTGTTGTCAGGGCTGCCAACCACACTGTTATTGCTGTCAGGGCTGCCAACCACACTGTTATTGCTGTCAGGGCTGCCAACCACACTGTTATTGCTGTCAGGGCAGCCAACCACTCTGTTATGGTGTCAGTGTTGTCACACTCTTACTGGTGTTGTCTGAAACAAAAATATATTTTAACATCAACCAGGAAGGAAATGATGGAGAGTTATAGAGCTGAAAGCTAGTTGCTGGGGCCTAAGGGGTGCCAAAATCCTTACACCCTTAAAGTATTGGCCACATCACTATAGACAATACCTCCCTACTGGAATATTTCTAAAAAACACACACACCTATATGGAAGGAGTTTGTTTCGTAGCATAGTCAGGAGGAATCAGAAGCCTCATACATGATCACAGGGTCCTTAACCCCTACAGTCCGGCTGACGGTTTGCACCATCGGTACGTGGACTCCGGCTGACGGTATATACTGACATAGCTATCTTCCCGTCATGTAGCGCTATGTTGGGTGGGTTATTCATGTTAGCGGGCTAGTAAACAATATTGATCCGCTACCCACTCAGTTGTCCTCTGATCGTCACGAAGGCTGAGTTATAAAATAAATGCTTGCGCTTGTCCGAATCTGTGCCCACGAGCACTGACGCACCAAATTTATTCATTCGAGTGTACAGTAAAGTCTTACATCTCGCCACTAATAGGGACCAAACACACACACAGACAGTTGGTAAACTCGTGTACACGTTGTTCTACAGGCTGCTTATATATGATGTGACTGTCAAGTGAAGTGAGGTAAAGTGAAGTAAAGGTAAGGTGAGATGAAGACACACGATAGATAATCATAGTAATAAGAAAATACCATAGTGAAAATATGGACATGACAGTAGCACGATGATATTCCTACTACTGTACATATTTTTAGTGCTGTGATAGTGACACATGGTAGATAATTGTAGTAATAAGAATATACTGTAGTGTAAATATGAAGGTGTTTAGCAGCTAACTGTACACCAAGGCCACAGTCGTGCTACGTGCACAAACAAGTGGCCTACTTCAACTCGGACTATCTCCATAACTACACATAGCAGAGCCCTCCAGATGGTACCATTCGAAAGAGGAAGAGTTGAAGGTAAGGAAGGAACAATCTTGAAGTCAGTACACTATATAGGTTAAGAGTGAGAACGTTGTGAAACTAGAGGAAATCGAGGAATTTTGTGGGTAGAGGCGAACGAAAAGTGGTCGGCAAGTGTTGTGTCAGCCAGACAGTAGGGGTTAAGGGGGAAGTACAGTGTTGATAAATATGGAGCAACTGGTTACTCCAAACTATTCCAAGCAAGGCGCAATATGACCTCGCTGTTGCAGTGCCTAATATCAATTCATCTATTCCAAGCAACAGGCCACCATTAATTTTAGGTATTTACTGAAAGAATTGCAGTTTTGTAACAGTGTTGCCAGATCCGGCTAGGTCCCAGTATTTTGCCCCTGTCATTTCCTGTATTATACCATGGTTATTTCCCGGTAGTTTGCCCAGGTTAGGTCCTGGTAGTCTGCTGTGGTCTAGGTTAGGCTAGGTAAGGTCAGGGTAATTTCAAAATGCCCCATCTTGGAAATGGGGCAATTGCAGAGAAAATGACATAGAAGAAAATAATTTTTGAATGGTGTAAATAAGTGAGTAATGAAGGTAGTAAACCGTACGCGACAATGACAATTCTCTAAATATGTAACTAATTTTGTTCCTCAGCTCCTGTTTCTTGGCATAATACTTTTGAGAAATCAAGGCACTCCAATGTATCCAAAGTGTATTTTCCTCTTAATTATGCCTCCAAACTCTCCTCATACCTCTTTGTATGTATAGAAGGTCATTTGAGTCTTGAAATACAAAGTATAAATGATGGTGATGGGTGACATTGAACCTGAGGCGAGTGCATGTGAGGGCATGATCAAGATATCTTGCACAATATCCAATAAAGAAATATTGAACTTGACTCTATTAGCCGTTCACACGAGCAGTAAGTTCAATATGATATCGAACTTGGGCAATATCACCAAAGATTTTTCAAAGTAGCTCCAGAGGTATTTTGTTTGATACTGAAAACTGATATTACCAGTGTCTCTTGGCCATATTTTAGCAGTGTTATAATGCCATACAGAGCCTGGTTCAACCTTTTGATGTGAGATGGAGCAGCTATCGCCCAGTCACCAGTGTTATTATAAGTTTGCTTAACACCGAGCGGCAGATAAGATGAGCAGTAGAACCATGGAGGCTTCCCAGATGTATCATTGTCAGTGTTTTAATGGTTATTTTGGCATGAATTTTACAGACACATACACACACACACACAAAGTCTTATTGTATACTCTATGCTAAATACATGCACACAAACTCACACAAACACAATAAACATAATGTCTCATCAAACCCTATCCTCTATGAGGGGTCTCCATTTCAGGTGTCCGCAATTGTACATTTGACGTGTGTTTTTAGTGGCACTTCTCTATGGTTCTAACTGATAAATAGAATATTTGACATTTTAACGCAATTTTTACTCGTTACGTCATAAAATCATTTGCCGGTGGTGCTGATTCAGATTATATAGTTTTTGGTGTGAAACCGGGTTTTGTTAGCGGATTTATCGTAGATGACGTAAGTTTTACGTCAAGTTACGTCATGGTGATGGTGATTCAGAATATAATTTATACACTCTCCTCTTATATACCTCTCTATACTCATTATCATTCAATCTTCCACTTGCTACCTCCTTCTTTATTCACTCATATATATTATAATAGGATAAACCGGGTATATATATATAAAATTTAATCACCTTATATTAAAGGATTATAATATTTCTAGCGGAAGTACCTGGCATTGCCCGGGAAAGATGCACTCTGGAGTTTAGAAATAGTCAATATTAACTTTATAATATGTGAAAGCATTTCAGTCTTGTTGCGTTAGTTAAAAATATTCCGCGATCTCAGGCCACTTACCAGTTGCCATACCTACACAAAGACGATATAGTACATATGTCTTTTCAGCTTGAAGGCCTGAGACTGACTCAATTTCCAAAATAGCCTTTTTGCATCAGACTACCAGGACCTAACCTGGGCAGACTTCCAGGACCTAACCTGGGCAGACTACCGGGACCTAACCTGGGCAGACTACCGGGACCTAACCATGGTAAAGTACCAGGACCTGATCAGGGCTAAATACTGGGACCTAGCCAGATCTGGCAACATTTATACAAAACGGTAATTCTTTCAATAAATACCAAAGAGAATGGACTTAGAATGGTGTAAATAAGTGTGTAGAAAAACTGTACATGATAACGGCAATTCTTTCAATATTTACCGTTTTGGGAGTGTGACCGTTGTATTCACTGGATTTATATAGTAATATATGTAATTCTTACGTCGAGTTATATCATACCAAAACCTTCAGCTAATATTGTGATCATCTGCACCAGTGAACTAATGGTTAGGTTTGGTTACCTTTATCAATACCCAGTGGAATTATCGAGTGAAAAAAATGTATTCTTTGTTACATATTTCAATTTTCAGATACAACATTTTTGTATAGGACTGAGGTCGGGCGGACAGTGTTACCAGATCCCATTGGCAACATTGTGAAAGGTCCAGCAGGCAGTTGTGTACAATACACCCAATACAGTTGTTGTGTACAATACACCTGACCCACACAATCAGGATAATTTTAGCTCCTATCCACAGGATCTATTTTATTTTTAAAGGTCCCAAAGCACATTAAGTTAGGTCCCAAAGGACATTAAGTTAGGTCTCAAAGGACATTAAGTTAGGTCTCAAAGGACATTAAAGCCCGTGTCACACGAGAGATATTTTCTGGCATCTTTTGGTATTTTGCTACCAACTGATGCCCGTACTGGTAGGAAAAAGTGCGCGTGTAGTCACACGGTGGATTGGTCTACCAGCACCTTCTACTGGCGTCTTCCCGAAACCAAAACAAACAATGGACCAACAGAGACGACGTCGTATTGCTGCGCTTGACCTTAATTTGTGTATTCTGGCACATTATATGCCAAGAAAGCGTCTCTGTTATCAATAATTTATATATATCTTACCTCTTTATTATATTCTTTCATTATTATTATTATTAGTAGTAGTAGTTAGAGAGTGAGTGAGTGAGTGAGAGAATATTATTCTCTCTCCTCTCTCATTCCCAATTTTCAGAGAGAGAGAGCAAGCAAAATACTGAGAGAGAGGGAGAGAATGAGTGAGCAAAATACAGTGAGAGAATGAATGTGTGTGTGAGAGAGAGAGAGCAAGATACAGAATGAGAGATTGAATGTATGTGTGTGAGAGAGAGAGAGAGAGCAAAATACTAACCAACAACAAAGAAATATCAACAGAGAGAGAGAGTGTGTGCGTGTGTGCGCAGATAAGGCCATCTATCTCCCTGGGATATTCTTTCTTGAGGGATTCGGCCAAATTCTTATACACTGATCTCTTCAGTGTTTTTTTTTGCTATAGCCTGGGTTTATAGTGTCCCACAAGCATCTGTTTTTGTGATACATCTCACAAAGGGATGCTACAACATCCCTGGACCAACCAAAATTTGTCATTTATCTCGATAGTGAGGAATCACTCTATACTGTGTGGACTGCGACGTCGTCTGCAGCTCCTGTATGCAAACAAAGATGCCCGCCCGTACTGGTGGCAAGAAGACGAACATGCGCGTCTTCCCGTTTACTACCAGTACGGGCATCTTTTCCTACCAAAATACCAAAAGATGCCAGAAAAAGTGTCCGTGTGACATGGGCTTAAGTTAGGTCTCAAAGGACATTAAGTTAGGTCTCATAGGACATTAAGTTAGGTCTCATAGGACATTAAGGTAGGTCTCAAAGGACATTAAGTTAGGTCTCATAGGACATTAAGTTAGGTCTCATAGGACATTAAGTTAGGTCTCAAAGGACATTAAGTTAGGTCCCAAAGGACATTAAGTTAGGTCTCAAAGGACATTAAGTTAGGTCTCATAGGACATTAAGTTAGCAACAGTCTAGGTTAGGTTAGGTAAGTCAGGTTATTTCATCTGGTGATCATAAATTATTTGTCCCAATTTTAAACTCTTGAATTTCCCGCCTAACTGGACTACGTGTTGAACATTTTTCTTACAATTTCCCGTGTGGACAAAATTTGCCTAAAACATGAAAGTATTCCTGAATCTGGCAACACTGCACACAGAGGTGGGAAGTCGGGGACCCGCTAGGAAAGCCGCGTTCCCATTTCAAAGTAAATACATACAAAGGTAAATGTATACAAATGTTATTAATGTTATTTACGTATTTCCACATAATAGAACGGTCTCTAAAATAAAAATAGAGAAAAGAAATGGACGATTTTGGATGACAGAAAGTGTGAAAATCGAGGACGCAGATAATTGCAATATTTACCAATAATAATAATAATAATAATAATAATAATAATAATAACAATAATAATAATAATAACAATAATAATACCACAACAATAATAATTATAAATACCATCTTGGTGTTGTTGTTGTTTACACTCTTGTTGTCTCTGCCATGTACACACAGCCTGGAAAATTTGTATACATAAGT
The DNA here is from genome assembly GCA_034508575.1 of Petrolisthes manimaculis. NCBI lineage: Eukaryota > Metazoa > Arthropoda > Malacostraca > Decapoda > Porcellanidae > Petrolisthes > Petrolisthes manimaculis. The sequence goes on along the minus strand of JAWZYT010001275.1, from coordinate 285,785 downwards.
AACGCACACAATATGTATGTATGTATGTGTAGCCTACAGTTATTATTATTATTATTGGTAAATGTTAAGGGTGTGTGGGAGTAGGGGACAGGATTGGGGGGGTTTTGGGGGGTGCAGGGGTAGGGGAACAGGCTTGGGGGGTGCAGGAATAGGGGGACAGTCTTTCTACCCACCCCATGCCTGTCCCCCTATTCCTGCACCCCTCCTCAGTCCAACCCAAAGCCTGTTCCCTATTCCTGCACCCCCCCAGTCCACCCCAAAGCCTGTCACCTACTCCCACACCCCCTAAAATGGATTACTTTTATTACCCACTTATTTAGACCATTCTAAGATTATTTTCTTTTATGGCATTTCTTCCTCTGCAAATTTCCAAGATAGGACATATTCAAATTTTAAAAATAGCCTGACTTTACTTAACCTAATCTAGACCACAGCAGACTACCGGGACCTAACCTGGAAAACTACCGGAATATAACCTGGAAAACTACCGGAATATAACCTGGACAAACTACAGGGAAATAACCTGGACAAACTACCAGGAAATAACCTGGACAAACTACAGGGAAATAACCTGGACAAACTACAGGGAAATAACCTGGACAAACTACCAGGAAATAACCTGGACAAACTACAGGGAAATAACCTGGACAAACTACAGGGAAATAACCTGGACAAACTACCAGGAAATAACCTGGACAAACTACAGGGAAATAACCTGGACAAACTACAGGGAAATAACCTGGACAAACTACAGGGAAATAACCTGGACAAACTACAGGGAAATAACCTGGACAAACTACCAGGAAATAACCTGGACAAACTACAGGGAAATAACCTGGACAAACTACAGGGAAATAACCTGGACAAACTACAGGGAAAAAATTACAGGAAATGACCGGGGCAATATACTAGGACCTAGCCGGATCTGGCAACATTGCTACAATAATGTAATTCTTCCAAATTGCTGTGTTTTGGGCTATGATCGCGCAGTATTACCACATCCGGCTAGTTCCTGGCAATTTGCCCCAATCAATTTATGATAGTTTACACCCGTTATATCCCGGTAGTTTTTCCAGGTTAGGTCCCAGTAGTCTGCTGTGGTTTAGATTAGGTTAGGTCAGACTAATTTCCAAATTATGTTTTAAAAACGGGGCATATCTCGAAAACGGGGGATTCCCGAGAGAAACACCATAGATTAAAAGTGTGTTAGAATGGTCCAAAATAGTGGATAATGATTCTAAAATATAAAATATAGTGAACCCAGTTTTTTTGTAAATTTACCGACCTAAACTAACCTGCCCTAACTTGGACCGCATCAGACTACCGGGACCTAACCTGGGCACACAACCGGGAAATAATTGTGATAAAGTACAATAAATGACCGGGGCAAAGTACTGGGACCCAGCCGGATCTGGCAACACTGCTACAAAACGGTAATTCTTTCAAATAACTTTTTTTTTTAAATTAATTGCGACATAGCGTCAATCAAGAGGCATGCAACTATACCAATAATTAGACAGAATCAATGAGAATCAAATTACTACACAAACACACAAACATATCTTGATAACATAGCAGAATGAAGTACAAGCATAGACAAACAATTACATTATGACCTACTTAAATCCACCAAATCGAGGATAGCGTACCAGAAGCTTCTCCAAAACCTGGGGCATTAAGTGTCGGACAGTGGGGCATCAACAAATACCTTAAATCCTTCAACAAAAACCTTAAATCCTTCAACAAATACCTTAAATCCTTCAACAAATACCTTAAATCCTTCTATGTTAATCCCTTGGTGTAAATCCTTGTATGCAAATTATTCTTGGTGTAAATCCTTCTTCTGTAATCCCACTTCTGAAATAAATAAATATAATCAATATATTTCTTGTTAAATCCCTATCGATAAATTCCCTTATTTCTCCAACTTATCCTTATTTACGACCCTTAATAATTTACTATATGCCCTTAACTAACCCTTAATATAACCCTGAGCCCTTAAAAAAATCTTAATACAATAATAAATAAAATAATTCTATCATTTAATCAGAACAGAATCTACGACCATTACCAGACCTATCCTTATTAAACCCTTGAAAATCCCTTATTTAATAATGTTACTCTTAGTTGCAGCCCTTAATAATTTACTATATACCCTTAACTAACCCTCAATATAACCCTGAGCCCTTAGAAGACCCTTAAATGCCCTTAAAATTCAAATAAATACCAAAATATTTCTCGGCAGACGTTCACACCTTGCGATTCTTCTTCTTCTTCTTGTTGTTGTTTGTTGGGTCCTTTTAGGCTGTGATGTCACAGCCTCTAGTGCCCCGAAGGCGCTATGTGCGGTTAATTAGTGTGTTATATTCTGTGTAGTTGTTGTGTGTTGTGTAGAAATTTTCTTGTGTGTTTAATGGGTTTGTAGGGTTGTCCAGTGTCCGGTGATCCAGCCAGGAGGTCCTTTAGTGAAGGTCTGTGGAGGCCAATGATCCGGAGTGAGTGAAGGAGAGTAACACGGTGAGAGTGGTGACGAGGACAATGTAGTAGAAGGTGTTCTGGTGTGTCAGGTTGTGTAGGGCACCAAGGGCAGTGGGGGTCTGGTGTCATCCCCAGGTGATGAAGATGGCCGTTCAGTCTTGAGTGGCCAATTCTAAGCCTGGTTATGGCCACATCGAGGGCCCTGTTGGGGGAGTAGGTCCACCAGTGAGGACTTATGTCTTGTCTTATGTGTCTTAATGAAGTTAGTTGTTTAAGACACATAAGACACCTTGCGATTCAAAAAGGTAAACAAACCTATAAGTGTTGCCAGATGGCTTTGTTGTCGTCAGTGTTGCCAGAAGTTATTAGTATTATATCATAAAAATTAGTGATATACAACTTATGTAAATCAAGATCAAATAAAGTAAAAATAAAAACAACAAAATTAATTAAAGGAAGAGTCATGGAACTATCAGCAAAGGATAAAATATAATAATTTTTATAAGATATGTGCCGTTGAAAAGGTTATAAATTACTCACCCAAAGCAAACACACACACAGAGGCTGCTGATCTGAGGATGAAAATGTACAGTTGGCTCCACTCCCGCGTTTCTCCCCTGTCGTTGCCAATGTTGGGCCAGTCAGAAATTCGAATCCTGATCCACAAATTAAAATATTCTAAACATTCATATATTTTTTCCCTTTAAGGATATGAATGTTTCGAATATTTTAACTTGTGGATCGGGATTCGAATTTCTGACTGGCCCAACATTGGCAACGACAGAGGAGAAACGCGGGAGTGGAGCCAACTGTATGTAGGGAGTTTATACTGGTTTCTTTTATCTTTTATTACTTTGATAACACAGTGGAGTAAGTTTATTACATATAATAATAATAGAGAGAGAGAGAGGCTACACATACACACACCTAGAGAGAGAGGGGGGGGCGCTACACAGAGAGAGAGAGAGAGAGAGTTACAAGGACAAGTAGCACCTCAAAAGGTCTTACGACCCATACCAAGGAGGTACCGTAGGTGTAGTAGTAGTTGCTAACTAATAGTGAGAGAAAAGTATAGTAAAGAGAAGGCTCTCCCCACCCACCTCTCCCACCCGCATTGCGAGTATGGAAATGAAAATGTACCTAACCCGGGGGGAAAAAGGCCGGACTAGGAAATTTGTGTACAGGAAAGGAGGAAACAATCACTTTAACTCTACCAGGCTTGGCAGAACTTTGTCTAACTGTTTCTTGAACTGTTCTATTGAGGAACTATCAACTACCTCTGCTGGTAGCTGATTCCAGACATTGCAGATTTTATATGTGAAGAAATTACCTAACGTATTATGGCGGAAGCGTTTCAAGTCTAGTTTCCATCCATGGTTTCTAGCTAAACAGCCACTGATAATCAATGTTTTCATATCCACGAAGGATTTTGAAAACTACAATTAGTTGACCTCTCAAGCGTCTGGTCTCTAATGAGAAGAGACATAGTGCCTGCAGCCTTCTCTGGTAGCCCATGTGTTTAATTGATGGGATCAGTTTGGTGGCCCTAGCCTGGACTCTCAAGCCTCGCAATGTCTTTCTTGAGAGTCGGCGACCAGAACTGCACAGCATATTCCAGATGTGGCCGAACCAAAGAATTGTACAGAGTGAGGACTATCCCTTTGTTTCTAAATCTAAATTGCCTCTCAATGTAACCAAGAAGCGAGAGAGGCTACACATACACATAGAGAGAGAGAGAGGGGGAGGGGCCACACACACACACCTAGAGAGAGAGGGAGGGGGCTACACACACACCTAGAGAGAGAGAGAGAGAGAGAGAGAGAGAGAGGCTACACACAATAAAATAACTGATAGCCATTTATGACTTATTATATGCTGTTATGGAGATCAGTCTTCAATTCGTAATGTTCATACTTAAGAGATGTGAATATATATTTATTTAAATAAGTCATCATTTGTAGACATTTAATATTTTATTTTATTATTACAAAATAAAATAAAATTTATTTTTTTATTTTTGGTGCCTAAATGAACAAATAGAAAAGAATATTTTAAAAATATATACATACACTTCCTTATATATCGGCTTTATTTCCTTAATAATAATGTAATTACTCACACACACACACACAGTCTCTCTCTCTCTCATGCACACATATTAATATCTCTCTCTCTCTCTCAAGATAGTAAATAATAATGAGAGAGGTTGATATATATATTGTAGGAAATAACGTATCCCTTACTTCCGGAGGTGTAATATAATAGACTCTTTACAAGGCATGGTTTATTAGAGGTACACAGAAAGAGGCAGGAGCCACGCGGGTCCTGGTGGTGTAGCTGTCTGCGTGGGTTACTGCTGTAGTTGTTGTCTACCAGGGAGAGATGTTGGTAAACTTGGTATTGTCTAGTGTAGCTGGAGTGTGAACGTGGAGCCAAGGCGAGGCTCCCTTATATGATATTATTGTTTTAAGTAGTGTGTGTGTGTGTGTGTATGAGAGAGAGAGTGTGTGTGTGTGTTATTGTTTTAAGTAGTGTGTGTGTGTGTGTGTATGAGAGAGAGAGAGAGAGTGTGTGTGTGTATGAGAGAGAGAGAGTGGGTGTGTGTGTGTGTGTGTTATTGTTTTAAGTAGTGTGTGTGTTTGTGTATGAGAGAGAGAGTGTGTGTGTGTGTGTGTTATTGTTTTAAGTAGTGTGTGTGTGTGTGTGTATGAGAGAGAGAGAGTGTGTGTGTGTATGAGAGAGAGAGAGAGTGTGTGTGTGTGTGTGTGTGTGTGTGTGTGTGTGTTATTGTTTTAAGTAGTGTGTGTGTGTGTGTATGAGAGAGAGAGAGTGTGTGTGTGTGTGTTATTGTTTTAAGTAGTGTGTGTGTGTATGAGAGAGAGAGTGTGTGTGTGTGTTATTGTTTTAAGTAGTGTGTGTGTGTGTGTGTATGAGAGAGAGAGAGTGTGTGTGTGTATGAGAGAGAGAGTGTGTGTGTGTGTGTGTGTGTGTGTTATTGTTTTAAGTAGTGTGTAGCTGCTTGTATTAAATTAAAAGATGGTAGTTAACCTATTTATTGTAAAGTTTATCATCAAAGGAACAGAGGGAAGCTGTCAAACTCTTACAGGAGTTATATACACCTATAGGGATGATTATATATGACCATGACTGTACACACACACACACACACACACACGTTAATAAGGAACAGAGGGAAGCTGTCAAACTCTTACAGGAGTTATTTACACCTATTGGGATGATTATATATGACCATGACTGTACATAAATTATTATTTTCCAAAATCACTCTATTCCACTTACTCTGTACGTCTAAACTACGATACTGAACAACTTAAATTTGGTCTTGTTAGCACCATCAACTCTTCCTCTTTCCAATAAAACCAACCTCAGCTCTCTACAACTCTCCGTTGCCGAGAAATTAAGTGAGGAATGAAGGGTACTTTCTCGTGTGAGCGCGGCTGCGTTCGCTTTGGTGGAAAGGCTCTGACGACAACTGAACGTGGCCCGCGCGGGTGGCAGTCAGTGTTGTAAGTAAGCATGGCGCAACACAGAATCGGACACGCACGAGAAATCTAATCCACATCCATCCATGTTTACAGTCAGTAACACACTGACTGACGATGGTGATTTGTAGGGATGGTGGTGAAGTATAGACAAGTAAAAAAAAAAACGCCAAATTGGGCTCGCAAATGCCGACATTGGCAATAGCGGTGCTTCATCCCGCCCGGTCACCACATGGCAGGGGTGTAAGACACGACCCGGGTGCTTCCTGGGGCCGTCTATGACCGCGGTCCGGATGTTAAGGGTTAACACCTGAATTATTTATTATTGTATATTTCTTTACACCTTATTTAATTATTGATTAATATTAAACCCATTTATTTCATGGAATAATTATTTAATATTAAACCCATTTATTTCATGGGATAATTAATATTAAACCCATTTATTTCATGGGATAATTATTTAATATTAAACCCATTTATTTCATGGGATAATCATTTAATATTAAACCCATTAATTTCATGGGATAATTAATATTAAACCCATTTATTTCATGGGATAATTATTTAATATTAAACCCATTTATTTCATGGGATAATTATTTATTATTATTTTTATTTCTTTTCTGCTAAGGAAATAGAAACAAATTATTATTCATTTATTATTTATTACAAAGGAGAGAGAGAGAGAGAGAGAGAGAGAGAGAGAGAGAGAGAGAGAGAGAGAGAGAGAGAGAGAGAGAGAGAGAGAGAGAGAGAGAGAGAGACAAATAATATAATTTTATATATTTTTTATTTTTTTATTCATTTACGTATTATTTTTAAAATATCATATATATTTTTACACACACACACACACAGTTTATCTTTTACATACATACACACACACAGTTTATCTTTTACATACACACGCATACACAGTTTATCTTTTACACACAATGTATATCTTTTACACACACACACACACAGTTTATCTTCTTCACACACACACACACTGTCTTTCTCTATCTCTCTCTCACTTACATACAATCTCTCTATATCTTTCTCTCTCACACACACACAGTCTCTCTCACACACATACATTCTCTCTCTCTCACACACATACATTCTCTCTATCTCTCACACACATACATTCTCTCTATCTCTCACAAATACATTCTCTCTCTCTCTCACACACATACATTCTCTCTATCTCTCACACATACATTCTCTCTATCTCTCACACACATACATTCTCTCTATCTCTCACACACATACATTCTCTCTATCTCTCTCTCACACAGTCTCTCTCTCACACAGTCTCTCTCTCTCACACACACATTAATCTCTCTGACACACACACAGTCTCTCTCTCTCTCTCTCACACACACACATTAATCTCTAACACATGAGCACATTAATATCTCTGACGCACACAGTCTCTCTTTCACACACACACACACAGTCTCTCTCTCTCACACACACATTAATCTCTCTGACACACATACAGTCTCTCTCTCACACACACACACATTAATCTTTAACACATGCACACATTAATATCTCTGACACACACAGTCTCTCTCTCTCACACACACATTATTCTCTCTCACACACACACAGTCTCTTACACACACACAGACAGTCTCTCTCACATACACATTAATCTCTCTCACATACAGACACACACACATTAACTTCTCTCTGGCACACGCACACAGTCTCTCTCTCTCTCACACATTAATCTTTAATCACTCTCGGACACACACACACAGTCTCTCTCTCACCCACTACATATACTATACATTTAATATTATGGACCCTGTGATCGTATTTGAGAATTAATGGCTTCTTATTGTTCCTGAGTACACCACAAAACAAACTCCTTCCATGTAGGTGGTGTTTCATAGCAGTAATAGAAGGACTCATTTACCTCCAATTTTCTGACTACATCACAGGGTCCCATACGATACCAACCTATCACTACAAACAGCAGCTGTTATTTTAACATATATCAAGGCCACATTATATTATATTATATCAAAATTTCAGTTCTAATAATATATTAAATATTAAGACACTAACCTGTCACTACTAACAACAGCTGTTATTTTAACATACTTCAGTTCCATTTAATATTAAGACACCAACCTATCACCAAACATTACTGTCATCTATATGTTGTGTGTGTGACAATGTGTGTTTTTTTAACAATACATTTATTAATTAATTTTGTTCCACATTTATTAAAGGGTGGTAAACATTGATAGCCTTCTCCACAACCCTGCTGGACAAATACTGTATTAGCTAGAAATATGATGGTGATATCATCTGAAAGTATATTCACTTCTTCTTTGCTGGTATCAACATGTGTGCTGCTGTGTTAAATGACAGTGAAAAGAAGCACCATATGTAAAGTGCTTTGAACCCAGCCAGAACCTTCTGAAGGACAACAACATTGACTTCTTTGGTAATGACGAGTGGCCCAGTAATTCTCCTGATCTGTATAAATGTTGGATCTATCTTGAAGGACGAGGTTGAAAAAAGGATGTTGTCTGAACCTCTATCAACTCAATATAGTCATACCAAGATGGAGGAGCACATCAATGCTGTACTTCAGGGAATGGAGTTCAACACGGAGCTTTTTGAGTCACTATTGTCTTCCTACCCTGCTGGTCTTCAAGCTGTTCATGATGCCAATGGAGGCAACACTGAGGGTCCATTCCACAGTGGTTGCTATTGGTTTGTAAGCATGCAAACCAAACAAATCTTAGCCATGTAAATGACTTATAAGGGAATTATTTAAGGAATTTGGTGAGTAAACTATGCAGTGATCACCATTATCTAACTGTTTGATAGATCTTGTGAATGTGGATACTCAGCTTTCGAGAAATAATGAAGACTTTTAGGTGTTTTATTATATATATATATATATATATATATATGTTCTGACACTGGACATAGGCTTAATCAAGCCCATTATCATGGCCCAGGTCAACTGCTGCTCACACACACACACACACACGTCACGACTTTCGAACTGGTACCCAGCCACAGAGAGAGGGAAGTGAGGGTAATTCCCAAATACTGCAGCTGTTATGGTACCAGCAATGGTGTTTTACGACGTTTGGTGGCTTTATAGTTAGTGCCTGACATTCAAATCATAAGAGTGAATATTCTCAGGCCCTCACCTGAGAGGATCGATCTCCAGACCTCTAGGTTATGAGTCCAGAACACTAACCACACGGCCACCTCCCCTACAACCTAATACCACTATGGAATCAACACTGAATACTGAACTTGTCACCATAGACCTACAATATAATGTGCTACCTCTTGATATTTTCAGTTTTTTCCTATCATGCTTAGGGGGGAGGGGAGCAATCATTGTTTGCCACTACTTACATTCAATGTTTTATTTCATGTGTGAACAGTTTGGTGTAATGTGAGTTGGGATTTGTCAGAAAACTTTTTATCACATTCATTACATTCATAATCCTATACTCTTGTATGAACTTTTAAATGTCTATTAAGGCTAGATTTCTGACCAAACTTTTTACCACATTCTCCACATTCAAAGTTCTTCACTCCTGTGTGTATAAGTATGTGTTGCCTTAATTCACTCTTTCTCAGATACTTTTTACCACATACATCACATTCAAAGTTCTTTACTCCTGTGTGTATAAGTATGTGTTTCTTTAATTCACTCTTTGTCACAAATTTTTTACCACATTCATTACATTCAAAGTTCTTCTCTCCTGTGTGTATAAAAATGTGATCCTTTAGCTCACCCTTTCTCGCAAACTTTTTACCACATTCATCACATTCAAAGTTCTTCACTCCTGTGTGTATAAGTATGTGTTTCTTAAGATTAGATTTTATACTAAACTTTTTACCACATTCTTCACATTCAAAGTCCTTCACTCCTGTGTGTATAAGTATGTGCTTCTTTAGATCACTCTTTGTCACAAACTTTTTACCACATTCTTCACATTCAAAGTCCTTCACTCCTGTGTGTATAAGTATGTGTTGCTTTAATTCACTCTTTCTCAGATACTTTTTACCACATTCTTCACATTCAAAGTTCTTCACTCCTGTGTGTATAAGTATGTGTTTATTTAGATCACCCTTTGTCACAAACTTTTTACCACATTCATTACATTCAAAGTTCTTCTCTCCTGTGTGTATAAGTATGTGTGTCTTTAGCTCACTCTTTCTCAGATACTTTTTATCACATTCTTCACATTCAAAGTTCTTCTCTCCTGTGTGTATAAGTATGTGTGTCTTAAGATTAGATTTCATACTAAACTTTTTACCACATTCATTACATTCAAAGTTCTTCTCTCCTGTGTGTATAAGTATGTGTGTCTTTAGCTCACTCTTTCTCAGATACTTTTTATCACATTCTTCACATTCAAAGTTCTTCACTCCTGTGTGTATAAGTAGGTGTTGCTTTAGGTTATCCTTTGTCAGATAATTTTTACCACATTCTTCACATTCAAAGTTTTTCACTCCTGTGTGTATAAGTATGTGTTTATTTAGATTACCCTTTGTCACAAACTTTTTACCACATTCATTACATTCAAAGTTCTTCTCTCCTGTGTGTATAAGTATGTGTGTCTTTAGCTCACTCTTTGTCACACACTTTTTATCACATTCATCACATTCAAAGTTCCTCTCCCCTGTGTGTATAAGTATGTGTCTCTTAAGGTTAGATTTACAATTAAACTCTTTACCACACTCATCACACATAAACATTTTCTTTGCAGTATGAGTCAACAAATGTTGAGTAAGATGGCATTTCCTACCAAACTTTCGACCACATTGTTGACAGACCAATTTGTTACACTTCTCTTCTCTGACAACATTGATGGTGTCACTTCCTTCCACCTCCATCACTAACACAGCTTTATTCTGCCACCAATATGACCACTTGGTTATTACTGTTGTCAGGGCTGCCAACCACACTGTTATTGTTGTCAGGGCTGCCAACCACACTGTTATTGCTGTCAGGGCTGCCAACCACACTGTTATTGCTGTCAGGGCTGTCAACCACACTGTTATTGCTGTCAGGGCTGCCAACCACACTGTTATTGCTGTCAGGGCTGCCGACCACACTGTTATTGCTGTCAGGGCTGCCAACTACAGTATTACTTCATATCTGAAACAATAACAATACCAGTCTTACATCATTTGAAGATTCAAACATTTATTGAATATTACTGTAATATTCTGTAGCACCAAAAATACCCTATGTCCAGTTAGGTCCCAGTAGTTTGCCTCAGTTAGGTCCCAATAGTCTGCTGTGGTCTAGGTTAGGTCAAATAAGGTAAGGTTTGGTTAGGTGAAATAGGTAAGGTTAGATTTGGTTAGGTTAAATAAAGTAAATTTATGTGGTATTAGTCAAGCGTTTGTTTATAATCACTCGCATTAATTCTTTTCTGTCAAATAAATTTCTCAATACATGTACAGTTAAACCTCCATCTAATGGACTAATAGGGGGGAGAGGGTGTCCGTTACAGCGAGGAATTTTAGGGGGGGGTACGAAAAATAAAAGGTGTATGTACAAAAATTAACACAAAATAGAGATACGGTTGACTCTCGAATAACGAGATTTTGAGTAACGCGTTTTTAACTCCGGCCTAAGCCGAGAGCTCTAGGTTTTATCCGAATTATTGTTCTTGTTCTTGTTCTTCTTGGGGCGACCACTTCTTAAAAGGGGTTCATCTCACTCTCTTCCTCCCATCCATTTTCTTTTACCGACATTGAATCATTTATTATTATTATTATCATTTTTGTTTCTTCTTGGGGTGACCACTTCTTAAAAGGAATTCAACCAATATTTAAGAGGTTCAACCGAGAGGGGGTTCAACCGAGGGGTTCACCCTCAATAAAAAGGGTTCATTTTCAAAATTTCAATATAACCATATGAATACGAAAATCCAGGTAAAACATAATTAATATTTTTGAGACGTTTACATATGGATATTTTATTATTTCACTTGAATCATTAAGAGCCGGAGCTTTTGAAGGGTTTTCCTTTATGTTCTTGTTTATTTAATACTGTATAATATATAGGGGAGATATGATTAAATATCGCTCATTGTTCGATTTACAGCAGCCACGCTCAGAGCGCTGAGTGAGGTGGCAGAGCGTAGTGACAAGTGTTAAAAGTGAAGAGAAGTGTACTGTACAGTTACTTTACAAATGCAAATACAGTATTACAATTCGTATTAAGCATATAACAATTTGTATTAAGGTTTTTGCAGACGACTCATGACTGAAATGAGTCGTCGGCATGTGTGGTAGGGGGGAGATAGTGTGTGCTATCGTTTGTTTACCTTTATTAACCATATGCTGGTGTTTCCTTCTCCTTTCTCTGTCCGAGAAAAAACGTTCCTTCTTTATATCGAAGGATATGGCCTTCCGTTTTATAAATGCACCACCTGGCATGACTGAGTGTTGAAGCTGGTGGTTAACTTGTAATTACTAAACACGAGCGAGTCACACACAAGGTGACAAGGCACGCTAGGCCTATATTCCCCTGTCCTTGAGCTAGGGTGAATGGAGACCGAGGGTAGGGGGGGAAGGAACGTGGAAGAAGTGGTGGGAACACACTCACCCTCACTTCACAGACGACAGTGATATAATTTCGTGACATGTTCATTATGATTTTGCTAGTTTTGTATAAGAACCCCTTGGATTTATTCGAGAGTCAACTGTATATACAGTAAAAGTCCCTTAATCTGGAGGTCTGTACCTCGGAATGCTCGCCTCCCCGGAACTTTTTGGGCCCACCAATTTTACCCATAATTACTGTATCCCAAAAAATAGAACAAAAAAATCCGAAAAAGTAATATCCCGGGATATAATTCAGTATTGTGGGTGTCTACAGTATTTATCATGACTCCTAATAAATTACCAAAGAAGCCCACTAAGAAGTTAAGACCTCATAAGACATTAAATTATGAGTGTCAGCTGTGATCACTATCATCCCATCACCCCCTCCCGACACTCATAAATTATGTGTGACAGCCAGTGTTGCCAGGTCTGATGCACAAAATTTCCCCAACTTCAACAACATAATTTCCTTTTTTGCCTCAATAATTCCTTGTTTACTTTTCTCCTGAACATTGATGGTCTTTCTTTTTTATTTATCTGTTTTAGGGAATTTTCAAGTCCACACAGGGAAATTATATAAAGATTGTTCAAGAGTAACTAGAGAACTTTCTACCAGATGAAGTACTAAAAGGAACGTAATTCTTCAAGAACAAACAGGGAATTTTTGAGGCATAAAGAAAAAATTTAAAGGTGAAGTTAGGGTAGTTTCGTCAAGCAGACCTGGCAACACTGGCTGACAACAGCTGCGATCTTCCCACTACCTCCTCTCTACCTCATAATTTACGTGTGACAGGGAAACCTGTATTTAAAAGTAATAAAAGTATTCTATATGAATCTTTGGGGTCTATTTTCCGATAACACAGAATTTTTGTTAAATCGCAAGTCTCAAACTCCCCTGCCTTCCAGATTAAGGGACTTTTACTGTATACATAAATAGACATGTAATGATGTGTAAATAATGTACCTACTGTATAATGTAAATAATATAATGGAGAAAAAATAAAGAGAAACTCATGCTTTTAAACAAAACAAAACACACGCGCCGCCAAGTGGACAAGAACTGAAGTAGCGGTCTTGGTATGTTTCACCCGGGTGGGAGTTTTAAACATTCGAACCCAAAATTCAGGCAAATTTTTACATTTTTCTCCAGCGGATTGTGTCCATTGCATCCGAAATCCACTGCATCAGGGTCCATTAGATCGAGGTTTAACTGTACGTCATTTATTTACTGGTTATTAAATACATTAAATACATCTACCCTTAATTAATTGATTACATTTTCCGCTGGTATTCGTTGTAGCTACATGCTGCATACCTAGCAGGAACCGGTACCAGAACCAGTTCTATCTATTCTTGATGATTTATATTAGAATTGGTTCTCATCTACAAACTAGTTCCAAGGAAATGGTTCCACCATTAGTAGTTGTTGTGTACCTGTGTGTGTGTGTGTCTTATATTTAATGTACTTGCTGTTTATCCCAGTCGGCAAATTAAGGCTTTAAATCAGCATCATTAAACAGCAATTATAAAACATGGTCAGTTAATATTAGGTACAGGTTCCAACAGTTGCTTTCATATTGAGAACTGGATCCATCACTTCCACTATAATAATATCAATTCAAGATGGCTGCCAAGTGTTTACATCCACTGAAAACCTCGAGTAGAAAACCAAATAATGGACAAACACTTAATTATTACCGATTATATTAGGTTAGGTCAGATAAGTAAAGTTGAAGTTAGGTTAGGTCCCAGTAGTTTGCCTAAGTTAAGTTCTGGTAGTTTGCCCAAATTAGGTCCCGGCAGTTTGCCCAAGTTAGGTCCCGGCAGTTTGCCCAAGTTAGGTCCTGGTAGTTTGCCCAAATTAGTTCCCGGCAGTTTGCCCATGTTAGGTCCCAGTAGTCTGCTGTGGTCAAGGGTGGCAGTATGGTATGGAACGGTACGGAATTACGGTACGGTATGTTATTTTTAATTATAAAAGTATGGTATTACATTACGGTACGATAATTCTTAAGTACGGTACGAAATACCCTTTTCGTACTCTATTAAAAATTTGAATATACATTCCACTGTCCTCTGTCAAGAATAACCTAATATCCGGATGAAAAGGCAACAAAATCATTTTATTGACGAACGTTCTTTTTTTAGGTTTAACCCTCTTTTAGCATGTGTGTGTGTGTGTGTGTGTGTACACTGTAGTCGTCTGCTCGTAGACTATCGCTGTCGTGTTCAGTTCGTGTCCAGTGACTCGGAAGTCGAAACTCGGGAGTCCTCTAATGAAATGCAAAGCTTAAATTGACGTCTATTTAGTATTTCCTCTTAATGTTTTATTGGTTGATTTCTTTAGTTGATTCCAAGACAAATATGGAAAATGTGTACAGTATAGTCTATTATGTAAGTTCATACTACTGCACCTGCTAACAGAAAAAAAAATAATTGCAGTTCTAATTTAGCCTTGAATTATCATGGTGTAGGCTATGTATGCCTCATTGCCTTGTAATAATATACTGCAGCCTTCACCCTTAGTAACCTAGTGCAAGTTCCAGAAAGGAATACATTGGCAAGTTCATTTCTAAAAAAGAAAAATTATTGTCTTCTATAATCCTATTATATAAACTCTTTCTCTCTTCCACAGTCACACACACACTTACTGTATTTACAGGGATATTATTATATTTACAGTGATATTCACTAATAACAAAAGTAAAAACACAATTATAGGAACTTAACCTTGAGTCTGGACAAGGAACTGTTTACAGAGGTAGTTCATATAATGGATTAATTTCAGAGATGTAATTTATGGCATTGGTATGATATTGGGTACAATATTTTACTTTTTCATACTAGTACGGTACGGTTCTTTGGGTAAGGTACAAAATTATGGTATGATATTTTTAAGCGTGCGGAATTACAATATTTTGTTTGTACCGTACCGTACTGCCACCCTTGGCTGTGGTCTAGGTTAGATTAGGTAAGGTCAGGTTAATTTCAAAATATCCCATTTGAATATGACCTATCTTGGAAATGGGGCATTGCCAATGAAAATGCTATAAAAGAAATGAGGCATATAATGTTATAAATTAGTAGATAAAAAAGGTAATAACATTATAATATAAAATGGCAATAGAATAAATAATTACCATAATTACCTTAGAATGTTATAAATTAGGGTATTTAATGAAAGAATTGCCATTTTGTAGCAGTGTTGCCAGATCCAGCTAGGTTACAGTATTTTGCCCTGGTCATTTCCTGTACTTTCCCACGGTTATATACCAGTAGTTTGCCCAGGTTAGGTCCAGGTAGTCTGCTGTGGTCTAGGTAAGGTTTAGGTAAGGTCAGGCTAATTTCAAAATCCCCCATTTGAATATCTTGGAAATGTGGCATTTGCAGAGGAAATGCCACAGAAGAAAATAGTCTTAGAATTATCTAAATAAATGGGTAATGAATGTAGAAAAACTGTATGCAATAATGACAATTCTTTCAATATTTACCTAAATTAGTGGGTAAAGGTAAAACCATTGGGTATTTATTGAAAGAATTACCGTTTTGTAGCAGTGTTGCCAGATCCACCTAGGTCCCAGTATTTTAGGTAAATTTATAAAAGTACTGTGTTTACTACATTATATATTTTAGAATCAGTACTCACTATTTTGGACCATTCTAACACACTTTTCATCTATAGTGTTTTACAAAAATAGTTCAGAAATTAGTCTGACCTAACCTGACCCAACCTAACCTAGACCAAACTACCCGGACCTAACCTGTGTGTTCTGCAGAATGGTAATTCTTTCAATAAATACCCATTTCTCTCTTATGTGTAACTTCTAATTTTAATCCTATTTAATAATCTCAGATGTACAACACAACAAAAATACAAGTTAATCATAAAATTATTGCATTATAAGTAAAATGTGTGTAAATATACTTACCCCCAGACTACTGCAGGATTATACCCGAACTTGACTCAATCCTGTAAAGATACAAATAGGTAAGGTAAGAACATTAATTATTACCTATTAACTATTTACACATTATACACGAACTGTTAAGATACAAATAGGTAAGGTAAGAACATTAACTATTACCTATTAACTATTTACACATTATACACAAACTGTTAAGATACAAATACGTAAGGTAAGAACATTAACTATTAACTATTTACACATTATACACGAACTGTTAAGATACAAATAGGTAAGGTAAGAACATTAACTATTTACACATTATACACAAACTGTTAAGATACAAATAGGTAAGGTAAGAACATTAACTATTAACTATTTACACATTATACACGAACTGTTAAGATACAAATAGGTAAGGTAAGAACATTAATTATTTACACATTATACACAAACTGTTAAGATACAAATAGGTAAGGTAAGAACATTAACTATTAACTATTTACACATTATACACAAACAGTTAAGATACAAATAGGTAAGGTAAGAACATTAACTATTAACTATTTACACATTATACACGAACTGTTAAGATACAAATAGGTAAGGTAAGAACATTAATTATTTACACATTATAGACCTACCATTTTGTGACTCTCTTATCATTTATTGTATTTCACACATTATATTCCACTCCCTCACTTGAAAAACACTGGTTTGGGGTTGAATGTATTCACACGTAACTCCTTTAAAGTTTGTTTACATTTAGTGGACGCACTGGACGGTAGTGCAGGGCTGCCACTCTAAAATTTCAATTTCCCCTACCGAGCGGGCTCATTTTCCCCTACTTCCCCCTACACCTAAACCGAGTGTTCCCACTAGTTCAAAACATTAATTCACTAAAATAAGTTTGAAAATTCGTAATATTAAATCAAAATTCCCTAAATACATTTTATATACTTGTTACCGGTGGCCTACATATTGCCTACCGTAAGCCGTAAGGTGAATATATATATATATTCATTTTTATCATAATTTCATTACAAAACTTGTAGAAAATATTTTTTGGTGTAAAATAATAATCTTTTCTTTGGTATTCCATGAAATAAACAAACTCTGGTAATATTAAAAGAATTACGTGTACTGTATGTAAGGCGGGGTTCTCACCAATACGTTTGCAATCCGTTTGCACGGAGTCCGTTCACGTTGATGACGTCACGAACGTACGTGTATGTGCCCAAACAGTGGGAATGCGGTGCGCGTTGCGACCTCACGGAGACGGACCACGTCCAACGTTGAGGATGAACTGAATTCATCTTTTTGAATAGCAACGTTGGCGGTGGTGTCCGTTTGTAATGTTGTTGACTCCTCAACATATGAAAATAATATGAATTAAACTTATTTGTTCGCAAAATGATATGATTTTATGTAAATAAAATAATAATCATAATATATTTGTGTATAGTTCGTCAATTTATGTACGATTAATAAGAATGTACATTGGAACTGGAGGCTTGGCAACACCGCACTCTGGTGCTGCAGTTGTAGCAGCTGCTCACTACATTAAAACACAATTATTAAAAGTTGAAGACCAGTTACAACAAAATGATTGAATTAAAAAATTATTTGTTATCATCCATGATTCTAAATAATATTTGTAATGTAAATGCATATATATAGGTTGTAATTAAAAATACTAGAAAACATCCGCATTTTTAATAGGCTGATATGGTATCTAGTTTATTGGTTATTATTTTATGCCTTTAGTAAATCCTTGTCCATCTCCGGTAAAAACTCGGCCATAGTCGCTTGTTGTTGTTGATGTGAAGAAACGGGCGGGAAACGTCGCTCAACTCCTCTGTGTCCGTCTGGACGTTGTGTTCGTGACGTCATCAACCTGAACGGACTCCGTGCAAACGGACTGCAAACGTATTGGTGAGAACCCCGCCTAAGTGTAGCCTACTGAGTGGGGAAATGAGGCATAAACACTGATAGGCGATTTTTTTGCTCATTGGATGATCCTTGGATGCAAAGAAAATTCTCATTTGTTATTTCTTATATGCAAATCATGCCTATCTGTTTCATTGACGATATAAACATACACAAGAATGTAAAATTCAAATTCAAGTCAACCATCTTCAAACGTCCCAAGTCTCACAGCTGTTTTTAGCTCCCCTCGTATTTCTGGCTATAATATAATAATACTCATGCCATTTTCATTCAATAAATATTATAATACCTTTTAAGAGTGCCTATGAAGACAGATGTCTATTTATCTAAGTATAATAGGGAGAAATAAAATTGTGTTCGTTTACGTTTGAAGATAATCGACTTGGATTTGAGTTTTACTTTCTTGTGTATGTAAAATCCCCTACATTATGGCTATATATCGTCATTTTCCCCCTACACATTGCCATTTTCCCCGTAGGTATCCCCTACCCCCTACGTTATGCTGAAATCCCCTACCGTAGGGGAAATCCCCTACGAGTGGCAGCCTTGCGGTAGTGGTACCTGGTAAGTCAATGGAGAGGCTGTGTACAATACTACTCTCATTAATATAAATATACTAATATATCAAATGAAAAGTTTATATTCTGCTTTAGAATATTGTACCATCAGTTACATATATATAACAACTTTATATTTATTATGTATAGTTTTATGATAACAAGAAGAGCTCATTTGACAACTTTTGACATAGCCCATCTAAGATTCCAACAGGTTCACCAAACTTTTGATGTGTCAAGATAATGAATGTTTGTTGATTACCCATAAAACTTTAAGCCAGATTACTGATCCTACAGTAAATATAACAGTTAAAAGAAATATTTACAGTGGCATTGTGACACCACTTTCATTAATCCAAGTGGGAGTCTATGTGATGCGATGGTGTCGAGGGATAGCCTTTACAACGGTCCTTCTTCTGTCCTTTATTAATTTTGTTTCTGAACTCCTTTAATTTATTTTCACTTATTTTCTAACACAAAGATATTCTTATATATTGTCTATATATTTTCCACTGTCGAATAAAAGTCCTCCAATGATGTTTTCCATGCATTCAATATAAGGTTGTTGCAACTTGCAATATTATAATTTTCTTCTTTCTTCAACATAGCCAGTACAGTCCAGCACAAAATGTTCTATAAGTTTTCTGGATCAGCCATGATGCTGTTGACATTCTATTTATATAATAGTTATTAATCCACTCTAACAATTTCATTTCAACTCAAACAACGAACTATGAATCTTTTGAGGCATTAATTAACCCTTTCATTAGGGCAATCTTCGAGTATGATCGATGTTGCTGTAGTCTATATATTTTGAAAAAATATTAATTAATTCAGGGGCTTCTTATTGCTCTAATAATTTTTATTGTACTTTTACTGGTCTTATAAGTACGAAAATATAATATGAAAGTATTGTTTTACCACAAATAAGGTTAAAATAAGCAGAGCTTTCTGCAACCATTTTGAACAGAGCGGTCTGCGCGCCTCTGCCAGACGTACGATGTTAACGGCCGCCAGCCGTGCCACACACCTCTCACACACACATACACGCATTCTCTCTCTCTCTCACACACACACACACACATACACGCATTCTCTCTCTCTCTCTCACACACACACATACACGCATTCTCTCTCTCTCTCACACACACACATACACACATTCATTCTCACTCTCTCTCTCTCACACACACATTCTCTCTCTCTCTCTCTCTCTCTCACACACACATTCTCTCTCTCTCTCTCTCTCACACACACACACATTCTCTTTCTCCCTATCTCTCTCACACACATACATTCTCTCGCACGCGCACACACACACGCAACCATAACGAACACACATACACGCACGCACAACGAACACGACACACACACACCTGTCAATCGTACTAACCAAGGATAATAGACTATAACCTATTCTCCCTCAGTCCAATATATATATATATATATATATATATATATATATATATATATATATATATATATATATATATATATATATATATATATGGTGAATCTAACTTGCTTACTCTACATTTACAAAAATGAAAAGCTTCAAAAGATTACATGATGGTTAGGGAAAAATAGATAGGTGTTCAAAGATTTATTTACAGTACAATATACTGTATGCATGCATATACCGTACCTGTACATAATACAATAATTTTATCACTTTTCTCTCCACCTGCAAAGTAAAGAAATATGTTATAAACAATTCAATAATATTGATCTTTATACTGTCCTACTGTAAATAATACTGTAATATTGATCTCTATACTGTCCCACTGTAAATAATACTATAATATTGATCTCTATACTGTCCCACTGTAAATAATACTGTAATATTGATCTCTATACTGTCCTACTGTAAATAATACTGTAATATTGATCTCTATACTGTCCCACTGTAAATAATACTATAATATTGATCTCTATACTGTCCCACTGTAAATAATACTGTAATATTGATCTCTATACTGTCCCACTGTAAATAATACTGTAATATTGATCTCTATACTGTCCCACTGTAAATAATACTATAATATTGATCTCTATACTGTCCCACTGTAAATAATACTGTAATATTGATCTCTATACTGTCCCACTGTAAATAATACTGTAATATTGATCTCTATACTGTCCCACTGTAAATAATACTGTAATATTGATCTCTATACTGTCCCACTGTAAATAATACTGTAATATTGATCTCTATACTGTCCCACTGTAAATAATACTATAATATTGATCTCTATACTGTCCCACTGTAAATAATACTATAATATTGATCTCTATACTGTCCCACTGTAAATAATACTATAATATTGATCTCTATACTGTCCCACTGTAAATAATACTATAATATTGATCCCTATACTGTCCCACTTTACAACAAACAAATATGTTATATACAATGCAATACTATTGATCTCTATACTGTCCCACTGTGAAATAAGAAAATTAGTTATTAAAAATGTAATAATTACTTGTACTGTACAGCTGTAGCGTACAATGTTTCTGCCCTTCTTCAGGTAAACCAAAACATAGACAAAGTTAGTGATATATGTAAGGTGGGGGCAATAGCAAGAAGGGAGAGGTGTTACGGACTCATGGTCTCGACCCCATTCTGTTGTTCCACCTCGAGTGATTCGAAGCCTCAACATTAATTCGGTCTATGACCGACAGAGGGAGAGAGTGTTTCTTGGGAGTTACCAGTCCTACTATAATAATGGAACCGAGGTAATGTCTGGCTAAGCCAAAGCCAACATGGGCAGTGTTAACCAACTCCTTCCCAGTGTCGGTCTCCCAGGATTGTACTCTCTCCCTGTGTGCTGACGGACATCAAGCTACGATCTTCCCACATCTTAATATGGGAACAGTTTATCGTGATTATAACCTTATTTTAATTTAATTATTTTCTTGTTTAATTTTTGTTCTTAAATGTTTGTATGTTTTTATGAACCTGCCAGATATTCTTTGTTGTGTTGCTAATTTACGTTTAATCTTAATAGGTCTGGGCAGAATTATTATTACTTGTTATTTACTTGTATTGTTTAATTTAATTGTTTAAAATCGTGCAAATCTTTAATTCTTTCCTATAATTTGGGGCCTGAGCTATAAAGGAGGAAGAACAATACACCTAAGGAAACATCCTTAAAGTAACCTTTTCTCATCAATGAAGTCTTAGTATCATATTCATTCTTTATGTAAAAACCCTAAGTTCAGCCCTAGAATCTTTCGGGGCCATTTTGTTAAGAAATTTGGTATAGTAAACTTCAGTCAAAGCTTGGGTTTGTTACATGTGGGGGCAAAGCTTGGGTTTGTTACATGTGGGGGCCTGTCCGGGGTATGATTCCTGCTTTGGGTGCAGGAGGTCCCGGGTTCAGATCCCGGACAGGCCCCCACATGTAACAAACCCAAGCTTTGCCCCCACATGTAACAAACCCAAGCTTTGACTGAAGTTTACTATACCAAATTTCTTAACAAAATGGCCCCGAAAGATTCTAGGGCTGAACTTAGGGTTTTTACATAAAGAATGAATATGATACTAAGATTTCATTGATGAGAAAAGGTTACTTTAAGGATGTTTCCTTAGGTGTATTGTTCTTCCTCCTTTATAGCTCAGGCCCCAAATTATAGGAAAGAATTAAAGATTTGCACGATTTTAAACAATTAAATTAAACAATACAAGTAAATAACAAGTAATAATAATTCTGGCCAGACCTATTAAGATTAAACGTAAATTAGCAACACAACAAAGAATATCTGGCAGGTTCATAAAAACATACAAACATTTAAGAACAAAAATTAAACAAGAAAATAATTAAATTAAAATAAGGTTATAATCACGATAAACTGTTCCCATATTAAGATGTGGGAAGATCGTAGCTTGATGTCCGTCAGCACACAGGGAGAGAGTACAATCCTGGGAGACCGACACTGGGAAGGAGTTGGTTAACACTGCCCATGTTGGCTTTGGCTTAGCCAGACATTACCTCGGTTCCATTATTATAGTAGGACTGGTAACTCCCAAGAAACACTCTCTCCCTCTGTCGGTCATAGACCGAATTAATGTTGAGGCTTCGAATCACTCGAGGTGGAACAACAGAATGGGGTCGAGACCATGAGTCCGTAACAGAGGAAATGTGGAGCAGGGTAGGGAGGGAAAAATGAGGAAAAAAGCAAGAGGGAAAGAGGGAATAGGGAAAAAGGGATGAAAGGTGGAGACTGTGTAGAGATGGGGAATATTCTCTCCTCGGGTCATATACACACACACCTCATATACCTCCATGCAAATCACATACCCCTCCAATATATACAAACACACACTCACACATATCAATATTTCTAAAAATGTAATCTAGTGTGATATTCTTTAAAACATTGTAGAAGACACAATGCTACACCACAATCCTCACACATCCAGTGGGTGTTCTGACACCTCGTCTCCCTTCGTGGCCGAGGATTTGTTGGTGTTGGAGGAACTGGACTAGGAAAGTGTCGTGCTGATAACCTAATTGAGTTTGTCAATGCAGTTGACGATCTTCCTGGCCTTGCTGTATGTGTGGCTCTATCAAATCTTACTAGCATTTGTCTAATTACTGACAAGCTGAAATCTAGCAATGGAGGTTTCTTTCCAGTTTTTACAAGGTACATATAATATAAATTTAGTATGCACATGTCAAGCAGATGAAAAAATAGTTTGTTTGTAGCCTTTTAGTGTTTTCCTGACCCACTGTACACTACTGATAAGCATATCTGCCTTGTCAACAAGTCTCATTTTGTGAGTATATTCCAGCACACAGGCAGGTTTTGGGATGGAAGCTCCAGTAGCACGATCTTTCTTATCTGTGTCAACCAATGTATTGCTGTACAGTCGGCGGCAAAAGTCGTGTCGCCTCACTTGCTTCACCGAGCCACGGGATGTTCATAGGCTCGAGATTATAAAGTGTAGAAAACGTGTATATTTTTCGAGTCCATGAACACTGCATGTCTCGGTGAAGCAGGTGAGGCGACACGACTTTTTCCGCCGACTGTACAATGTTGTTAACATATGGACTACACGTTTGTCACACCATTTTACACACAGCATATCATCTTTGTGGTAGGAAACTTGTTCACCACACTTCACATTAGGTAGTACAGGCATCAACTTCCTGTCTGACCTCACTGTGCCACATGCTCCTGTCTTTCTACTTTGTAAGGACTTGAATAATTTAGGACTTGTGTACCAACTGTCAACATATAGATTATGTTCTTTATCTAAATGAGGTGACAGTCATTTTTTTACAACAGAACCAGAATACCCAAGTTCTTTATCAATTTTAATATCAGTGCCTGTGCCAGTCTATACAATAAAGTCCAAAATACAACCAGTTTCTACATCACACAAAACAAACCAATTTAAGCCAAATCTATTACGTTTCTGGGGCATATACTGTCGAAAAGCCAACCTGCCTCTCCAAAGAAGTAGAGATTCATCTATACATAAGTCCTGAAATGGTTTTAAATTTGATGTGAACTTATTTCTTAGATAATCCACAACCCATTTAACTTTCTGTAATTTGTTACCAGGTACAGTTGGCTCCACTCCCGCGTTGACCACTGCGCGTTGCCAATGTTGAGCCACCCAGATATTCGAATCCCGAACGAAGCGAAGCACTCATGACCTCCATCTCCCCAACTCAGTTGTACAGTTGGACACAGGAATTCGAGGTATAGCCCAAGTGAAAGATGGTCAATTTCTCCCAATATCAAGTTCATTAGTGCCAAATAGGAGACACCAGGGGCAGAAGTCAGTATTGAGGATGGTGTGTGTGTGTGTGTGTGTGTGTGTGTTCCTTAGTGCCAAATAGGAGACACCAGGGGCAGAAGTCAGTATTGAGAATGGTGTGTGTGTGTGTGTGTGTGTGTGTTCCTTAGTGCCAAATAGGAGACATCAGGGGCAGAAGTCAGTATTGAGGATGGTAATAAAAAGCAACTACCTGATAATAGACACCCATGGTTACTCAAATGGGACAAGTATATTTCACCTGGACTGTAGCACAATTCCTGTATCCAACTGTACGTCGCGAGCTGATGGGATGAAGACACGAGCACACTCCATAATGGGGTTGCTTCTACCTGACGAGTTATGGGGAAATGAGAGAGAAAGAGGAGGGGCTGGTGGAGGAAGAAAGAACAAGAGAGACGCCAATAACCGTGGCTGTAGAGACGTTTTCTTAAAGATTTATGGTTGACTTTGGGTGAAGGGACTAATGGAGATGGAGTTCACATTAACAAACTTATATAATTAAGTATTGAATTTTATCATTGTCATCATAATATTATTATTTTCTACTCTCATATGTAGGCTAAGTATTGTTCGATATCAGCAGAACTGTAATGACATCAGATGGGATGGATGTCTATAAAACTTGGACATATGTAATGAAATTGTTATACTCAATGATAAATGTGTTTCAACAATAATGAATATATTAAATAAAATTATGAGAACCACAATTATCCATATATTATAATTATGTGAAAAGAATATTCTGTGGACCGGAATGAGACAATCGAATCTCTCCTGCAGAATATAAGCTTATTTCTGATGAAGTGAGGATTCGAGTTATGTGAACCACAGTTCCCTTTACACACACACACACACACACACCAATCCCACATCTTGTAGCTTTCGCAGGCTTACCAACTTAACACATGGGGAATAAATAACTTGTTCTACGTTACATATAGTGTATTATTGGATTACAAGTAAATTTCTGCCCATAACAAGGAAATCATTAACACGTAGACATAGTAGGATAAAGCTAGTTTCTATTTGTGAAACATATGATAATCAGTGGTAACAACCTTTGAGGTGGCAGCCTTCATAACAGAGTTAGTGAGACTCAAAAAGTTATTATGCGTATAATAAAATGTTATTGATACTTTGTGTATTTATCCTTGAAAATAATGGCTACGTTCAAGTAACTTATAACATTAAATTATTATTATATTGTTGTTGATTGCAGAGTGTTACTTAATGCTCGTTTGTTTTTGTTTTTTAGTTTGCTGTTGAAGCGAGCTCTACAAATTTGTAATTAGTATTTATGTGCACACATAAATACAAATAATTAATTCAATAGAAGACTACCATCAGCATCTTGCTATTACTTTTAATCCTTATTTTATGATGATATTACTGCACCTTGTATTCCACAATGTTTATATAATAAAACTCTTAATAGTGACAACATTAAAGTAAAATACAATATACAGATATAAAAATTCCAGTTCCATTTCTATAAAGCATTACATATTTGTCTTCCATTCTTCTTAGTGCTTATAATTATGTATTTAGATGTGGCCTATATATACACGTCTAATTAATGTATTTTGAGGCTCAGAACTGTAACATATTATTCTCCCGACAAAGAGAATATATGTCTGTCACCTTTGATTCTCCAGGTTTATTAGAAACAGTGGATTTGCGGTACATATTTACTTAATAATTTGGTTATGTAATTATTGATTAATGTTAAATTGCAATGGAGTGTGTGTGTGTGTGTGCAAGAGAGAGAAAGAGACAGTGTGTGTGTGTGGGTAAGAGAGAGAAAAAGAGAGACTGTGTGTGAAAAAGAGATAGTGTATGTGTGTGTGAGAGAGATAATAAAAATAGTGAGAGAGAGATAGTGTGTGTGAGAGAGAGAAATATGTGTGTGTTTGAAAGAGAGAATGTATGTGTGTGTATAAGAGAGAGAGAGAGAGAGAGAGAGAGAGAGAGAGAGAGAGAGAGAGAGAGAGAGAGAGAGAGAGATGTATGTGTGTATAAGAGAGAAAGAGATGTATGTGTGTGTATAAGAGAGAGAGAGAATGTATGTGTGTATGTATGTTTGAAAGAGAGAGAGATGGTAACACTGCAACTCAGGTGCTGATTGGCTCAGACAGCCAGCTCGAGCTCTGATTGGCTCTAATTTTCCCTATGAAATATACTTTTCCAGACTTGACTAATATGCGACCCGGCCAGCTGTACATCCCTGATGCTGTTCTCAATTTCACACCCAAGCCTGCGCGCCGACAGACCGTCTACTGGGTGTACAGTCGGCGGCAAAAGTCCTGTCGCCTCACCTACTTCACCCAGACCCGTGAGATTCATAGACTCGGGAATGCTAGGGGTGGAAAACGGATATTTTTGCCAACAGATGGCGCACTGTGAGTGTGAAAGCGGGGGTGGGGGTGGCATTGGAGAGAGGAGGAGGGGTTGGAACTGTTGGGGGAATGAAGGTGGGGAATGGTGGGGACAAGATATTTGAGGCTGGATTCCATACATTTCCATCAGTATTACCATTATAATATTATAATGATCCGCCTTCATATTTACTTGGTAATAATCTGTTACGTTTGTAGCATATGGATGACAATATGATTAAATTACAACCCATGTAAATATATATTGAAAAGATTTAAATAGATTTCCAAAATAACATCAATTTGAATGTCTTGTAAGTTCTCTCTCTCTCTCTCTCTCTCTCTCTCTCTCTCTCTCTCTCTCTCTCTCTCTCTCTCTCTCTCTCTCTCTCTCTCTCTCTCTCTCTCTCTCTCTCTCTCTTATACTTAAGTAATGATTTCATTATAAAGTTAGTTAATGGGCTTACTCTATCGTGTAATCTGATGGTGAATCAGTCAACCAGTGATCACCGAATACATGTGAAACAACTGCTATACGATCAACATTAGATAGCCTTTTCTGAGTTTTGATGGATATAGGAGAACCGAGGAAGATGTAGATTGTTGTGTAAATAGATATTAATTATAATCCACCGTATTCATTACAATCGAGAAACCCATATTGCAATGAACAGTTACTATTCGGCAAATTTGGAGGCTATATTACCAACGGTGATTCTTGGTGATTTCGAACCCTATGCACTCAAGAATTATTGTGTAGTAGTGACCTTATGTGGGGGTGGACTGATGGATATCAATGAATGTGGCTTTATAATAAATTACCAAAGCTTACCTTGCTGGAAATATGTAATCTCGTTGGTTGGCTGCAGCGAGTTACCCAGAGTTATATCCCTGTATCCTTCCCTCCAACACAATAAATTTATTTCTGGGTTCGTCCTGCTATATATGTATGATTATAGAGCATGCAATAAGGGTCAATTACCACACAAAAATGCCAATTTTCTCTATTTATTAATAAATTCCAAGCCAACAAAATGAATAATTAAATTCAATCATAAAATAATCACACACACACACTTCCGTTCACGCTCCAATAGATAGCTATATACGTACGGTACTTACTCCTCGTCGCTCCTCTCCACACGTGCTTCCTCGGTCGCTCGTAGTACACGTGGACAGTAATATTACTTTACTTTAATATATTTATCACGAGCTAGCACTTCCCCTCGCACACACAGGAGACGGTAATTACGTTATCGTAATAGTAATGGAATCAAGCAACCCAGTTGGTATATTTCAATGTCAATTTCACACTCGTTTACTGTCCCTCGTACACACACACACACTCGTAATTCCAGCCAGCCCTCTCCTCACCTATAAAATGACACCTTACTGATTCTCGTCTAGCGAATGAATAGTGAGTTAATTAACAATAAGTCTTGTGAAAAAGTAATTAAACAATTTCGACGTTACGTTAAAACTATAGGCCCCTAGGCAAAGCAACGAGGGCTGGATACGACGTGTGTTCTTTCGTCGAGTGTACTATACCAACTGAATATATTTCTCAAAAACAAGACAAGGGTGGTGGGATAATTACCCTTCTGACACCTCCCCATTTCTACCTTTTCTCTACCTGGCGAGTGACTCATCAAGACTGTCCAATATCTACGTGTTCGTATGGCCTAGTCCTTGACTATGTTTACATGTTGTCACTCATACCTAGTTATACATGCAAATCACTTTTCCCATAACATGCAACTGCTTGCAAATGATTCCCTTCCACTTCAAAATCAATTTTAATAAGTAATAGATGCCCCCATAGCATAATTATTAATGCAAAAATTGTAGCAATACCTCCAGACACGGGATGGAGTGAGTGGGTACTCGACCTCACCTGACCTGACATGACATGACCTTCCCTGTCTACCTGGGGATTAATAGCCTGTACCTATATTTCAAATTCCTCTGTCTCCGGAAATTCCATTGTTCTATGCCTTCTAGAACATTCCCCACACGTGGTATTCCTTTGTTAATATATATATAATATATAGCATCCTACTATGTACGTACGTTACGTTATGATCACGGATCAAACCGTGACATTCGCACACACAGAAGAGACATTGCTCTATGCAATGTTTAATAAAATAATGAAGTGATAATGACGCCTTTGCATGTATAACTATTACAATAATAACTCACTCACACTTCACTCATTCTTGTATGTGTCATGACTTAATACCAGTTAAGTGTTTATTTTTGCCAATGAGTGAAAAACTCCTAACAGTTACTTTAACTTTAAAATCTAAGGAGAAACTCCGTGGCAAGAATAATTATACCTGGTAATGTCTAGTACCAATAGTACACATTTAAACAATATATAAGTGTGGTGTATGTAATACATTGTGTCATTGTTACATAATATGTAATAATAAAAATGCAAAAAATTATTCTGGAGACCATCCAACTGCCATCAATTCCTGTAAGGCAATATATATATTAATTAATCATCCAAGATTAGAGTCAGGGATAACCGCTGGAACCCAAGTCTTGGAAGACCCAATGCAATATACAAACGTCAGACCGAGGTGAACCCCAAATCTGAGTTTGGATAAAGGGTTTGTGCTCGTTGCACTCGGAAATAACAGTGAAACGAGTAATTTGAATCCTAACTATAACCCATAATTAGTTACTCGCTCGATTTTCCCCAGGCAACCGTGACATAAGGTCTGCCCCAACGCTAGCACTTCCCTTTAAACCACCGATGGTCCCCGTGAATACGTAACCCTTCATCCTTCTCACCCTGACGAGCTTCCTCAGTCTGCTGGGTATATCCTTCTCCACCCTCGGGAGTTTCCCCAGCAGCGCTAGCCGTAGCTGCCGTACCTACAGCTGGGTACTGTGGTTCACTATACGTATATGTAGCAGCAGCCGATCGCTGATAATAACCCTTATTACCACCGTGGTTATTATAACTCTTCCCGTTACTTCTCCCCTGATAACGGTACTGACTTGACTGCTGAGAATAATAATTATTGCCTTGTTTCTTGGCGTGATTAAACTGAGGATTAGGTTGTTGACGTACAACCTGACTCTGCTGCTGTGAATAATCATTATTACTCGATTTATTATATGAACCAGCAGAGTCTTGGGAAGGCTTATTTAACTGAGTTAAATTCTCACACGACTGAACCCGCGTGTGGTAACCGTATGCAGTAAAATGTGCATCCGACATTTCCACCATCTCCTTGAGGCAATTAATCTTATGGGTTTTGAGTTGAGCTGATAATTCTGGAGGACAAGACTTCTCTAGTTGCGTGCGAAGCAACAAGTCCTTTATCCCCTCCAACGTCTTGGGTGTTTCGGCCTTATCAAACCACTGATCCAGGTGGCTAGCGAGACGTGCACTAAACTGTGCAATGGTCTCTTTATCTTGCAAGGAAGCACTCAAAAACTGCTTCCGTGCATCATCGACCGTCACCCCATATGCTTGCAACAGAGCTTTTTTCATGCTCGCATAATTCCTGGTGTCAGGATCGAGTCGGTAGAGGATACTAAGGGCTTTACCATCGAACAGGTTAAGGAACTCTATTTTCTTCACATCGTCACTAAAGACGTATGTGTCTGCAAGCATCTCAAATCGCTCAATAAACGGTTCAATTTCGTCTCCCTCTACATACTTCGCCAGTTGTAGTCTCGGAGTTACTGTAGTCGGGCTTGCAATACTGCTTTGACTACTATTCGCCTGTGCTTGCAGTTCCACCATTTTCAGTTCGTGTGCCCATCTTTCTCTTTCATGCTCTCTCTCTTCCCTTTCTGCCTCTCTCTGTTCCTTTTCTGCCTCTCTCTGTTCCTTTTCAGCCTCTCTCTGTTCCTTTTCTGCCTCCCTTACACTCACCTTTTCGAGCCTGTCTTCCTCTTGACGACGCTCTACGTACTGTCGAATCTCGACCGTATCTACATATCCCAAGCTTCGGGCTTCCTCCATTAATTCCGCTACGGTATACATATTAAAATATTTTCTATTGTTTCCTTTGCCTTAATTCCTGGACAACCGTAATCTATCTACTCGTGAAGGTGTGCGCGTGTGTGACTGGAATTAATACAAAGAGCAGGTCCCTGTTCGGGCGCCAATTATGTGGGGGTGGACTGATGGATATCAATGAATGTGGCTTTATAATAAATTACCAAAGCTTACCTTGCTGGAAATATGTAATCTCGTTGGTTGGCTGCAGCGAGTTACCCAGAGTTATATCCCTGTATCCTTCCCTCCAACACAATAAATTTATTTCTGGGTTCGTCCTGCTATATATGTATGATTATAGAGCATGCAATAAGGGTCAATTACCACACAAAAATGCCAATTTTCTCTATTTATTAATAAATTCCAAGCCAACAAAATGAATAATTAAATTCAATCATAAAATAATCACACACACACACTTCCGTTCACGCTCCAATAGATAGCTATATACGTACGGTACTTACTCCTCGTCGCTCCTCTCCACACGTGCTTCCTCGGTCGCTCGTAGTACACGTGGACAGTAATATTACTTTACTTTAATATATTTATCACGAGCTAGCACTTCCCCTCGCACACACAGGAGACGGTAATTACGTTATCGTAATAGTAATGGAATCAAGCAACCCAGTTGGTATATTTCAATGTCAATTTCACACTCGTTTACTGTCCCTCGTACACACACACACACTCGTAATTCCAGCCAGCCCTCTCCTCACCTATAAAATGACACCTTACTGATTCTCGTCTAGCGAATGAATAGTGAGTTAATTAACAATAAGTCTTGTGAAAAAGTAATTAAACAATTTCGACGTTACGTTAAAACTATAGGCCCCTAGGCAAAGCAACGAGGGCTGGATACGACGTGTGTTCTTTCGTCGAGTGTACTATACCAACTGAATATATTTCTCAAAAACAAGACAAGGGTGGTGGGATAATTACCCTTCTGACACCTCCCCATTTCTACCTTTTCTCTACCTGGCGAGTGACTCATCAAGACTGTCCAATATCTACGTGTTCGTATGGCCTAGTCCTTGACTATGTTTACATGTTGTCACTCATACCTAGTTATACATGCAAATCACTTTTCCCATAACATGCAACTGCTTGCAAATGATTCCCTTCCACTTCAAAATCAATTTTAATAAGTAATAGATGCCCCCATAGCATAATTATTAATGCAAAAATTGTAGCAATACCTCCAGACACGGGATGGAGTGAGTGGGTACTCGACCTCACCTGACCTGACATGACATGACCTTCCCTGTCTACCTGGGGATTAATAGCCTGTACCTATATTTCAAATTCCTCTGTCTCCGGAAATTCCATTGTTCTATGCCTTCTAGAACATTCCCCACACGTGGTATTCCTTTGTTAATATATATATAATATATAGCATCCTACTATGTACGTACGTTACGTTATGATCACGGATCAAACCGTGACACCTTAGTTATTTTATTAGATATATAATAACCCTTTAAGGGAGAGTGATCGTTTTATTACATAGGTGGAAACATACCAGGATGTCAAGTCAGTATTAGTTTACATATATCAATGGTATATTGATCTTAGTGTCTACTTACGTCGGTAAGTTTTTTCGACATATTATTCAGCATAATTAATAGTGTTATTTTATTAGAATTTGGGGTCTGTAATCACGCTGGTATAATAGTCCCTGGCGAATTCGAACCTGCAACTGTCTACACAGCAGAGCCGCATTACTGATTCGACCACCAACGGGACTTGGAGATGTGAAACCCCATAAAAGTAGCTTTATTTCGACAGGCAGGGAGGTATTCGCGCAGCCCACTGCCCCAGGGAGATGTGATCATCAATGACTTGTTCTTATTGTGTACAGGTTTGTGTTCTCACAGGAAGAGGCAGATATAAAACAACACGTAACTCTGATGCAACACGGAAACTTAAAAAATATTGAAGCTGAACATCATTAAGGACCCTCTGAAGTAGTCAGAAAAAATGGAGATAAGTTAGTCCTCCAAACATCGCCACACATCACCATCAACACTGAAGGTGTTTGTTTTGTGGCACAGAAAGCTGAAACCAATAGTCTCCAATTTTCGAACACGATGCATTATTATTCATACTACCTGTAATATTAATAATATTAATGTATTATATTATTGAAGAATTATAGCTAATGTTTGCTTAGAGATTTATTTACATTGTCAGTTTACATAAATGTAAAGTTCCCAAGACAACCATAATGTTTTTGCAAGAAATGATACAATATAAATTATGTTACCAAAACATAAATTCATTTCAAACTGGAATAACTATCCGGCGAAATGAAAGAAATAATAATAATAATAATATATATATATATATATATACCAGCATATATAATGTAAATAAACAGTCTCACACAAGGTTTTACTATGCAGTCCTTAGTAAGATGACCAGCCACCATTGGCATATATAACCTCATTTATGCGTTCAGGCATACACTTCACAAGATTTTGACAAATGTTTGGGCGACGTCGTATTGACTCCCACACATCAAAAGCTTTCGTTTCAATGGCTTGACAAGTTCTCTGTTCGCCGACATCCCAGTCACGAACCATTATTGCCCATAGGTTCTCAATGGGATTAAGATCACACCCTTTAGGTGGCCAGTTTATTGCCTCTATTTCTGGATGCTGCTCTAACCATTTTTTTACCACATTGCTGGTATGAACTGGGCTGTTATCGTGCACCAGAATGATAGGGTGTGGGTGGGGAATAGCCATACATCTAACGGTAGGCAGGAGGACATCTTCTAACACTTTCACGTATTCCTTGCCAGTGAATCTACCAGACAAGCTTACCAATTCCCCTGGACCCTCAGCCCACATCCAACCCCAAAAATTAACACCTACTCTTCCACTTCTAGCTCTCTCTTGAATATTTTCTTCATGATATCGGGTATTCCCTCTCCTCCAGCAGTGCCGTGCTCGTGCTTCCACCGATGAAAAATATTTTTCATCAGTAAAGATAACATGATTCCAAAAGGAGTGATCAGCTTGCAGATATTGTAGAGCAAATCCAAGGCGACATTCCCTTTGTTGCTGTGTTAAATTTTCTTTAGTGGCCGGGATATAACATTGAATATTTGCCTCGTGGATCCGTCGTCTGGTGGTGCAAGGATGACAGGGAAGATGAAGGTTACGGGTGTGATGAACTGCTGATGTTAACGGCTGATCTTCTACAGCGTTAAGAATACGGGCATCATCTATAGGTGTAGTTACCCGAGGCCTTCCACTCCTTGGTTTGGTGTGCAGCGATCCCTCCTCCTCGAATCGCTTAATCCACCTTTGAACGCTCCGTTGGGATACGCCGGTGGTTAGTGCAATCTCTCTCGTAGGCATACCACTTTCCCAGAGTCCAATAATTCGTCCTCGTTCAGAGATGACCTCCACTGAGTTTGCTCTCCCTGTGGCCATGCCTATGCATAAGTAATAATAAAATTAATAAATAGTCGGACGGGTATCTGGCCTTAATTAACCACAAGAAATTAACGCTCTATTAAGGGGGACGTTTGTTTTGGTAGTTTTGGAGTTTACGTTATTCTTTGAACACTGAAATAAAACTTGCATACTGAGGTAGTCTGTGTTTCCTGACCTAGTTTGGAGGAATTATTTGCTTCAAAGTCACCCAAAATAAATGATCACATTAACCTCGTTAATTTGTGCACAGACACACCAAGGAATACATATAAATTATTTGTATATATACATTTAATTGAAAAAGAAATTCTTCCACTGCTTAATTAAGGATTTAGGAACTTAAATAGCATTGCTATACTGTAGGAGAGAAGAACCACTGGCATACCTTCTAGGTAAAGTGGTATCAACGTGAATCGAACATCTGATTCCCGGATCACAAGACGAACAAACAAACCACCAGGTAACGCTCGCCTGCAACAAGTTAGCTATGGTAAATAAATATTTATATATAGATGCTATTAATAATTGTATCATTATAAATAAATATATAACATCATATAGTGGTCATTATTTTCATTTTTTTTTTAAAGAATACAATATACATAATATTATCAACGACACCATTATATATTACCTCTTTTTACTTTTATCTGTTAGGGTGCTGCGACAAAACAGTAATAAGACGTGGAAATTCCCCAACACATCTCTTCTGTTAGGGTACTGTGATAAGACTGTAGTAAGGAGTGGAAGTTCCCTAACACATCTCTTCTGTCCGGTGGCTGCATTCAAAATCGGAGTCCTGTATTCACACTCAGAAAAGGCTATCTAATGTTGATCGTATAGCAGTTGTTTCACATGTATTCGGTGATCACTGGTTGACTGATTCACCATCAGATTACACGATAGAGTAAGCCCATTAACTAACTTTATAATGAAATCATTACTTAAGTATAAGAGAGAGAGAGAGAGAGAGAGAGAGAGAGAGAGAGAGAGAGAGAGAGAGAGAGAGAACTTACAAGACATTCAAATTGATGTTATTTTGGAAATCTATTTAAATCTTTTCAATATATGTTTACATGGGTTGTAATTTAATCATATTGTCATCCATATGCTACAAACGTAACAGATTATTACCAAGTAAATATGAAGGCGGATCATTATAATATTATAATGGTAATACTGATGGAAATGTATGGAATCCAGCCTCAAATATCTTGTCCCCACCATTCCCCACCTTCATTCCCCCAACAGTTCCAACCCCTCCTCCTCTCTCCAATGCCACCCCCACCCCCGCTTTCACACTCACAGTGCGCCATCTGTTGGCAAAAATATCCGTTTTCCACCCCTAGCATTCCCGAGTCTATGAATCTCACGGGTCTGGGTGAAGTAGGTGAGGCGACAGGACTTTTGCCGCCGACTGTACAGCAGCATTATAACTGGCCAACATACCTTACTAACTCGACCGTTGTATAGACATACATGTACTGAGGAAGAGAAAAATTGCGGCATCAATGTGTGTATAGTAAAACACATTTACTAAAGAAATCAAATTAAAAGTACAGCTACAGTTAACTTGTAGACATTCCCGGTTATCCTTGTCATAATATACACACACGACTCATTACTACTTTTTCAGATTGTCAAAATATCGCCGACATAAATGTTTCATATGATCATCACAAATTTTTAATTGCATGATTGTTTGTGTGTGGTGAATGCGTGTGTGTGTGACAGACAGAGAGAAACATAATATAAATTATAAGCTCTGAGTGTAGGAGTCAAAGAGGAATATAATGGAAAGCAGAACCAACCAAGACTGAAG
The DNA here is from genome assembly GCA_034508575.1 of Petrolisthes manimaculis. Taxonomy (NCBI): domain Eukaryota; kingdom Metazoa; phylum Arthropoda; class Malacostraca; order Decapoda; family Porcellanidae; genus Petrolisthes; species Petrolisthes manimaculis. Next base: position 249,334 of record JAWZYT010001275.1, on the reverse strand, counting down.
GGGAGAAATCACTGGAACGAGAAAATAATGCATATGGAAATGAGAGGGTCAGTTAGTTCCTGTATAGTTAGATAGTATTCGAAATTCTTGTGTTGTTTTATATCATGTAATGAAATAGAAGGACAGGGTTAAAAAAAAACATACCGTACGGAGAAACATGGTGATGGATGGTTATAAATTCGAAATTCTTGTGCTCTTTTTATAATAATTACCTCCGCCAAGGAGGTTTTGTTTTCACCCCAGTATGTTTGTCTGTTTTTATGTTAGCAATATTACGCAAACACGCATGGACGGATTTTGATGAAACTTTGTGGGAAGGTCGGGTATCGTAGTGGCAACAGTTGATTAGATTTGGAGATGTCAAGGTCAACGAAAAGGTTAAAAACACATTTATAACCATATCTTAGGACTCGCTTGAGCTAGAAACTTTTACCTAGGCTCATATCGTAGTATTTAGCAAGTCCTAAATGTTGACCTATATTCGACCTTGATAAGATCAATGACTTTTAAGATCGCCTGAGGGTCAAGTTGAAGGTCAAATATGAAGTTTTTCCAATTTCTTCGAAATTTTGCAGTTGGAAATTATCTGGCATTGGGGAAGGTTTGCATTCTCTGAATGCTTCCATTCTTGTTATGTAATGAAATGGAAAGATAGAGTTAAAGAAAAATATAAAAATAAATTCGATTTTCTTGTGCTGTTTTTATAATATGTAATGAAATGGAAGGATAGGGTTAGAAATAAAACAAAAATATGGAGAAACATATAGTGATAGATGGTGACGATGGCTATAAATAAAAGTGCATGTGAATAAAGATAGGGTATTCCATTTCTATTGCATTATCTTCAAGGTTGCTGATGATTTGTAGTTGGAATGATATGTTTCATGACTTGCTTTGGCTGTCTGTCTGTCTGTCTGTCTGTCTGTCTGTCTGTGTCTGTCTGTACACGGACTGACAGGGAAGAACCTAGCGTCACAAATTAAATTCTTTCGCAAAGAGAGGGAGAGAGAGAGAGAGAGAGAGAGAGAGAGAGAGAGAGTAAAAGAGTAAGTTTGTCTTATCTTTCCACCTCCTCTCTTTCTCTCTCTCTTTCTCTCTCCTTGGGCGAAATTTGCATTCTATTTTCCTATATTTTTATTCTCTCATTTACTCGTTTTTACCCCATAATTTCTTTTTAATCATTTTTTTTCTTTTTGCCTTATATATAGTTCTAATTCCTTATGCCCTTAATTAATTATTTTTCACTCTCTTATTTAATTTTTCTATGTCTGCATTTTACATTTTACATTTTCCTTCCTTCCTTCCTCCCTTCCTCCCTCCCTCCCTTCCTTCCTTCCTTCCTTCCTCTGCTTCCCTATTTGATTTCCTTTATTTTTTCCCATCATTATTGTCTCTTTTCTCGAAACTCTTTTAAATAAATATTTTTCTTTACCCTTCATTCTTAATCATTCGCTTTTTTCTCTTTGATTTAACATATCCTACTGTTCTCTCTCTCTCTCTCTCTCTCTCTCTCTCTCTCTCTCTCTCTCTCTCTCTCTCTCTCTCTCTCTCCATTAAAGTGTTTCCAGCACTGATATATTTAGGCACTCATTCTTTCTCCGCAGCATCCAAGAGTGGAATCATCTCCCATCTCATATAGTTAATAGCCCCACTCTTGACACTTTTAGAAATAGGATCACCAATCATTACCTCCCCAATCCTAATCCTCAACCCACAGTCCCTGACCCAACCCACCCTCATCCTAACCCCTTTCCTAATCCTACCCTGGATCCCTAAATCCCCCGCACAACCCCCACATATTATGCTGCCCACGAACATGAATGGGAGGGATAGGTGGGTGTGACGGTGTTGGCATGTTTGGTAAGTGTTCATGTTCATGGGTAAAAACGGACTGGAATTGTGTTTTGGCTTTGTCTTGTGGGTGTGTAACCAAGGAATTGTTGTGTAGTAATGTTGTAATACCGGTCGAGTCTTGTTTGCGTGCTTTAAAGAAGCCGAATTTTTTTTTGTGGTTTTGTATGTTGTCTGTGAGAAAAGTGGATGCGTATTTAGTTTCTGCTTGTTTAGTTTCTTTCTGTAGTATTTTCTGTATATTTTTGTATTCTAACCAGTGTTCTGTATCGTTGTATTGTTTTGCTCTGTTGTATGCTTTGACCTTGTTTCTGTGTAGTCTTTTTAATTGTCTATTGTACCATGGTAATGACCGGTTATGTGTGACAGTTTTCGTTGGGTCTGAGTCAAGGAATGAGTCACAAAAATCAACCAATACCCGCTCATCATCACCAATGGGGACATCGGATACCATTATCAACTAAGAGCGGGTGATCGATTGTACGGGCGCACGCGCAAGAACAATAGTCTGTCTCCATGCATGTTTTATGCCTCTCTCTACATGGAGAGGAAGGACCAGTTCAACTACATCACCAAGTCGAGGATGTTGTTCCAACAGTACGTCGTCGACAACATTGATTGATTTAGTTACACTACTCACTGCTTTTTATTAAATTATTAGTCTGCTGACCTGTACACACGTGACCTGCTGCTCAGCCAATAGAAGCACAGTATTCAGTCACGACTCACGTGCCTTTATCCCCTGTGCTGGTGTCTACTCCATCGTTATAAGTTTATTATTGTCTGTGAATAAAACCGTACAGGTTTTCTGTACAGGTTTAATTAATTAAGGGGGTGTGGGAATGGGGGGGACAGGCTTGGGGGGTGCGGGAATAATGGGACAGACCTTCACAGGCTTGGGGTGGGTAGAAAGTCTGTACCTTATTATAATACATTATTAATATCGACGGGATGAGATGCCATTATAATTAATGCAATAACTTACAAAAAAGCAACAAATTGAAATAAAAAATATTTGGCACCGGTCCGCAGTGTTGCCAGATCTACTGGACGAAATTTCCCCAACTACATCTTTACAATTTCCCTTTCTTTTTCCTCAATAATTACCTATTTACTCCTGAACATTATTAATTACTTGACGGTCTTCTTGAGTATTTCGTCTGGTAGAAATATCCCTGTTTATTCATAAATAATCTTCATAAATAAAATAAAACGGAAAAATTTACCAGCACCTGACCTGGTAAGCTTTAAGTAATAAAGTCCACTTCAATCACCACTGTTACTCCATCTCAAACATGTAGGTTTTGTAGATGTAAATAATCACAGTGGTGCAACATTTCCTAAAATATGCCGATAGATTTTGGAGACTGTAAATGTACTCTTACACTCGTACCCACATACACAATTCCATGTACACAGAGTTTGAAAGATACTTGTAGTACTTGTAGGCCTGTTTGTATTTGAAAGCCATGTAGCCTATACATGCCCAGTACTTATTTCCGAGTACGATTTATATGCAACCACACAAAGCAACACACCATGGACGTGGGCAGCACTGGTATTGATATTTTGGCTTTGGCGAATGTTAAAGGGAAAAAGGGTGAACATTGAAATGGGAGGGTGCAGGGGGTCATGATGCGAGGTGAGGAACTAGACAATCCTTTATAAGTCCATAAGAAACAGACCTGAAGCTTTGTATAGCGTCTGTTTTAATCCTCCCAAGATTGGGGTGAATCCCTCTCATATAGCTTCTTAAAAAAACACATATATTCAATACTCATGATGCATGCATTAATTATAGGTAAGTACACTATTTTTATGGCCACGTAGATTAGATTGTTTGGGAATTAGTAAATGGTTTCTTAAAAGGAAAAACACACATTAATTAAGCTTGCACTTATTACAAGTAGATACAATATTTCAATGGCCATTTCCAAGTGATTTGCCATTGGCCACATTGGCAGCAATGTTTGTGGACAGATTTCGTGGCCTGTTCTATTTGGACTTTACCGTATGGAGCAGTGTGTAAGCGAGTTGCGATGTTTAAACAAGTTACCCCTTCAAATCGTCTGGACCAGCCGTTTTTACCATTGGTGCGGGGGTGGAGTACAGATGCACCAATTTCACCTCTCAGAGTACATGTTGGAGTTCCGTTCACTGCTTCTAAGATATTTCTATATACTTTATTTTCTATACTTTGTAATTTCTTTATTTCATTTTTATTAAAATCTATTATGTCTGTTCCATACATAATGGATGGTAGGGCCACATTTTTCCAATAACATTTTCCTATTAATAATTTATTACTGCTTCTTGTAATCACTGATGGTACCAAATTACTTAATTTGTGTGCTTTTTTAATTATATCTTCTTTATAGGTCTTAAAACAGTTTATCTTATTGTCTATTGTAATACCTAAATATTTAATAGTGTCTACCACCTTAATTCCCCCTATTTCCTCAGGTGTCTCTCTTGAATTATAAATTAAAATATTACTTTTGTTCATATTTATATCCAACCCTACTTCTGCAACTATATTGTGTAAGTGTGTTATGTATTCCCTTGTTTCCTTTACTGACCTTGTTAACCCCAACCATAAAATAATGTGTTTTATCAAGTATAGGTTTTCCTCCTTGTATCCTATGTTTATATTATTTAATTTTAGAATGATCATATAAGTTACTAGTTTAAAAAGTGTTGTTGATCCTGTACAACCCTGCTTAATCCCACTTGTAATATTAATTTCTCCATATTTTTTCTTATCTAGGAATAATCTTGTTTTATCGTTTAAGTAAATTCTAGCCACCAAGTCTATTATATTGGCATCTATTTTGAAAAATATCATTGCTTCTATTAATGTTTCTCTTTTTATTGAGTCATATGCTTTAGAAAAGTCCATTGCTATTACAAAAAGTGGTATTTTATATTTAAAGCTTTGCATTATACAATATTTTAAAATTAACACATTATCCTCTATTCTATTTCCCTTTGTAAATCCTGCCTGTGTATCCAAAATTAAATTACTATTTTTTAAGTGTTCTTCAATTGAACACTGTATTTTATTTTAATGTTTTGAGTATGTGGACCTAACTCGCCTGGGGAAGTTACGACGTCCCAAATGAGATACGACGTCGTAAATTTCTTTGAGAATCCGGCCCCAATTTTATTTTTTATTATGCCCATCATCATTTTATAAGGAAGAACGTAAACAATCTAAGGGGAACATAGAACAGGGTCACAAACCATTAGATTTAACACTCGAATCTTGTATTTTGTGTACAGTACTTCATACAATTTGGTACAAAACATATATATATACATTATTATATGTGATATGCATTTAATAACATAAAAGTTTCCCAATGTTGCTAGTATTATATAAAACTAATGAAATTATTATCGACCTTGTGAGATGGAATTAATGAACAGAGTGTACCAGTCCTGTTAGGCTTTAACTCGTTCAAGCTCTGGTAACTTAGTTGTATTTGCTTCTTGAGACTTGTAGTATTGTTATTATTATTAGTTAGTTAGCGTAGACGTGGGTATTTTCTAAGGTAATTGACTTCACAGTTGTAACATGGAAAGTTCATTTATTTACACTTATATCTCTATACACACACAGACAGGAAATGATATTGATGTGCTTCTTTTCTGATAGAGTAGTGTGTCTCTCTTGGCGAGACAATTATGTAATATAGCCCTAAGGGAGCAAGTTTAAGAATCCTACCTATTAGGTAAGTGTCACTGTTTATATACAATTTCACTTGAGTTGTCAGTTGTCTTTGGATACAATTATAACTGTGTGTTGTCATGCTTACGTGGCCCGACAAGCCACGTGGGTCTTGTGGTAGGAAGCTACGTGTCTGGTTGTCATGTGGTCATGAGGTATAGTCCTCGTGTTCTTAGTCCTACCCATTCTGCTACCTAATCAGTTTATATTATCTGTGGATTGGGCCTATCTCCTTGTGACCATTCCTTAATAATTTGACTTACTCTTACTCTCTCTCCCTACTCTCCTTTCTACTCTCTTTCTCTACTCTCTCATGGGTACCACTGTGACTCACACTGTTTATTACTAATATCTGCCCTCTGCTTATCTTGTGTACAGGGTCTTAGGCAGGCAGTCTGTTTACCTGTGTATTATCTTATGATTGTGGCATACAGCACTTGCCTTATTGTGTACAAATGCTCGGCCGCTACCCTAATCTGTCTCAGATTACCTTGATTGTGGAAACAAACATACAATGTAGGTAGGGTACACAATAACTAAGATATTATCAGTGAATACCTCAATAATAATATAAAATTGACATCAAAGACATAGGCACATCATATACTTAAAATGAACATCAATACATGAATAAAATACACTGGTACATACATAAAGAAATAATCTTAAAATTAATGTGTTGAGCTGGGTGCTTGTAGTTATGTGTATAAGCTAACCTATGCTAAAAATTCACACATTAATGAAGATGCCTTGTTGCTATGTTGTGGCTGTGCAATAACAGCTCAATGTTAATTTTCCATAACAAGATAATTCAGTCTACATTGATAGAGTTCTCTTATACAATGCAAAATATGACAGTAGACTTTTTCTATATAAAAATGTTATATTACCTGCCAGAAAGATAAGACATGGGATAATAAATATTTGTACCAAGTTTTATTTTCATCAATATATGGAGTAACCAACTGATACTAGCAGGATGTTTGATTCCCAGTTTCCTTGAATAACTTCCCAGCTTCACTTTTTTCTGAAACAACTGATAATAGGGAGATATTAAACAAGTCGATATTAAATGAAATACATTGAAAGGTGGAAGAGAGTGGGATATATTGTCTAGCAATTATATATTTTATTTTCCAATGTAACGATTCCTTTGAATCGATTTTATCTGAGTCTGCCTCTCTACAGTAGCCTTAATCCATGCCATGTGTAGGGTGATTAGGGTAATATATTGTTAATAGTCTATCAGTAGGCAAGTATAGATAGTAGAAATAGAATTTTGATGATATAAGAGAGGTTTGATTAGTAATAGATATGAATTACATGCATATAGTGCCTGAATTGCTTTAAAGCAAGTGGAGATTTCGCATCTTTTGGAGGAATACTTGCCAATATTTATGCAGGACCAACATATAAATTAGGACATGCAACCTGGTACTTGAGGAGTGTGTGTCATTGATGACATCATCACTAAGTATAATACTTCTTGGAGGAAATTTGAACATTAAAAGATTATTTCTATTTTCATTGGGAATTCTTGAAGTGCGTAGCTTGTGAATAATACTTTACCTTCTATGGGAATAATAATGAGTATATAATCTTGTATTAAAATACTACGCACGATTGTATAATAATATTTGAAATAGGTGGAAGAAAGATATTTTGGTAAGATAGTACTTCACACTGATTTTTCCTTTGCATGTTATAGTTATTAAGTATGAGTTGATCTTATCTTACCCGCAGTAAATACTCTCCTAATAAATGGTTGTACTTTCTTTCTAAGTTTCTGTACTCGTAATACAGCTTCCTGCTTCTCGCAGAAGTAAATAGAAGCCTACTAAGTATATGTGAATATTTTCTTTTATTGGTAAAGTAAAGCTCTATAATTCGTATTTAATTTCTGTGCAATGCTTTCTACCTGTTACACTTACCACGATATGCAACAGTTTGTCTCATAATCCTTTATTTTATAGGATATATGTGTATACCACTATGTAAGCAGTACCAAATAATGTTCACGAAAATACACGTAAAAATTTTCCCAACCACGCTCTGGGCTGTGGTGATGGCTCAAGCCATTATATATTTTGTATAATAAGCGAACAATATTACCTTAGTCGCTGGATTCCATTTGTGTGATACCTGTCAAATAAACTAGTGTATCAGTAAATACTTGTAGCTGTAGCCACTGCTCACTGGGATAAAATCTGGAAAGAGTAAGAAATAGTGATTATATCATTTGTCACCATTAGTTTATTTATTTTTCTTTTCTTTTCATCTGCTTGTTAATAAAATTGTATAGGAGAGCTCTCGGATTGAAGACGTCATTTGTACTGCTTTGTGTTCCTCGTCTGAGCCTGGAGCTGTTGAGAGTAGAGACAAAAATTATTATCCATTTTGGTTGATTTGGGCCACATCTGTAAAAAGAAATATTATTTTATTTCATAGTAAACCGATCGGATTTATGTTTGTAATTGATTATTTCATTATATAGTATATAGTCTATAGTAGGGATAAATTTACTAAGAAGAGGAAATTGTTATGTTTCAGTGATATGGATTGGTTTTATTTTGGATGGTTTTGCGCGCTTTACCAATCTCTTTATCCTGTTTACATATACAATATCATCCGCCTGGTAAAAATATTCTTTATTATAAGTTTATTACCTACTAAAGATATTACTGTGTGAAGTTTTTAAACTTTGATCGGGTACCCGTATTATTTTATGTATCACCTGGAGTGAACATTTGAATTATTTGCTTTATTAGACCGGCGATTACGCATTTTATTCCTGCAAGCCAGTAAATTGCTTGTGTAGGCGATTACGCATTTTGTTCCTGCAAGCCCGTAAATTGCTTGTGTAGGCGATTACGCATTTTTTTCCTTGCAAGCCCGAAAATTGCTTGTGTAGGCGATTACGCATTTTTTTCCTTGCAAGCCCGAAATTTGCTTGTGTAGGCGATTACGCATTATTTCCTTGCAAGCCCGAAAATTGCTTGTGTAGGCGATTACGCATTTTTTTCCTTGCAAGCCCGAAAATTGCTTGTGTAGGCGATTACGCATTTTTTTCCTTGCAAGCCCGAAATTTGCTTGTGTAGGCGATTACGCATTATTTCCTTGCAAGCCCGTAAATTGCTTGTGTAGGCGATTACGCATTATTTCCTTGCAAGCCCGTAAATTGCTTGTACATCATGATGAAATTGTTGAACTGCAACTCACTGTTGTTCAGCGAAGTTGTCCTTGTTGTAGCCTGGCTTCTGTGTGGCAATTGTTATCTCATATAATTATATGAAAGACGTTTCTTGTACGCCATATAGTATTTCCTGAGGAGTTTTTTCCTTTTATTTCAACGTTTTGTAGTATTCATAGACTGTCATTTTGATGCAGTCTTTCCATGTGGAGGGATTTCCATTGTTTCTGTGCCACCAAGTACTTGTAGTATTTTACGGTTTTGCCGTATTGTTACCCATTAGCTGCTGGGAGATATGGGGAGATATGGTTATACAAACGTTTGCTTCAAATTAGTAGAAATTAGATATCTTTATAATATTGGGACATGTATATAGGCATAAAATAATTTGGGATTAGATATATGTGCACGTATTATTTGCGGTTTTTATCATGTAGTGGTGCCGCCACTAAATATTTAGAAAAATGGTTAACCATAGGTAATAGTTTATTTATGCCCTGATTTGTAATTGGTAAGGAAAGTAGAATTATTCCTATTATGTCTCCTGATTCGTCCAGGATTATATTCCTGTCATGGAGCATTGTATGTTTCGCACTGAGCGATATACTGTATATGTTTTTTCATCTGCCCATTGTTTATGTTGATAATATATTATATGGAGATTGTTTTAATATTCTCTCCCAGGATGTCCTGTTGCATTTTGATAAAAGGGTAATTAACACTGAGGGAAGCATTATTTAATGTATCACTTTCATTGGTTTATAAGTCACTTTTACTAAGTTTTTTTTTTTTGTAAAAATCTTATCATAATGGGAAAAGTTATTGAAGTGACTGTAATTCTCGTCTATTATTTTCATCCTCAGAGTTAAATAATGTCTTATTATATTTTAGCATAGGAATTGCTAATGTTTATGCATGTTTACCACGTCCATGAGTGACTTCTGAAGTAAATGACAAGATGATTGTTTAAGGGATTTGTTATTTTATCTAATCATCCTGGAAGGTAGTTAATATCAATATGTGGGAGAAATTCCTTAATGGTTCGATAATATCTGGCTACTTTTCACGCTAAGGTTTGAGATTATAGTAAGCCAAGAATATATTAGTGATTCACGAGTATTTGTAAAGGATAGCCTAATACGATTTTCTAAAAGTACGAATTGCCCCTAACATTATTTGTTAATTGTTCCTGGTCCGTTACAGAGTAACGAGTTTGCTGTGCATTAAATATTCGTTATGCATAAGTAGATACCCGACGTAGAACTTAGCTATATCTTACCTAAGTACAGTGCCTAAGTCTACTGAAGAAGCATCTGTACACGTGATATTATTATTATTAAGGTAATGAATAGGATGGAAATACATGAATTGGAGCTGACATTAATTAACTTTTATTAACTGTTCTGACTTCCATACACATCTGTCACTCTTCTGAGTAGATTATTTTAGTGTGTTAGTTAATTGGGAAAAATGTCTTTATAATGATTCTCTATATACGAACATAAACTGGAGTGATTTTACGTTAGTTTACTTTCATTGTTCGTATGTTATGCTATTGTGTATGGAGCCCAGTGGTGGTTAATGTATAACCTATCATTATAATATCCTGGTAATATAATGAAACATATATATTTAAAGTTTGAGGCCTACCTAATGCAATGTCTATTTAACCTTCCTTATTGTTAAATATTGTGATTGTACCACTTATTAGAAAAATAATCAAATTGTCTGGGTAAGCGATGACTACGTTATTAATAACACTAACACGAAAATTTAGCATATGCTTAAATGTTGATTGAGCATTACGTAACCCAAATGGTCTACGAATGTATTCATAATAACCATGGGACGTATTAAATGTATTATTATATAATGCTACTTGCCAGTGTCCACTGACCAATTTTAATGGGTTTTGTTTGAGCAATGTTAGAGAAACATCCTTAAAGGAGGGAGGGGATATTTATATTTATTTGTAGCATTATATCTCTGTAAGAAGTACTGGCTTAAATTCACCATCATTTTTGAAACCAAAAACATTTGACTGTTAAAAGGGGGAGTTAAAATCTTAATAATACTTTCATCCAACATTTCATTTATCACTTATAACTTTGTGTCTAGTATAAGGTATGGTCGCCTATATGCTTATTTATAAATAGGTTATTCCTAAAAATGTTACCAGGTAGGGCAATCGCATTTTGATATGTGGCTAGTATATTAATAAAATTATCATGATAAATTAGAAAATATCGTCTCCTGACCAAATTTCTAAGTTTCTCCCTTATGTGATTATCCTTTAACTCTTCGGTTAAAATTGATATAATATTTCTTGTGGTATTTAGTCTAACTTCCATCTTGTACCGATCATATAAATATGTCATTTTCTTTACCTGATTAATGGTAGTTGATTTCTTAAAGATATAGATAGTAGCAATATTATTATCCTTTACATTAGTGAAAGTAGATACATTCCCAGGTTATTTTCCCAGACTCTACTAAGGATAGAACACTAATATGTGGTTGTAACATGAGATGGAAGCTCTACCTTCAATTTATGGACGAAATTTAGTGGTAATATAGTATTATCTGCAGTAGGCCTTTATGATAATGGAATAGTTCCCGTTTTTTGGTTTGTTTTCAATACATATTTATGGACTTATATTTTGGCCTGGACAATCCTGTATTAAAATACATTAATACCTAAAATGTATTATTTTATGTTTAGTGCATATTATTATGTGTATTTGGTTAGTTTTTGTCTAACCGTACAGGAAGGGTTTAGTGTCCCTAATACCTGTTCATTTATTATTTGTCATATGTGACAATTTTATATCACCTGTTCAATCTTAGTTTATAAAACCCGCTGGGGATCTAAGTTGCACAATTTGTTAAAGGAATTATCCGATAACAAGGAAACTGCTGTTCCTGTGTCTATCATTAATGAAATATTAGTATGTGATACTTAGACAGGGATTATTATTATATTTTAGGTATTTACGACGACAGGGCAGTATTTATTTACTTATGTGATTATTGATGCCACTTTAATATTGTGGTGGTCTCGTTTCATACATCATGTTTCGATTGTGCAAGCTTTGTTTCCTTTTGTTAAGGATCATGTGTTCATTTAAGGAATACGAATTTGACTCATGTGAATGACAGTATTTATGCTTTGATTTCCCATTATTTCCTGTGGATTTATTACTATCAGATTCACTGGTCTTATGCTTATCTTCGTTACAATGTTTGCAACGTTGTCTGTGTGATTCCCTTTGAGTTATGGTATCAAAATTATAATTCTTCTTATCCCTGGAGTGAGTAATATGTAATACATGATGTATGATGCGAGATTTCTTTGAATATAATTCTAGCGATCCTGCTGATGCAAGTGCTTTTGCTAGTTCCCTTGTATTTATTTTGTTTGCCTTTCTTTTAATCATTCTTTGAACCCTTGAGAACGATTTATGTACTTTACCATCCCCCAAAACATCAATAAGTGACTGTCTAAATGTGGCATATGACGTTAAATTCTTTGGATTAGAAAAAGCACTTGTGTTTAACCTAGAACTGGCTGGACTAACCTGTGCAATATACTCTCTTACCAATGCTATTTTATGTTCGTCCTGCTCTATATTCGCTTTGCAAAATATCTTCTCCAAATGACGCAAGAAGAGATGAATCCCATATCTTGGATTATCTCCCTTAAAATGCTTTACATGAGAAATGGTGGTAGGTAAGAGTTTCATTGTTAGCTTAGAAGTGATTGTGGAATCAGTATTTGTTAGATGATGAGCAGAGACGATAGGAGATTGTAGAGGAGCAGTCATTGTTAGTGATAATACAGGATGATATAATAGACAGATTGAGTTTTTAATGGGGTTATGGTTGGAGAAGAAGAAAATGTACTCGTATGTGTTGGCACCACAACGAGACTTTTTAGGGAGGCAGGGGAATCTAGCTCAGAGGGTACTGAATCATTATCAGGGATATTCGAAGTTATTGCGATACCTTTAGATTAATGGGGAAGAGTTCTTTACTTTGTTTTAATTTGGCACTTCTTTTCTTTCTTTCTGGGCTTTAATGAGGAAACCTAATTTTATCCTAACATGTTCGTAGACAAGTGAAAAATAATGTAATGTACATGTAATGTGTACCTACTTTTAGTACTTTAGTTGCAACGATGATGATGACGAGTTGACGTCTAGGTGTGGTGTTCTGGCCAGTCGTGGTGATGAGTAGCTCGCACACTAACACACTAGTAGTCGTTCTTGGAGTGAAGATGATGAATGTTGACTTGCCTTTTACGAGAGAATTTACGTAACAAGGTGTCAGCTTGGAGAATGGAGATGATGAAGTGATGACGTTGTCCTACGTTCCAGGGACGCTCATGGGTAGTGATGAAGTGATGACGTCCTTACGTTCCAGGGACGCTCATGGGTAGTGATGAAGGGATGGCGTTGTCCTTACGAGAGAATTTACGTACAGGGACGCCTGGGGTAGTGATGATTGATTGTTGTGAAGTAGATGAGGTCCCCTTGTAGGTCTAGTTGCAGTTATGTTGAAGTAGGTGTCTTGTAGGTGATGAATTTGTGGTTTATCTCCCTCGTTTATAGAGGTCGTGAGAAGAAATTACCTGAGAGAAATTTACAAGTAAAATCTTCAACTTGTCCTTGAACTATGTTATTCACTGTACTCCCTGGAAGTCAACCCCTTTGCAATCTTGTTGTTGCAACCACTGCTGCCACCATAATGTACCAGTCCTGTTAGGCTTTAACTCGTTCAAGCTCTGGTAACTTAGTTGTATTTGCTTCTTGAGACTTGTAGTATTGTTATTATTATTAGTTAGTTAGCGTAGACGTGGGTATTTTCTAAGGTAATTGACTTCACAGTTGTAACATGGAAAGTTCATTTATTTACACTTATATCTCTATACACACACAGACAGGAAATGATATTGATGTGCTTCTTTTCTGATAGAGTAGTGTGTCTCTCTTGGCGAGACAATTATGTAATATAGCCCTAAGGGAGCAAGTTTAAGAATCCTACCTATTAGGTAAGTGTCACTGTTTATATACAATTTCACTTGAGTTGTCAGTTGTCTTTGGATACAATTATAACTGTGTGTTGTCATGCTTACGTGGCCCGACAAGCCACGTGGGTCTTGTGGTAGGAAGCCACGTGTCTGGTTGTCATGTGGTCATGAGGTATAGTCCTCGTGTTCTTAGTCCTACCCATTCTGCTACCTAATCAGTTTATATTATCTGTGGATTGGGCCTATCTCCTTGTGACCATTCCTTAATAATTTGACTTACTCTTACTCTCTCTCCCTACTCTCCTTTCTACTCTCTTTCTCTACTCTCTCATGGGTACCACTGTGACTCACACTGTTTATTACTAATATCTGCCCTCTGCTTATCTTGTGTACAGGGTCTTAGGCAGGCAGTCTGTTTACCTGTGTATTATCTTATGATTGTGGCATACAGCACTTGCCTTATTGTGTACAAGAGCTCATCATTACCAATAGACATCGCATAAAAAAAACTACAGGAATATTTATTGAATGAGTCTCATTTGAAAATAATGTGTTAAATTAGTGATGTATACTAAATACATACGTTTAATACTAATATAGATATTCTGTAAAACCCGTGAAATCTGAAATTGCAGAATGCAGAGGTGTTTTCGGTGCATTTAGCTGGCAATACTTTCTATGACGTCATTACTGGGATCCACGGGCTCTGATTGGTTGTTGTTTCCCCTATGTTTATATTCTACCAGAAAGTGGAAATATCATGGAGGTATAATCTAAGAGGAGGCGGCATGAGCCGCTCGTCCTGTACACCCAAAGTGAAGCAAGGGGCGGAGCCTATTACCCCCCCCCCCCCATTGACTCAAAACATTGCCTCGCACGCCTTACTCCCATTATAATTATGGTCTTATTTTCTCATATATCCTATAATCATAGCCAAAAAGAGACTTGAATTTGTTCCATATATGATAACTACATAAAATGATCCAATTCTGTATATTATCAAAAGTACTTAAACCCATTAAATATCGCTTTTTCCAGCTAGAGCATTACCTCTTCTCGCAAACTTTTCCTAGGAGTATGAATGAAAGAATGATTAATGAATGAATAGTTTATTTTATGCAAAATGTATAGTATAAGAGAAGGTGATAGCTTACACACCAACCCACAGACCGTATTATAACGTTACAGAGAAATAATAATACTAATAAACGGTTTATTGAAGATAGCAGCAAGTACAGATGACCACACGTGAATCTGGTATGCCTCGCTACTTGCGAGATACCTACAACAGGGAGGAAAGTGAGCAAAAGTTATAGTTTGTTGACAAGCAGATAGTAATAATATTTTACTGTCTGCCTGTCAACAAACTACATTTTTTTTCACTTAAATTTCCTTGCGTTGTAGCCACCTCAGTGTGCTGTGAAGATGTGTGATCTGCAGTGAAAATGTAGCCTACATAGTGTAGTGAAGATGTGTATAATGTAGTGAAGATATGTAATAAGGTAGTGAAGATGTGGTGTGTTGTGATGATGTGTATAATTAAGGTAATGGAGATGTGTGTGTAGTGAAGAAGTGTATAGTGTACTGAAGATCTGAATAGGGTAGTGAAGATGTGTATATGGTAGGCCTACTGGAGATATGTGATGTGTAGTGAAGAGATGTGTAGTGTTAACACCCAGAACTGTCATGTAATTGAGTTGACACTCAGGTGTGTTGTCTTGTATCAAACATATTTTACCACTATATAAGCCACATGGAATCTTACAATGATGGCTGCATGTTACTGCATAAAGTGTGTCATCACTTCCTCAGTTTCAGTTCACTCTGATTTACACAGAAACATTAATTTTACTTTTCAGTCCCAGGCAGTAATTTCACAATTATAAAAACTCTTTCCGCACATTGGCTTAACTTAGACTACGGTTTTTCAACTTACACCTAAATTCTCAACAACCAAATAGTCTACATAGTAAACACAATTATAAATTAAATATCTTTAAAACATTATGAAATATGCTAAAACATTCATAATACAATCTCTCAACACTCGAGTTATCCTTCAGGCCAGCCCTAACTTAGGCACAAATAGGTCCCCCCATGGAGCCAGTTTATCTTTTATAACCCTGTCAATGCTATATATACGTCAGGTTATACATTAATAGTTAATATCAGAACACTATAATAGCCTTGGCTTTACAGTTTTTGTGTGTACAGTATTAATATTCTACAGGACATGGGTACGTGTCGCGGTGTGCGAGGCAGGTGATGAAATTCACTTCGTTGATTTGTCAATTTCTGTCGTATATTTTTCTATATGACTTTCTTAACATACATATGAAATGTAGTAGAAAGACTCCTGTCTCTCTGGGTACACCCATATGCTGAACACGCCAGCATTATCTTAAACAATGGCAAAGAATGTTGGTGAAATTGATGGTCCGACATGATCAGCTGTCCAATGTTTTGAGTCAATGGGGGGTAGGGAGGACAGCCGACCAATAGAAAACTGGCTTCACTTCTGTGACGTCATGCCGCCTCCTCTTAGATTATACCTCCATGGGAAATATGCGTCCGGCCCTTGACAGGAGTAGGGTCTTGTTACAGGAGCAACAATCACTGATAGAAACCATTGTACACGGTAAAGTTTATACAATGTTATTTGAAAAGTCAACCGTAACACTTTCAGTACATAAATAATAAACAAAAGTTTAAAGCCCAGAGAAAATTATATTACACAAAACAATATATCAGAAAATACAAGTAGCACAAACACTATATATCCCAAACAATGAAGGAAGTATCTACCTCTGGATGAAGCTGGGAACAGACTGACATCCTATGATCCTTGCCAGAGTGGCTGTCCCAGGTAACCTCCCTCTTTCCCAGAAGAGTACCTTCCTTCCACAAATGAACCTCAAATCCCAATGAAAATACATCGAAACCCAAAATAAACCCAAGCCAACGCCATCTAGTTGATGTATATCCACTTCACTCACAAATCGGTTCACAGACGATGAGATATTAATCCTGAACTGTTAATTAGTGTCATAAAACGTGATTATCTTGATTCAAATATTATGTAAACCAGAAAAAGTGTGATATATCGTCCATATATTTTCACTTCGCCAATAAATAAGCTAGATACAGTACAAAGGAAATTATTGCTGATAATGATTTTATTGGCACATATTTTGTAGTATGTCATGCCAAAGCAATATACAGTTTTTATACGCGTTAGTTAATTTGTTCGTGTTCAAAGTTTTGTTGGTTGGCACTACAGTGGAGTGTTAAGTTGGTGGTGGTAATATATCATATTATTGGAATAACACATTCACTTGACGTGTGCAAATCATTTAATAACATTTAAATAATTAAATTGTTAGATTTATGGTTGCTTATATTATTTTTATCTGTCTATATATGAATTTGTTACCAGTATCTCCATAATGTCACATTAATACATTATTGTAGATTACTTCCTTCTGGTGTGTTATGGACAGTATTGGTAATTCAAGTGAAGGATTAATCATAGATATATACAACAATACGTCAGTGCTATCACGCCTACCCAGCAACATTCTTAACAGGGCTGTGTGGGGATGGAGTGTGTAGACTCTAGAGGGTGTGGATGAGGGTGGGTGAAGGTGGGGGTTGACGGGAGGAGTTGTTCGATTCCCTGCTCTTTTCTGACCAAGGCTTTTGCCAAGAGGGGGATTCCAATTGCTACTCACGACTATAATGCCATGACAAATGCAGGGATATACTGACTGGTGAGGGAGATGAAGAGTATGTAAGATAAGATTTGTGTTATGTTTATGTTGGTACAGGTACTGGTAAAGGAGGTGGAGAGTGTGTTGTGGGCGGCCTACCTGGCGGCCCTTCCAACACCTCGTCGTGACACCATCCTTCGCCGGGTGATCTCTGTCCTTCGTGCCACTGCCATTGTCACACCCAAACAATACGAGTGAGTACCATTAATTTACATCACCTTGTCTTTAAGTTTGATTACCAAATGGGATGGATATCTTGCTGATAACGTATTCCTATAATCATCTTTGTATCTTCTTCATGTGTGTTGTATACTACATAGTGCAAATTTTAATATAATTCTCAAATGATATATTGACTGTTGCATATTACAATATTCCGAAGCATTTATAAGTTATTATGGTAAATGAATATATGATAAATGGACACAGTTTGGTGGCAACCCTGAGTACTGGTGAGTCCCGGGAGGCCTGGGAGGCAGCAGACCTTTACACTGACCCTACTTGCCTTCTTCAAGCTGCATTGGTTACTACCGCTGTCCGACCACCTCTTGTTTTTGACCCAGACCAAATGGTATGGCTCTATAAATATACATGTACTGTACTGTACAGTCAAGAGCTGAACGGATGGAGACACGAGCACACTAATCATGGGGTCGCTTCTACCTGACGAGTTATGGGGGAGAGAGATAGGAAGAAGGGAGGTGGGGAGGATATGGAGAGAAAGCAAGGGAGGAAAGGAAGGGGAGGACAGGCACCAAAAATTTGAACCAGTGAATGGTTCGAGCAAGCGGAGTTCACTACTAGTGTTTCAGGGTTAATATCTCGGCCAATGTTGACAACTCTGGATGGGCATCGCGGGAATGTTGCCAGCTGTTTGTTGGGTTGATGAAGGCGCTGTCCAATTTGTCTATAATGGTGTTGATTCATTGGGATTAAACAGTTCAGTGCACCATAAGGTTACGAACAGAGTTATAAATATTGGGTGGTAGTGATGAAATAAACTTGACTCACACCCACATCTTTGCTTGGCTCAAATCCTCATCTTACCCTGATACCCAACGCCTGCTAATGCCCAAGACACTATCATGGCTTTCTTGTTAAACATATGTTGTGTAAAGTACGCGGATATGTCCACAGTATCCATGCATGTACTTTTTTGTTTATCTTACAATATATAAAGGCCAGAGCCTAGGAGATGACGTCATAGCAACATCACGAGACAGTTACACATTTTGTTAATGACACATATTGTGAAAATTAGCGGAAGGTCTAAAACTCTCTTTACCAGAATTTGAGCCAAATCCAACACTTGTTGATTTTTTTCCTAAAAATTATATCAACTCATCGTATCATATCTTCACTCATGCACGTCGCTCATACTGTCATCCTCCCAGCCACCATCAACCCTCCTTCCCGTCTCCGTCTCTCCCTTTCACTCACCAGTGAATGTTTGGAATGAAACTTTCAGTGGATGGTGCGTTAGTACCAAGGATAATAGTCTATCATCCTTGGTTAGTACTATCTCAGCCAGAAGTGACAACACTCCACCACTCCCTCCACAACCTCCCCTTCCTCTCTCTCTCTCTCTCTCTCTCTCTCTCTCTCTCTCTCTCTCTTCATACCTCGTCAGGTAAAACGACCCCATGATGAGTGAGATCGTGTCTTCGTCTCATCAGCTCGTGACTGTACAGATGCGTTCAGGAGTAATGATACACTCTGGGCTCGTGGGAATAAAATCTTTGAGTAGCCGTGAGTGAACACCGTAGCCATTCACGCCCTGGAGGCAGATGACAGGTCGCAACTTTTAGCACATACTGTATATCTCGTAAGGCTATTGTTATCAGGTTGTGGACATCAGTGAGGTAAAGCAACTTAACTCTGTATCTGTAAAATGTGAAATATCATACAAATGAAGTTTTCCACGATACACATTATGTGGTGTAGAGGCCGTGATGGATGTAGAAGCTTGCCCTACAACTAGTCATAACGATATATCAATTCATGAAACAGGTTTATTTGTTACGAACCAAATTAAGACTTTATTTTAATATGGAATTATATGCCTATATTCACTTGCAGTGAACATAGGAAGGTATCAATTAAAATACTCGTTATGATATTCGATCATATATACCTCAACTAATGCCTGAGGTCACTGCTTCATAATTATCTCGTGATTATGAATCGCATACATATTAGTTTATTTATATCATATTACATTATTCGCCATGGAGAAGGGGACACAAACATTGTAGTATTACTGACAAAAATATTAGAATACAGACGACTACAAAAAACCATTATTTGTGTGAGACCACATGTTGTACCGGGTATAAAGCTTTACAGAAATACTGTTGTTGGCTGTTGTCTCGTGAAGAACTACAATTGCTGACTAATAAATACAATTTAGAATAGAATGCCATCCTTGGTGAATGTTATTAATATAAAGAGTAATAACATCAGGCTCTTTTGGACCTTACTTCAGTCCTAGACAAGTAAATAATATCTTGCTTTTCTGTACACATTGGGACCATAGTTTAATCAATCGTTTAAGGTTGTTACGAGAGAGGAAGTGGGGGAATGAGAATGACTACCAAAAATGAATACTTAGCTATACTAGGACAAACACAATGCAATTAATTAAAATTAAATCAGGTATTCTCGTACCAATTACTCACTCAACACTTGGTAATTGCACAGAGAAAAATAGAATGCATACCGGTATATAGTAAGCCAGGTGGCCAGACAAATTCACAGAAATGCACTAAACATTCACAGTAAGAAATATGACTGGTATATCACAGTGAGAAATGACACTAATAAGGATGAAAATTCACTACCTTTCACTATAAATATAAATATGAAACCACTTAATTACACAACAACTATAAGTCTTGAGTTATGACATATTTGTTGTTGTAGTTTCCCAAACTGTCTGGCCGAGCAGCCCCTAGTCTGGTTGCCCGAAGCCGCGCAGATGCTCGGACCCCTAAAAGGGAGCCAGGAAGATAGTGAGAAGAGGGGACTGCTGGCTCACGAGCATGTACCCCCGAGCCAACATATCTTCTTTCCATACACTACCAAAGTGACCTCAAATTCATTTCCTCATCGTCATGGACTCCCAATACTCTGATGCTATGTGCTAATCATATCAATGACGATGAAACTGAGAGTACTGGTTAACTCTTGCATGAGGGAGTTGGACAGAAAAGGGGTGAGAGCGATTGGCTTGGCGAGTGTTGTATGCTCTCCTGAGGAGAGGAAGCATACATTGAGAGAGTTCAAAAGAGCAATATCCAGTGAAATAGCAATAGAAAGAGAGATAATTATGCAATATTGCTGTGCAAAGATAGAGGTTGTAGTGAATCGGCAAGGGAGGAAATTTGATGAGAAGAAAAATCTGTGATTCCACCTTATCCAGGAGTGTTGTGAAGGTTAAGCCACCCCACACTTAAAACCACACTTCATACAGGGGCGGATGAGGCCCCTGTACAGAGACAGCAACTTTGGGGGGATGAAGTATTCATGGAATCTGAGCAGCACACTTAATTTCTTTGAGCCGGATTTAATAAGAGAGGTAATATGATCTCTCCAAGAGAGATTGTGAGAGAAGACATTCCAAGAATATCAAGGAAAGAAGAAAGATCAAGCTGTATGTCATTGAAGAAGAGGGGATAGTCAATTGGAAGATTATTGCGAGTTGAAAGATGAAGAAACTGTGTTTTAGAGGCATTGAAAACCACGAGTCACGTGATGTGGAGAAAAGCCGCTGGGATGAGCGGTTATCAAACTGGGTGGAGTAGTATAGGGTAGATTCATAAGCATAGGAGTGGATAGGGGATGAAGTACAGGTGAGAAGATATTAATGAAATGGAGAAAAAGAGTAGATGATAGAATAAAACCCTGAGGAACACCACTAGTGAATGACTTAGAAGAACAGTGACCAAACTGACCATTTACAACAGCAGCTATAGACCGGCCAGAAAGGAAATCAAAGATAATGGTGCAGAGGGAAGGATAGAACCTGCATGATGGCAGTTTGAATATTAAAACTTTGTGTCAGGCTCTATCAAAAACTTTCAATATGTCTAATATGACAGTAAAAGTTTCACCAAAGTTCTGAATAGAGTATGACCATGAATCTGAACGGAGGGATAGATCACTAGTAGAACACCCCTCACAGAAACCATACTCATGACCAGAAAGAAGGTCGTCACGAGTAAGGTATTTTTTTTAATTTTGGAGTTAAAAATAGATTTGAAGACTTTAGATCGACAAGAAATGAGAGCAATATAGCGATATTTGGAACATTGGGAGCAGTCTCCTTTCTTCGGAACAGGTTGGATCAGAGCAAACTTCCAGCAAGAAGGAAAAGTTTTAGATGACAGACATAGATGAAACAGTTTGTCTAGGCAGCGTATCAGCACGGAAGCACCGTTTTGGAGAACAACAGGCCCGTTTGCCTTCCGAATGTCAAGGCCTGAGAGGGCAGAGAAAATTTTCTTTGAAGAGATGCTGATGGCAGGCATAAATAAGTTAGATGGGGGCGGATATGGAGGAACAGAGCCAGAATCGTCCAGTGTTTAGTAGGAGGCAAAAAGTATGTGAGAAGAGGTCAGCTTTATCAGGTGAAGAGATGGTTGGTAACAATTTTACCAGGAAAAATGAGAGGAGTGAAAGAGGAAGAGGTAAGGTTACTGGAGAGATTTTTGGCTAGATGCCAGAAAAAGATGAGAGGAGGAAGAGTTGGAAAGATCATTGCACTGATAAAGGATTTTTTGGATAGTCGGAGAACAGATTTGGAACGATTCCGGGCAGAAATATACAGAGCACGAGATTCATCAGCTTGAAGGCGTCGGTACAGTCTGAAAGCTTCCTCCTTGTTGTGGACACCAGTAGAACAAGCTTGATTAAACCAAGAGTTTAGTGAATTAGTAAGAGGGAAAGAATGTGGAATGTATGCCTCCATTACCGAGAGGATCATCTCTGAGATGCGTGCAGAACACTCAGATGGACCCCGGCCACGGAAACAAAAGTAATTCCATGGGAAATCTTGAAAGTACTGTACTACTTCAGATCATCCCAGTTGGCGGCATTGAAGAGCCACAGGCACCGATTCCAGGGAGGGTCCAAAGGATTTACTCGAGGGATAGGACAAAATACTGAAATAAAATTGGGATTGGAGGAGCCTAATGGAGAGAAATATTCAACAGTATAAGCAGAAGAGTGAGAGGTTGAGAAGTTGATGACGAGTGTATGAGGCAATGGTCCAGGGCATCTCGAAGGGTCGTCATCAAAAGGGTCAGTCCAAGAAGGGTTTAATGACCCATCCACATGGGGCCTCCAAGGCAGTTATAATAACTAATCAAAATTAAATAAACAAAAAAATTGGACTAGTGGGTGTGGTGTGTATTGTGTTTGGTAGTATTGTTCAAATAGATGGAGTATGTCTTTGAGAAAATGTTGAACTACTCTCAGTGTAGATGAGACACGAAATAGTTACAAACTGCCATCTGTCTCCCGGACATGTAAGTCTACTCGCGGCTTTTAGATTAATGTTTTCCCAACAACCAAGAGTGTATGTAACATTACTCTTAATCACAACTGTTTATAAAGTGTATTATTTTACAGGGTAATAATGAATTAATTCCAATACAACTACTGAAATAGGTTCATGTATCAATGTTTGGAGTTTATTTCGTTGTTTGATATTACATTATAGATAATCATATTTCTTTCCTTATGTCATTATACCATTGTTTGCAGTGTGTCCGGTGGCTTACCCGGCTGTACGAGGAGAGAGGCGGCCTGGCAGTACTTCAGGCTGGAGATGAAGCCTTGCCCTCTCGTGCCTTGGCAGCTGCACATACCCGCCGTCCTATCCTAGTGCTCAACACTCCCACCTATCTCACACACAACCTCCGCAAACTGATAGACATCCCTTTCTTGGTCATGGTGGGTGCGGCGACTACAACACTA
Organism: Petrolisthes manimaculis; assembly: GCA_034508575.1. NCBI lineage: Eukaryota > Metazoa > Arthropoda > Malacostraca > Decapoda > Porcellanidae > Petrolisthes > Petrolisthes manimaculis. The sequence goes on along the minus strand of JAWZYT010001275.1, from coordinate 225,785 downwards.
ATTAATCACTTTAGCCCTACTAATACTTTTATAACTTCAGTACAGTACTGTATAATTAAAAACTGAATGGACAATTATGTGTTATAGATAATGGTGTAATACACATTATTATCAACAGTTGAAAAAATGACTGTATTTGTATTTAGCATTATTGTATTGGTGGTTTAGGGTGGAGAGGGTGAGAGGCCAGATGTGTTGCTGGTGTTGGTAACAGGAAGCGCTGCACCTCAACTACCCATTGAACTCTCAGTCCATTTCACCAGGGTTTCCTTTGCTCTCCCACCCCTTGTGTTGGAAGAGCGCCTTCTCAAGTAAGTTCTTGCTGCTACTCATTCCTATCAGCGAAAATTTCACTGTTCGATTACTTTCCTATCACTAATCCAAAATTACATCACTAGGAAGTTCTGTTTAAATATGGGTCGAATCTTCATTTCTGGCTGCCTTCTTAGTAAATGATCTAATTGTATAAATACCTGGGGTACTATCTATGCCTTCGATGAAATTACAAAATTTACAAAAAAATAAAAATCGGGAAATGTTTACCAAGATGGAACACACACATACATTATAGGAGTACGACCATAACTGTATTAGAGACAATGCTAATAAGTTGGCCTTGTGTAGGGACGTCCTCAAGATGGAGAGGGAAGACCTGTTTGAACAACGAGCCAACCTGAGAGCCACCCTCAAAAATGACCACAAGGCTCTCACCGCCGTGGATGACAACATTCTACAGAAACTCACTCAGGCCTCCACTGCTCTCCTTGACAATGAAGAGCTCCTGGCTGCTTTCTATGAGGCTAAGGTCACTCATATCATTGCTGATAATAATGCCTTACTGACAAATATACTGTACAGTCAAGAGCACTAATAAGTATACTGCTTTAGTTGAATCTTTGAATATTTCGATTCACCACCGAAGTAATTCCTTTGGAAATTTTATTATACAGTTGTGGAAGCATATTCTGCCACACATTTGTTTGGCATGTGGAAATATCTGGTAACTCTCTCTGAATAAACAGCAGCTCATACGAACCTCAATGACTGAACCATCAATGAACTCCAGTCACGAAGAGAGTGTGTGATATCAATGAAAATGACTGAATATGATTTGTGATCTGGACTTTCACACACTTAGTCATTGGGGTTCGTATAAGTTGCTGTCTATTCAGAGAGAGTTGCCAGATATCTCTACATGCCAAACAAATGTAGGGCAGGATATTGTTCCGCAACTGTACATTTAGTACTGTACAATATTTATAGTCTTTAGGTATTCGAAGCACACTTGGATATTTATTAGTGCTCGTGACTGTACATATGTGACTTAAATAGTGTCATTACAGTACTTTAGTATGTAGGTTATAGATAAGTAGTGGTGTTTATTGTGGTACTTATCCTGCAGGCAACGTCTTCTGAATTCCGGACAAGGCTGGCTGAAAGTAAGAGAACTCTACACAAGATTGGTAATGTACGGGACAAATATCGTCCCGTGGCTACAAGAGCCCGTCTCCTCTTCTCTACATCTACAGCCCTCAGGAGACTTGACCCAAACTATGTCTTCTCCTTCAGGCACTTCCTACATGTGAGCGTACACATTAACTGTTTGTTTTTTCTACAGGATAATTCGTATTCGATAATAATATCATAGCACCAAAACATGACTATCATGAGGCAGGTCTTAAACAATGTTAAACTTCAAAATTTTTAGTTTTCAAACTTCCTTAATCTTTTCCAATAATCTTTCCATTTGTGTCATCATATGTGACAAAGTGTCTGGGTGCTTAGTCTAAAAGGCCGTAGGGAAATCTCTCACTATGTTTCAATAAACCCAGATGTAAAATACTCCTGGAGGAAGGCATAGCCTGTATCATAAGAACATTTGATTTGTACTTAAATGTGGTTCTGTAACAGCCATTCATTGCATGATAATTTTTCCTACTCTCTCACATACAACCCCACCAGCTGTTCTCTGCCTGTATCAGCGGCGGTGACCGTACTGAGGCTCTCAGCTTTGACCAACGTATTGAGTCCCTGGTTAGAAGTGTTACACAGCTGGTGGTGACACATGTGAGCCGCGCCCTCTGTCCCTCTCACCGTCTTGCCTTCACATCAGCCCTCTGTGCCGCCATCGCTGCAGATGAAGACATCCTCAAGGCAGACACGTGGCGCCTCATCCTGGATCCATCCTACATGGATCAGGTTTGTTTTAGGATCACTTCTCGCCCCGAATGGGATCAGATACAGCTAATGGCATGTTGATTTGATTTCTCCCATAATGATTGTTATTATTAATAATTTCCCTAGGCCACCAAATCATTCAGTTATACAATCCTTTCTCCAGACTTGTATTAAAGGTAAGAGCCTCGTAAACAATATGTGATTTTCTGTCCAGAAAGTTTGTTTTAAGTTTTCCTTAAACTAAACTATATAACTAACCATTTAATGATGCTTAACCAAAATGATGTTATTGTTGTTGTTGTTGTTGAAGTTCCTCAAGCTGTCTGATCGAGCAGCCCCGAGCTCTTGAGGAAGGCCATGGCCTGAACTGGGCTTTCCCACAGTGCCCTAAGTGAGTGTATGTTGTGTTGTTGGCGAGTCTTGTTGTGTGCGTTGCCGTCTTCCATAATGTATTTTAAAGAATGGGGTGCTGTGTTGCATCCCGGACAGGTATCTACAATGGCTCCATCCAGTTTCTTCTGATATGTCTGAAGGGCCGGGTGGTGGCCACATCGCAGCCTGCCAGGTGGACTATGTCCTCTCGGGGAAGGGAGGATATTGATGGGTAGATGTCAGGAAGTCGTGCATGCAGCAGGGTGTTATTCTTAAGTTTTTGGATGGATTGGTGAGTGATTTGGGTTTGGATATGTTTCTGCAAACTGGTTTGGGGTGGGTAGGATTTAAGAGGTTATAGTATTTGTGTATGATATCCTGTACTGGGTGTTGTTTTGATGTTCTACGGCATCTCTGGGTGTTTTGCCTTGTAGTGTAGTGGGTGGTGTGGGTTTGTGGAAGCTGCAGCCTCCATGAAAGGCACACAAACACTTGTTTGTGTTTTGGTTTCGTGGTGAAGGTGGTCTGTAGGTGTGGTAGCTGTGCAGCCTGTGATAATATTTAGGGCTTTATTCTGTATGGTCTGAAGGGTGTTGAGATGAGTCTCAGTAAGGTTTGAGGCCCAGGCAGGGCTGCATCATTCATCACTGATCGGATATTGTTTGTACACTGTGGAAGAGGTTTTATTGTTGTGTCCAAATGTTGTGCTGGCAAGTGATCTGAGGGCTTTAAGTCTTTGCATGCATTTGTTTTTGATAGCCGTGATATGTCGTTTGGATGTCACAGATGTGTTATATGTTATGCCAAGTATTTTGGGTGGATGGGTGTGTGGTATAGGTGTTTTGTTTATGGTGAGGTGAGGTGTGTCGCTGTGTTTAGCATTGCAGTTGGTGAAAAGAGTGACAATTGACTTGGTGGACGCTATTTTAAGTCTGTTTGAGGTTAACCAGCCATTAAGTGTGTTGAGGTAGAGTTAGAGGATGTGAGTGGCTGTGTCTACACATCTGTGTGTACAGTCTCCTCCACTCCCGCTTTCACCAGTTCAGCATTGCCATCGTATACACCAGGCATCGTATGAGCTACCAGTTCCGACTCTCGCATCCGAAACACCTGCCAGTAAGAGTAAGGGTTGATGGCAGATGTTTCGGATGCGAGAGTCGGAACTGATAGCTCACACCATGCCTGGTGTATACGATGGCAATGCTGAACTGGTGAAAGTTAGAGTGGAGGAGACTGTACTTGTGAGTGTTATGTCGTCTGCGTAGGAAGCTATGTGTATTTGTGGTGTCTGGGGTGTTGGCAGGTCATGCATGCATAAATGGAAAAGAGTGGGTAACATTTCAAATCCTTGAGGGACACCGTTGGTGAAACCTTTAATGTTCGATGACTGACCAGCGAGAGTAACATTGGCTACTATTCCTTCCAAGAAGTTTGTGTTGTTGTGCATGTTTGTGTTGGATATTTGGTTGTGAGGTTGTGGCGGGGAATGGCATCGAATGCTTTACTGATGTCCAATGTGACGTGGAGTGTTCTTTGTATGGGTCTAAGTTGATACTATCGTAGATTCTTTGTGTGAGGTCAGTGAGAAGAGCGTTTGTTGAGTGTAGTGGTCTAAAACAGTGTTGTGAGGATGAAAGGGGAATGTGTGGTGTGATTAGACTAATGATGAGGCGCTCAGTAACTTTGGAGGTGGTGCAAAGGAAGGTGATGGGGTGGTGTAATGAGGGTAGTGTGGGGTCTTTGTTAGGGTAGGGGATAGTGATGATGTTTCCATTTTTCCAAACGTTGGGTATTGTGTTTTGTGAGTAGCTGTAGTTTGGTATATTAGTAAGTGCTTGTATGTTTTGTGGCCTGAAGTGTTTAAGGTGAATGTTACTGATGTTGTCGGGGCCACAGGTAGACGAGTGTTTGAGGATGTGGATGATGTCATTTGTCTGATGATTTGTGAATGGTGCATGATCTGAGTCAGGGGAGGAAATGTCTCTTCCGTCTGATAACTCCTCGGTCTTCAGGGTGAGGGTGAAGGTGGCTGACATGAGAGAAATGATGGATGAGGATGTTTGCTTGTTGTTTATTTGAGGGTATAGTGTCTGTTATTATTGATGGCAGCATGTGATTGTGTAGTGTTGCTGTTGGACAGTGTGATGGTGTTTAGTGTTTTTTAGAGTTTGCTGGTGTAGTTTTGTGATCTATTGCCAATTTAGTATTTTCTGGTTTATTATTTTGTAGTTTATTTGTGTGTTTAGTCCTTGTATTTGGTGTACAATGTGCTGTGTGTGAGGAGTTGGGATGTGTGTTTAGGCGTGTCTCGTTGTTTGATGAGGACTTGAATTTTTGTTGTGAAGTTGGGATTGTGTTTTCTTCTGTTTCCTTTAGGGATCTGTTGATTGTCTGCTGTTTGTATAATTGCATTGAATTTTTGTAGTGTTGATGTCTGTGATGGGTGTACTGTTCGTTCAGTATTTCAAAGTGGTGTTCTGTTTCGGTAGTGAACATGTCCCAGTTGGCTTCATTGTATTTGGTGTATGTGTGTCTGTGGCCAGTTGGGCAGATTCTTGTTTTTGTGGAGATTGTGATTGGGAGATGGTCAGAGCCAAGGGTTCTCACCACCCTCCATGATGTTCTGGGAGCCAGGGTGGGGGGGGGGGGGGGAGCAGAAAGTGATGTCAGGTGATGAGGGTTGGAAGAGAGCTTGATGAGGGATGTGGGTGTTTTGGTGAGTGTTGTTTACTGTGTGTGATGAAGTTGTCTGTTTGGGAGAGGATTTCAAGTCCTCTGTTTGTGTCTGGATTGTTGATATACCAGACTGACGTATTGGCGTTGATAACACCACCCTGGATGAAGTCAGGTTGGTTGGTGATTTGTTTGAGCTGTGGGGAGAAATTATGGGGATTGATTGATTGATTGACAGATGCCACTAGGCATTTGGCCGTGCAATAGCTAAGGTCTTATACCGCCCAATATAATATCAAATTCTAAGGATTTAAACATTTATATTATTTATATTATTAATATAATAAAAACACATATTAGCCAGACTTCACTACCCTAAAAAGGAAAAACTGCATGATTGAAAGGACATATCAACTAAAACTCACATTTTACAAAAATAACCTGATTAACTAAAGTAAAATATATAAAATAATCAAACTATCTGTCACCCAACATTATGCAGGTGAAAGAATCACTCCGCTGCTTGAGTGGAAGAGAAACCGTATCTTTTGAAGTCACAATATCCGAGGTATTCACAGTAATTTCACGCCCTTCAGATGTTCCCAAAGAAAATGGTGAGGGGGAACGTCTGTTGAATCAAGAGACTTAAAGGAGCAACGAGAACGCTTCTGGTGAGATTGAGAGGAAAATATGGATGAGTCTACAGAGACGGTTGTATTGCAAAGAGGAGTCCAGTTTCTCAGAGGAACCACGAAGACGTCTCTGTTGCAATTTAATTTACTTGGGTTTCCTTTTTGGAGTGTGTGGCAGCGTGAAGTTTTATCACATGAACACCTTTAGTTAAAGCCTGAGAATTGTCATCAGTTGAAGGGTCACCAGACCGAGGATCTGATACAGTTTCCAAGACAGAGAAGCTGTTACGTAGTGAAACCGGAGAAACGTTCTCACCAGAGTAAAGAAAGCAACTGCTTCTTGAGAGAGTTGAGCAGATGATACAACCGAAATTGATGTTGTCGACATGGAATGATGAGGGCGAAGGGAGGAGGTGTATGTCTTCACACCACCATCCTTTTCTTGCCTGAAATTGAGTTGCAGTCTGGCACCAATGCTGATGAATTGGGAGTTAGCCAAGTGGAGAATATCTTGCCCGAGGAGGTACAGTTGCCAGCAGAAATTCGTCACACTCTGCTGTAGTGATAGGAGCCTGGAGATCTGGTAATACTGTATGAGTTACATATTACATAGAGTTACATAGAATCACAGACCACAACAGACCCTACGGTCCACACGGGGTGATCTGATTAGAAGGTTACTGGCGGAGAATGAATTTCTCCCCAGTGATAGTCGTAGATAAGGATAGGAAAGTAGAAGGCTCTCTCCCCAATCTCCACTCCCTACGGCCTGACCGTACTGGAAATAAAGTTAGGAGTCAGAACCTTGTGGAGTTGGTAGAGAAAACTCCACAAGGAAATTTTATAGGAAAGATAGAAAGTAGTCGAAATTTGGCTAACTTGCCACCTGTAATGGGCAAAAATTATTCATTAATAAACATCGAAAGTCGGGGATTAGACGTAAGGTGTTTATCTAAGCAACGTTTGAAGCTATCTACTGTATTACAGTCTATTACGTTACGGGGAAGCCCATTCCATAAGCTGACAACTCGGTTAAAAAAGACATTCTTGAATTCATGTGAATTAAAGAATTTACCTATGATTTTGCAGCCGTTACCTCTCGTGTAGTTTGATTGATCGATATTGAAATATTTGTTGCAGTCCATATTATCTATGCCTTTGATTATTTTGAATACCTGGATTAAGTCGCCTCTCAATCTACGTTGTGCTAATGGGAATTGATTCAATTCATTTAGCCGCTCTTCATACGTTTTTTTTAGACTTGGTATCATCTTAGTAACTCTACGTTGGACTCATTCCAATTTTGCTATATCTTTCTGGTAGTACGGGCACCAGGCTTGGACACAATATTCCATAAGGGGACGGACCAAGGAATTTTACAAAGTGAGAATTGTGTCTTTAGACTTATACTCGAATGCTCTGCCAATAAAGCCTATGGTTTTATTTGGTTTCTTAATTACATCTGTTCACTGCTGACTGGGTTTTAAGTTACTTGATATTGTTACCCCTAAGTCTGTTTTTTTATCCACGATTTTAAGTTGATTACCGTTTAATGTGTAGTTTGCTGTTACGTTACGATGTCTGATGTGGAGTACTTTACATTTATCTGCATTGAAGGACATTTGCCAAGTTTTCGCCCAATTTGACAATTTATTGAGATTATCTTGCATTTCTTTAGTTTGTGCGTTAGTGAGTACTGTATTTGCAATTTTAGTGTCATCGGCAAACTTCGATATTATGCATGAGAGACTTTCATCTATGTCATTTATGTAAATTAGGAATAGGATTGGCCCTAAAACTGACCCTTGTGGCAACCCGCTCGTAACTCCAGTCCAGTTAGATGATTTTCCATTTATTACAATGCATTATTTTCGGTTTCTTAGCCAGTTCTCTTTCCATCTTACGGTATCGCCTTGAATTCTTTATGATTTTAATTTAGTTATTAAACGTGTATGGGGAACTTTGTCAAAAGCTTTTTGGAAATCTTGATAAATTATGTCTACTGCTTTACTCTTATCATATTCGTTAAAAATGTCGTTTAAACAAGAACATGAAGGAAAACCCTTCAAAAGCTCCGGCTCTTAATGATTCAAGTGAAATAATAAAATATCAATATGTAAACGTCTCAAAAATATTAATTATGTTTTATCTGGATTTTCGTATTCGTATGGTTATATTGAAATTTTGAAAATGAACCCTTTTTATTGAGGGTGAACCCCTCGGATAAATGATTCAATGTCGGTAAAAGAAAATGGATGGGAGGAAGAGAGTGAGTGAGTGAGTCAGTTGAACCGCTTTTAAGAAGTTGTCGCCCCAAGAAGAACAAGAATAATTATGATAAGACCTAGAGCTCTCGGCTTAGGCCGGAGCTAAAAATCTAATAGGTTCGTTAGGCAAGAGCATTTATTGCGAAAACCGTGTTGAGTGTCTCTGAGTAAGTTTTTTTCCTCTAAGTGATTTGTAAGTTAATCTCGTATGATTGTCTCTAACATTTTGCATACTACTGACGTTAGGCTGATAGGGCGATAGTTATTAGATAATGATTTGCTGCATTTTTAAATATTGGTGTTTCATTAGCGAGCTTCCATTCGTCAGGTATTGTTCCAGTGTGTAAAGAATAATTAAATAGCAAAGTCAGAGGTTTTACTATTTCGCTTTTTGCTTCCTTTATTATGCAAGGGGAGATCGTGTCAGGCCCAGGTGACTTATTTACATTTAATTTATCAATACATTTGATTACATCATTTTCTGTTATGCTGATATTATTTAATACCTCAGTGTTTTCGTTTTGGACTGTTGTTTCAGCTGGTATATCGTTCGGGTTTTCTGTAGTAAAAACTGATGCAAAGAAAGTATTTAGGATACTACTCATTCGCTCTTCATCTGTCGTAAAGTCCCCATTTTCATCAAGAATTGGACCGATAGTTGACGTAAGTACTTTATTTTATCGAATATAACTGTAGAACTCTTTCGGGTTTGTCTTACTCTGATTTGCAACATGTTTTTCAATTGTCTTTTTACTCTGTTTGATTAACTTTTTGGCTTTTCTTCGTAGGTCTGTAAACTTGGCACGGTCGTCATTGTTGTCTGTGATTTTTACTCTATTATGGGCGTTCTTTTTGGCTCATAAACAGTCGGCTATATCTTTACTCCACCACTTGGGCTTTAAGTTTTGTGCTGAACGTTGGTTTTTTAACGGTATGCTATCCCTGATCGCTTTTGTGTACGCATTAGTGAAAAGGTTCCATTGCGTATTTATGTCAATAGTGTCTCGCAGACATTTCCAGTCGATTTCTTTTTGTATCGCTCTGAGTTGGTTGAAATTAGCTTTTCTAAAATCGGGGATTTTTTCGTAGCTGTACTTTATGTCTCTTTTGTTGAAATTTTTACTGAAAGTGATTATGCGGTAGTCGCTATTGGTAAACTCTTCACCTATGTTAGTATTCTCTGTCAAGTCTTCGTTTGTTGCAAATACTAGGTCAAGAACGTTATTTCCACGAGTTGGGTTGTTGACAAATTGGATAAGGGAGCTCTCTTGTAAGTTAGTATAATGATCTTGACCATAGTGAGCTGATAATGGTTCTCCCCACTTTGTTACTGGTAAATTAAAGTCGCCAAGAATTACGGCCTGTTGTGTGTTAATAATTTCGTTTATTTGCTCATAGATATCACGGTCGGTTTGTACTGAGAGAGAGAGAGAGAGAGAGAGGGAGAAAGTTGTCAGTTATGGTTTAAATAGCAATTACTAAAGATTGTTTGAACAGGGATACCTTAAGAATTCATTTCTACTGTAGTATATATTAAACTATATGTATTAATATTGATACTGAAAATCATATAATTATGCATTATTTGGGTGCATCCTATGATTATTATTGGTTGTGGACTTTCATGTTTTTCAAACTTAAGAGGAACTTTGAAACTAATTCAGCGTCGAGATAATGTTCCGGGAGTCATTCGAAACTTTGCATAACCCTAAAGGAGTTTTTTTTTTTATTAATTGCGCCGTAGCGTCAATCAACAGGCAGGCAATAATACTTACAAGTATAGGAGGATCAAATTGACTACAACCACACACACACACAAACACACACACACATACACTCACACACATCACGAAAACATGACAGAATGAAGCATAGGCATACAGACAAATATTTACATTATGACCTACTTAAATCCGCCAAAACGAGGATGGCGTACCAGAAGTTCCTCCAAAACCTGATGGTTCAGCAGGTGTCGACAAACCAGATAAAGTGGCAGACCCTGGGGCAGTAAGTGTCGGACAGTGGGACAGGCCAGGCAATAGTACCCTATGGTGTTAACACGAGGTGCTTGACACAAGCGACACTCAGTGAAGGGAGGCTCTATTTCTGATTCCTTCTGGGTAGCTGGCAAGATTGCCCGATTGGGTGGCACAACAGGGGAGGCAACTGCTGATGGGTTCATTGGTTCAGGGTACCATTGAGTGCCACAACAAGGGAGGTTATGGGTTCATTGGTTCGGAGTACCATTGAGTGCCACAACAAGGGAGGTTATGGGTTCATTGGTTCGGAGTACCATTGAGTGCCACAACAAGGGAGGTTATGGGTTCATTGGTTCAGGGTACCATTGAGTGCCACAACAAGGGAGGTTATGGGTTCATTGGTTCGGAGTACATGACCATGAGCCAGTTGTTGTTGTTGTTGTTTAAGCTCCTCAAGCTGTCTGACCATGCAGCCCCTAGCTTTTGAGTAAGTTTTCAGGGTGGTGAGGATGGGAGTGATGGTGTGGGTGATGGATATTTTGGTGTTGGTAGAGGTATGGGGTGTGCAGGACAGGTCTATGTGTTTGTGTAGTATTTTCTGGAGGCAAGTGGTGTACAGTCACTCATAAAAGTAAAGACACCCCCAGGCAAGACGCCTTTTAACTCAAGTGATATCGGTTCTGGTAACATTGTACCTGACGTCAGAGGTGGTGGTGTGGGTAGTGTTTGGATTAAGATTGGTTTACTCGAAACATTATCCCAACTCATGCTTCGTCTCATCTACCATTAGTTACAAATGTGTCTAGCAAATCAACTTCATCCTTCAAGCGCCATCACTGACGTCACGTACAATGTTGCCAGAACCGATATCACAAGTATAAGAAGGTGACCGGCCTAGGGGGATCTTAATATTTATGAGTGACTGTACAGGTAGGATGGGTCCAGTTTTTGCAAAGGTTGCATTGAACTGAGCCCATTGTCTGTTTATTGGGTTTTGGGCATGTTGGACATGTGTGTTTGTTGGTGGGTCCTGGGCTGCTCTCAATGTCTCCGGCTTGAAGGAGAAGTCGAGAAATGACAGCCGGTGAATCAATTCTCGGTGGTGAAAAAATGTGTAGTTGTATGAGGAGTGTGATAATTGCCTGGGTGACCGTAGCCGTTCCCAGGAACTCGGGGGGTTGGGGGGTGGGGGGTGGATTGTGTAGCAGTTTGGCCCACATAGCTTCCTCCCTTGGTAGCCCGAAGCGGTGGTCCCACGAAGTAAACGCCGCCACTCCAGGACCACGTATGGTGCTTACATGGGCTGTGTAGTTTATTCTTAGTTATATCAGATTGTAGAAAAAAAAGGGAACCCTAAAATATAATTATGCAGTAGGCATACAGTATATCACAGAGGAATTATGTTTATTTAACTTTTCAATGTGGAAGAGATTAATATTGAACCATGAAATTATGTTCCAAGTTTGTATAAGTCGTAGACAGGAGTCACATCGTGTGGCTAGTTGGTGAATGACATTTTGTACATGGAAATATAAAGTGTACAGCCACTGGTGGAAAAAAAAGGCACAATATGTGAGGGTACCTAAACAAAAATGAACCAGAGTGTCATCCATACTCATCATCCCCCTGGGGTAGGTAGTGGGCTACGAATACCTCCCCAGTAGGCTATCCCTGTTTGTCATAAAAGGCGACTAAAAGGGGCTTTCACTTCTCCAACTGTCTCATCTTTATATCTGTATCATTTTGTGCTTACTGTCCCACCTCTCAATCACCTTATTCCTCATTTGCTATTTGACCTCGCTGCTGTGCCGCCTAATATCAATCAATCAATCAGTGATTTAATCCATAACCATCAATCGAGAGTGTCAGCCGGTTGTGTAGGCTGTCAGAATGTGTTAATAAAAAACACAAAAAAAAACACACACAATACAAAACATGGAAGGTATTTTAAACTTAATGTATTTCCCCGTAAAGCCAGTCAGATCTTGGTGACATAATTTTTGTACAGAATCCCTACTTGGATTCTGAAGCTTTTAGCTTTTTTGGTACTTAATTATAACCTTTGGTAGTTGTTGTTATAACAGCAGTAAAATATATCCTTGATCTGTAGGACATTATTCTCTTTGAAAGTTAAGTTATTTTTCAATTTGCCATGCTGGATATATTACTAATGTTAAAAATGTGTAATTAATATGTATTCATAATGTGGTACACCTTTTATGAGACTCCTTAAGGGAGTACTACACTGCTGGTAAATATGGTGCAATTGATTCGTACAAACTAATTCAAGCAACAGTGTCAATATTAAATTTGTTACGACTGCAACCATTTCCTGGAATATTTTGGACGACTCAATGCACTCCAATGTATCAAAAGTATACTATCTCCTTAATTAATTAGTTCGATTATTGACAAATTGCAAATTGAAATAGCTTCTTTCTTTGTACTGTAGTTTATTTCGTATTTATTAATTAGGCTTAACAGCTATAAATGATATTTAATATTCCCTTACTTCAGTGATTGGCTTCATTGATGTTATATTTTTTACTATTCCTTTGAAAGTATAATACTTTAATGAGTAATGGCTTTATTGATATTAATCCTCTTTATTTTCTACTTGGCAATACTCAAAAGACGGTATTGTTACAAAATTTTTTTTATTATTAATGGGAGATTCTCCTGATGATAATTTTGAAGGTCTCTGCATCCTCTAAAGTCTAAACTGTGGCACGAAACAAATCCCCTTTTAAGTACTATTGAGGGGCTCTGTTTTCTGTTATAGTTAGGAGGAATCAGTAGCCATCCAATTTACCAACTTGAGAATAATCCCCTAATGAGCTTGTTGGTTGCCTGTTGTTGCTGCTATAGACAGAGACTAGTTTTGTAATGTTGTTGTTGTTGTTATTGGTGGTGAAGTAATGCTCTTGTTGCTTGGAATTATGAAGTGTTAGTAATTCATTTCAGTTGTTCCCTCCCTTCATTTGCCTTCTTACTTACCTTCTCTCCATCTACCTTCCTCCTAACCTTTCCCTCCATCTACCTTCCTCCTTACCATTCCCTCCATCTACCCTCCTCCTTACCTTCCCTCCTCCTTACCATTCCCTCCATCTACCTTCCTCCTTACCATTCCCTCCATCTACCTTCCTCCTTATCATTCCCTCCATCTACCCTCCTCCTAACCCTTCCCTCCATCTACCTTCCTCCTTATCATTCCCTCCATCTACCTTCCTCCTAACCCTTCCCTCCATCTACCTTCCTCCTTACCATTCCCTCCATCTACCCTCCTCCTTACCATTCCCTCCATCTACCCTCCTCCTTACCATTCCCTCCATCTACCTTCCTCCTTACCATTCCCTCCATCTACCTTCCTCCTAACCCTTCCCTCCATCTACCTTCCTCCTTACTTTTCCCCTCATCTACCTTCCTCCTAACCCTTCCCTCCATCTACCTTCCTCCTTACCATTCCCTCCATCTACCTTCCTCCTAACCATTCCCTCCATCTACCTTCCTCCTTACCATTCCCTCCTTCTACCTTCCTCCTTATCTTTCCCTCATTTTGCCTTCCTCCTAACCCTTCCCTCCATCTGCCTTCCTCCTTACTTTTCCCTCCATCTGCATTTTTCTTTACTTTTCCTCCATTCCCCTCCCTCACTCGTACATAAGTTCCTTCAACCTTCCGTCTACTTCACGATTTCTCCACTCACTTTTTTACCTCTTTATCTACTATCCCTTTTATTTCTATCCAAACAAAACATTTACTTACTAATCAGCTCCTTGTTTCCCCTCTTTCTAGACAAATTGAAAAACTTTGCCACATGACCTCTTTACTGATAATGACAATTTATACTTTCCTTTCCCTGTCTACCACGGAGTCATTTTGTTAACTATGCATCCTACTAGTCTTACATTTTCTGTCTACTGTCTTGCCCATTCCTATTTATTAACCTTTCCTCCTCTCCTGCTTCCCCTACCTGCCTCTACTTCTTGAATTCTAACTCATCTCTCCTGCTTACCCTTTTACTTTTTAAACACCTTTTTGCTGCTTAACCTCCTGCCTAACCTCCTACCTACCTCTCCACCTACCTCTCTTCCTGCCTACTTGTGTGTTTGTGTTTGCCACCACTTGTATACCATCTCTGTGTGCCTACCCCAACCTGCCTGCCTTGCGTGTGGTGTGCGTGTAGGCGGAGGTGCTGAGGGCAGCGGTGACCAGGGAGGCAGAGCTGGAGACCATAGTGACGGACCTGTTGAAGGGTACACGCCTCCATCTGGTCCTCAACGACCTGGTCACGGTAGGGAGGGAAGGGGCTCATAGTAAGGAACGAAGTGACACTCCTACTACTTTCAGGACTTTATGATAATGTCCTGAATTTGATATTAACTACTAAATGTTGCACCATCCCTTCACTTGTTTACACGTCACGTCAGTAAGTCAATATTTTTATTTAAAAAATTCCATTAAATAATATTAATGAAATATAAAAATTCTTCACTATATTGCTTTAGTATAAATAAAGTCTGTGGTTTAAGTTTAGATTGAATGTAAGAGATCCATTTGGAGTTTCATATTATAAAGACAGAAGAATTATCAATTCACTGCCTGGCAACTGTATTGTTAAAATTAAACTTCTTGTCCTTTGTCATACAGAGGTGGTGGTAGTAATTATTATGGTGGTAGTAATTATTATAGTGGTAATAATTATTATAGTGTTAGTAGCTTTCACATAATAGTAATTTAGTGGTTGTTGTAGTAATGATAGATACCTTAATTAACAGTATGTTCAGTGCTGATGGTAGTACAGTAATGTTATTGATAGAGTAGTAGTACAGTACTTGTACAATATTAGGTAAGTATAATTGTAATGGAATTACTGTGATTTTGTCTTTAATTTATAAATATGTCTGAAAAATGGTGGATGGTACTGATTTTATTTTATTGTAATGTGACTCACAATATAATTAATCTTGTGAAGATCTGAGAGTGCATTATTTGGGAAAGGAATGACATTATATAACGGATGAAAATACAGTGTGAAAGACCAAGTCTGTATGTTGATGTACTGAAGAAGTATTTGGGCTTTATGCCTATCGACTCATTGTGTAGGTCATTAAGGCAGTCAGTCTTGTTACATCAATACATCTCCCCCGGCCTACAAGGTTGCAATCTTTGCTCTTATCGCCTGGTATCTATTTACAGCTAGTTGACAGGGACAAAAGGGGCTGAGAAAATTGTCCAACATTTCCACCGACTCGGGAATAGAACCTGGGATATCTCGCTTGATAACCATTACACCATCGGCACCCTCCTGACATACTGTATAATAAAGATGAGTGTGTGTGCCTGTGTGGATAATTATGTTCTGACAATTTACATGTGAGTGAAGGAGTGGTTTGATAGTGTTGATGTAATTATAACAAGGCTGTAGTTTGGTGTTGTGAGTGTGTGCATGATGTAACAGTATGTATGGTGTATTGTTGGTAAACCCTGATGTGACAGAGTTGGCATGGTGTGATATTTAGGGCTTAGTGACTGTGTGTGTGTGTGTGTGTGTTAAGTAGACCTTATCTGGAGTGTGTGTGAGGGGTGCTGATGGTGTAATGGTTATCATGCTCGCTTCGCAAGTGAGAGATCCCGGGTTCGATTCACGAGTAAGTGTAGTTGTTGGACAATTTTCCCAGCCCCTATGTTCCTGTTCACCTAGCAGTAAGTAGGTACCCGGCTTTAAGAACAAAAGGATTACAACCTTGTAGGCTGGGGGAAGATATGTTGATGTAACAAGACTGGATACTTTAATGACCAACACCAATAGTCGATAGGCATAAAGCTAGGCCTAAATCTTCTTCTTGTGTGTGTGTTAGTATACCTATTTTTTTTTCTTATTTTGTGTAGTGAAAGAAGGCAGACTGGGTGTGACAATATTGGTGTACTTACAGGACGTGGGACTGTCAGGCAGCAAAGGACCTGTGGAAGCGCCCCGAGGGAGGATCTCGGACTTCAACGCTCTCATGCTGCTTCGACTCACCAAACCTCGCATGGTTTGTGCCCAAGGCGGGCCAGTGGTGGGTGTAGTGAGGTTGAGTACTGTGTAGGGAATGATTAAACAAGGATTAATAGGGAAAGGTACAGTACCTATTACAGGAATGGGACCCCAACCACTTCCTTTCTATTCTTCAACTGATCATTTAACTCTTCCTTCTTGCTTGCTGTCTCTCTTTTCTACTTCTGTATGGTACAACCCAGAAATAGTGTTAAATTAGGATTCCAATTTTATTACCAAAATAAGTACTTACTGTATGACAGATTTTCTACCAAAAGAAACTTATATATCATCCTATTTCCATGCAAACGTGAACTGGGACCCGACAACTGTGTTTCTGTTTGTCAGCTGGTGGCTGGGGCTCGTGAGGTTGTCAACTCTATGCTTGGGGACCCATCCCTTCTGTGGCCTGATCTTTCCCTCTCTAGGATGTAAGTATGGTTTTATTTATTTTCATCATATGTATTGTATTGCTTTCTTATAAAATCAAGTGCTGAACTGGAGTAAAATAGAGTAACATTTTTATTATCAAACAGTTTTGGTGGACACAGCCACCATCCTCAGTGGTCAAGATGAAATGTGTTAAGCATACTGATCAATTTTTGACAAAAATGGAAAATTTTGAAAAGTGTACTGAATGTTATATAAAATACGCTGAGAGTACGTAAAGTTTGGAATACTACTGTTGGGTGGTGGTAGAAGCCCATAAAAGGCTTATGGTCGTAAGCCCAGATGTTAAAATTACTCTTGTTACTCCCGTTCTACGGCTCTTTTATGCACCGAGATTCTCACCCTTCCTGGTTGGAGGCATCTGGCAACCCTGGCTGGGGTATAGAGGAGTTTCACGTGACGTCAGCAACTGCTATCAGCTGATCAAAGTAAACAAACCCGCTAGCGGCCGCCATATTGGAGGGCAATGGAGGGCTCATATTTAAAGACCTCCACTCTATTATCGTCTTCTCAACAAGCATGGTGCTTAGCTGTTGTGCATTTAGTTACAAGAATAGGGCCGGAAGGGGTTCTATGTCATTTCATCAATTTCCAGCTAACCAGGAACAGCGAGAAAATTGGATAGCTGCTGTGAAGAGAGATGGATGGCAACCAACTCCTTACACCCGCCTCTGTAGTGATCATTTATTATATTTTGATAGAATATAATGTGCTTTGAATGCACCTGGTGATTATATTTGTTGGAAAATCTATATATATTTTTGGAAGGGGGCTATTATCAGGTCAGGTAACGTTAGAGTGAATAATGTAAGAAACTAGGAAGTTAAACTTAGAAATTATTTGGTGCTTCGAATGAAGTTGTTTTTTATGGTTATCACTTTTATATAATCACATAAAATGTTTTACTTATTGGATGAGCAGAGTACTGTAAGCAGTATTCTGCATATCTTGGGTTAGGTTAGGCCTAGTGTTGGTTTGAGTAGGGGCAAGTGACCTGGGAACCAGAACACAAGTAATTTCCATCACAAATGGATATCAGACTCGATTAAATGTTACATACACTTATATGCTCTAACAGAGGATTGTCTCTAACTAAATATAGACTAAAAATAGACACTCCAATCCACTCTCACCAGACTTTGTACCATCCATTTTCCACCACACACCAAATCACAAGCGACATCAGGCGATGGAAATCTTTGAGAAGAGACAGATCTTTTTATATTGTTAATGAATAAATGAACACATTAAGTACACAGAGTTGTATTGTTATTCCTTATTTTATACAGTATAGAGTAAGTGAGAGCAGTCATAATAGTAGAGGGTGAAGAGGACATGTCCTGCCTGCAGATTTTCAGGAACATATACTGCCATAGATGTTGGAGTGGGTACAGAGTACTAAGGCTAGTGGTAGTCTTAAGAACCATCCTTAGGCCTACAGTAGACTGAAAAAAGGTTAGAAAATATATGTAAATATCATGGTATGCAGTGACTGGTATATCACTCGCGGACAGTTCCACCAAAGGACGACCATTTTCCTTTGTTATATACGGGTCATTGCCACCAAAAGCACTTATCTTTTCAATATATCAGACCTTAGCTTCACTGTCAAGCATTATTGCATACTGACTGAGAACACGGGATGAAGAAGGGCCTTCCATTGCATACAAAGTTGGGTCCAATGATCAATGTTTACATTCGAACTGCCCTCCAATATGGCAGCCAGTGTATCCCTTGAAACAAAAGCGAAGCGCTCGTGACGTCACAGAAAGCCCTCTATATAAAGATAGGAGGAAGCGAGAACTGGCAGTTGGGGAGGAAGGATTCACTTATCAGCCATGGCCCAGTCAACACCTCTACCAACCGACACTACAGTACTTCCTCTGCTGCTGACCGTCTTGTTGGCAGTGTGAAGTGTTTTAACCACTTGAATAGCTATGGCTTCGTTACGAGCAACATAAAGGATTAGTTCGTCCACAGGAAGGGCATCCTATTCTCTGCTGCCACCAACTCACCACCATCACTCACTGGGGAATGGAGAGGAGGTGTCTTTCACTGTGGAGGAAGGGAGGAAGCGTGTGGAGGCTACCAACATAGCCAGACCTGATGGTGGGCAAATCATAGGCTCACTCCATACCCGTGAGAGGAAGATGGATGACGCCTAACCACCACAGCGACGGCAGCAGCAGGCAGACATCGTCACCGTCTGCACCAAGACTGCTGTTACCTTAGAAACGAGGCAAGAAGCCTGCACGACGGGGGAGGAGCAGAACGGACGCACCACCACCACCACCACTCCCTCCGGCCCACCCCAGTCACCAGTTAATGCTGTCTCGTCCACTCAACGGGGCGAACAGCGTGAAAACACCTTCACCACCACCACCTGAGCCTTCCGAACTGGATTCCCAAACGGATCACACTCAGGATCCTGACACCAGTCCCTGCTCCGCCTCGTCCACCGCCACAACGAGAGAGGACACCACTGACAACATGGACCTGGAAGATGAAGGGGAATGGCAGACGGTTAAAAAGAGGAAGAGTAAGATGAAAAGAAAGAGGAGGAGGAGGACTGACAGCCCACTGACCAACCCACCACCTATAGTAACTGTGGACTGGTGAATGTCCGCCTCTCCTCACCTCGACCTATTTCACAAACAGATCTCTCCTTGCCAAGACCCCGACATTTTCCAAATCAAGGAAGTCTGGTCCAGCAAGCTGACACCACAAACCAGCTTCTCAAATTCTACATAAATTGTTTTTGGTGGAAATATACAATATAATAAAATAATGTGTTGATAGAGTATATCATACAGCATGAAAAGTAATTTATTATCCATTGAAGTAGTGATTTGTATGGTATACCATGATATGTAGAACAGTATAGTGTAGTACACCATGATATGTCCTGACTTTATTCTCTATGAATATTAGTTATCCTCCACAGGGTTAGATTAAAGATTGTTGTAGGATCAGGTCAATATTAGTGGATTTGACAAGATCAGTCCACATAGATTAAAATTCCAAGTGAGGTGTACTGCAACCGGAGTTTTTTCCCACTGCTGTGTGAACTGCCAGCTCACAGGGGGTACATTTCCCTTTGAATGCAGCCATGTAAACTCCCTCCCTCTTATGGTCCCTTCAGGGCTCTTGTGGTAACGTGGACTTGTGCCCACAGCACTGGCTGTGGGATCAAAGACCTTCTCCCTAATCTCCATGGTGGTCAGAGGCCCCCAGACTTCCTGGTCCAGTAAACTTTGGTCCCATTTCCCTGGGATATGCTTCGGTAGCCCAGGCATATAAGGCCAGCCCCTCCTTTATTCAATCTATTTTTTTATTTACTGCGACTAGAGTGTACCAGGGGTCTTTGAGACAGGAGGCCATTCAGCCCCGGGAGAACATCAACAACAAGAACAACCATGATATGTAGAATAGTGTAGTGCAGAATACCTTAATGCTGTTGGTGAACTGGCAGGTTGGGTGTGGAGGAGCGCAAGTTACCAGTGTTGGTATGGACGGATCATGGACGTGATGTAGCCAGGGAGGTAAAGTCATGGTCTAATGTACTGCAACCTGGTGAATAAAAGCGAGCTATTTGAGTTAATTTTATGAACCAAAATTGCACACACCAACAGCTATAGTTTCGGATCATTTTTCGAAGCCATCTCATTGGAAGGTGTTGCAATACATTAGACCATGACTTTACCACACGTCAGTGCTTGCGACGGTACAATCACGAGTGCAAATTAAGTGTTCAGGTGTGCTTCGAATGCCTAGATACAGTAAATAAAGGCACAATAAAATCTCCATTGGAATTGCTTCGTTTGTGAAATGGATTGTTCAAAGCTTTAACCAAAGTTGTATAGTTATTAGTGCTAGTGACTGTACAGGTCAATATTACACACCTTCATCACTTCAACGACTTGTGTTATCTTTCTGGACATTGCTACACTAAGTCTTATAGCTGGTACAGTCACAGTCAAAAGTCCTGCAACCTGGTGAATAAAAACGAGATATTTGAGTGAATCTTATGAAACCAATATTGCGGAGATCAACAGCTAATTTCGGATTACTTTTTGAAGCCATCTCATTGGAAGGTGTTGCAGGACTATTGACCGGGACTGTACAATCAGCGTCGTCAATCCTCTTTTCCCTGGTGGGAATCCCATGCAGCTTGATTCAGTTCTTCTGAATCATTCATTAGTGAGAGGGAAAGTCAGAGTGTAAGTAAGCAGAAACATTCTCCTTTTAATGGACACACTAGTGATGAACACATAATATAGTAGTGTCATTTTTTACCCATCCAGTCAGGGGATCAGCATGTGCCGACCCTGCGAGCTGCCTGGGGTTCTGGATAGGATGACTCTGTAGAGCAATCCGGACGTAGGCATTAGCTGACGTTATCAATTCCGCGAAAATATAGCAACTTTTGGTGATTTTGGGGGGACTGGGCTATATCAAAGCAGTGTGGCAATGGGATAGCCATACTCAGTCAGTGTGCAAATGGTTGGTGTGATGGCTGACAATGTTACAAATATTTCTCGCGTTCGATTTGATACTTCTCCGCCGCCTGGCAACGACCTCCACCACTCAAAAGTTACATCTCTTCCTCACATCATATCTTTGTACCCAGGAGGAGTCGTAGAGAGCAGGGGTTGGTCTCATTCGAAAGAGTTGCTGGTGATCACAGAATCAAATTTAAGTTTCTAGGCATTGTACTTTACACGTAGCGAGTAAATGAAGTAGGGCGATTTTGGAGAAATCACCTGGAAACTTCGTATTTCCTTCTTCCTTGTGGATATCTGCATATTCCTGGATCATGTGTATCAATAATGTGTCCAAGAAAAAGGGGACGTTTCAGTTTATTTACATAGCAATCCTAAAATATACAATGTATCCCTATATGTGCAATACACTTTTCCCTAATTTATTCAGTCAACAACCCACACCCAACACCAGCATACCCTGGCCATATTCTCAGACTCTTCCTATCACTTATAAATTATTCAGAAGAACTGAGTCAAGCTACAGGGGATTCATACCAGGGAAAATAGAATTGATGCTGGTGACTGCAGTGTACCAGCTATAAATGTCGGCGATAATACAGTACAGTAGAGAGTGACCAAGTTGTTGCAAATTAACTTTTCCTTGGTGTACACAGGAAGATGGTGAGGTGGAGTGTTGTGGTACTGGGTTGGTGTTGGAGGCTGGATCACCAACACTCTCTACAGTTCTGACCAATGTTGTACAGCAGGGTGGATGGGTCGTCGTACAGGTCAGAAAACCACATGTATACATTATGTATTATTTTTATTATTCTTTTGGGCTATGGTGTAAGTTATTCCATTACACATGTCAATGACCGTACACAAGAGGATAACTTAATTATATTAATTAGTAAGCATATATTTTTGTGACCGACTCACACTCACCACATGCTGAATTTGTACACGTTTTAACCCCTGTATTGTACTGTATTGTATAGGGGGCGGAGTCAAGGGTTGTGCTGCCCACACTACTGGAGGCCATCACTTCACTGGACTCTCCTGACATCAAGGTGAGTGATCAAAGTTAATAAAAAGCATGCATTTTGGAGATTGCACGAATTTGTACAGCTGCGCATATAAATTGACGGTCCATTAAGCGTTGTCTAGAAATGAGGGAGGAGTAATGAAGGGGGTGGGGTGGGGGGGGTGGAGTGTGTGGGAGCAGGGTAAGTTATTTTGTAAATGAAACAGCAGTACACGGAGCTCAGTACAACTAGTGGTTCACGTGAGTGTGAGACTTGAGCCAACACCACTGAGATATATCGGTGGTGTTAGCTGCAGCTGAGCTTCACATCAACCCTGAACCTACAGTCTGGATAATCTGTGACGTCATGCGCAGAGCAGACACATTTTCGCTTCACCCCCTTCGATGTGAAACTACCTTACTTTTCCTTTTATCTTGGTCTTGTCATCATCCATTTTTACTGCAAACTATGGTGTCTCCTACGAGTATACAACATCACCTTCCCTCTACCAGTTCCTTCTCTCCCCAATATCAGCTGTTTCAAGCCTCTAGTACTCAGCATCACTTTCACAATTCCTTTTCTCTCACAGTATGTTTATTAACAGTCGTCTCTGTAATCTCACACCTCCACCACTCTTTAATACTCATATCGTCACCTCTGTTCTCTTTCTTGGTACTCTTATAAAAATAAATAATTGTTGTTATCGACCCCAGTTTCATAACCTTCTCACCAGCATCACTTCGATCATAGCACAAGTTTAACATGACGATAATGATGAGTGACAATCAGTATTTCCATTCTGTATTCTCATTCTCCATATGCCGTAGACGGCTTCCACGTAATTAATGAAGTTCAACTTATTGAGATTTGGTGATAATAGCACGCTACTGTCTGCTTACACCAGTGTTTATATACAGTAATCTTCACCACCTTCTCACCAATTATTTTCTGTTAAATAACTAGCATCATCTGGTTTTACATAGTAACCTATTTGAAATAAAAAGGCTAAATATAGTGAAGGAATCTATTTTCTTTACGTATTAAATTTTAGATTTAAATATGTATCCATTTCCGTTTATCCATATCTGACCCATCATTATTTTAATGAGATATTTTAAGATATAAGTTAAGCACTAAAATTATCTTATTTTCTAGAATCTTTCGAAAAGCATGCACATTCGGAGCATAAAAGAACACTTCTCAATATAAGGATTTATGCGAAACTTCTCAGTTTATCACCCAAGTGATTTAATTTAGGTGGTCATGGCTATTGTTGATACCAGGGTCATATTCTATGGACCGTGGTTGATACAGTGATCAGCCAAACATTACCACACATATTCTATGGACCGTGGTTGATACAGTGATCAGCCAAACATTACCACACATATTCTATGGACCGTGGTTGATACAGTGATCAGCCAAACATTACCACACATATTTTGTTTTCCAAGTTTTCGATAATTCACATCATACATAGCAAACAAATATATCATGCATTGTCTCATAATTTTGAATAATAACGAGCATATGAAAAGTAACAATTGATGAATAACCTGTGAGAAAACAGAGAAGATACCTTTGAATATGAGTTTCTTGTGCAGTAACTTTACTTGGAGTTCTTAAACAGTTTTACACTCCTTTAATACATCCTAACATCAATTTCCTAATACATCCTAACATCAATTTCCTTATAATATTATCCGATTTGTGAATTGCCAGCAATTATTATTATTTATTCACCACATGTGTATCAAGTTGCTCAAGGGTTTGTTTGCTAATCAATATGGCTTCTTCACTCAGCTGTTATCACCAAAGCCGGAAGTAGAAGGAGAGCAAATATACATTAGTTACGATATCCTTAGGTGAAAACACGATATTCCACAGTTATTTACTTTACATCCCTGGACTAACCAATTCACCATTCACAATATTTTCAAAACAATATATATATATATATAACGAGAGCTAGCTTACTCCTACCTGTTATCCCCCCAACGGGAACCGCCTTGACGTGGTGGGGGGCTTGTATGTCTCTGAGACCTGGCGAGCTATACTAGAGGGGGCTCCGGCCCCTGCTCTGCCCCGATTTTGTGGAGAGAGGGTTTCCCATGCTAGGAAGGTCGCTAATGAGAGATGAGAATAAATGGTTCCCATCTTTCAGTTCTTCAACTGTCCGTCTTTTCATTTTATTTCCTTCCTGCTTGCTGTCACACCTCTCTTATCACCTTTTTTCTGGCGCTATAGGACTTCGGTGTTGCAGCGCCTAATATCCATCAATGAATCCTACCTGTTATCACCTAAGCCGGAAGCAGAGTGAGAAGGAAATAGAGTAATCTTCTCCCTCGTCACCTCCTCACCTCTCTGGTCCAACAAAGTAGAACCCCTGTATTTCTAATTATGGCATTGTTATCAGTTCCACCCCTTACTGGTATATTTAGTTACATTGTTATCAGTTCCACCCCTTACTGGTATATTTAGTTACATTGTTATCAGTTCCACCCCTTACTGGTATATTTAGTTACATTGTTATCAGTTCCACCCCTTACTGGTATATTTAGTTACATTGTTATCAGTTCCACCCCTTACTGGTATATTTAGTTACGTTGTTATCAGTTCCACCCCTTACTGGTATATTTAGTTACATTGTTATCAGTTCCACCCCTTACTGGTATATTTAGTTACATTGTTATCAGTTCCACCCCTTACTGGTATATTTAGTTACATTGTTATCAGTTCCACCCCTTACTGGTATATTTAGTTACATTGTTATCAGTTCCACCCCTTACTGGTATATTTAGTTACATTGTTATCAGTTCCACCCCTTACTGGTATATTTAGTTACATTGTTATCAGTTCCACCCCTTACTGGTATATTTAGTTACATTGTTATCAGTTCCACCCCTTACTGGTATATTTAGTTACATTGTTATCAGTTCCACCCCTTACTGGTATATTTAGTTACATTGTTATCAGTTCCACCCCTTACTGGTATATTTAGTTACATTGTTATCAGTTCCACCCCTTACTGGTATATTTAGTTACATTGTTATCAGTTCCACCCCTTACTGGTATATTTAGTTACATTGTTATCAGTTCCACCCCTTACTGGTATATTTAGTTACATTGTTATCAGTTCCACCCCTTACTGGTATATTTAGTTACATTGTTATCAGTTCCACCCCTTACTGGTATATTTAGTTACATTGTTATCAGTTCCACCCCTTACTGGTATATTTAGTTACATTGTTATCAGTTCCACCCCTTACTGGTATATTTAGTTACATTGTTATCAGTTCCACCCCTTACTGGTATATTTAGTTACATTGTTATCAGTTCCACCCCTTACTGGTATATTTAGTTACATTGTTATCAGTTCCACCCCTTACTGGTATATTTAGTTACATTGTTATCAGTTCCAGCCCTTACTGGTATATTTAGTTACATTGTTATCAGTTCCACCCCTTACTGGTATATTTAGTTACATTGTTATCAGTTCCACCCCTTACTGGTATATTTAGTTACATTGTTATCAGTTCCACCCCTTACTGGTATATTTAGTTACATTGTTATCAGTTCCACCCCTTACTGGTATATTTAGTTACATTGTTATCAGTTCCACCCCTTACTGGTATATTTAGTTACATTGTTATCAGTTCCACCCCTTACTGGTATATTTAGTTACATTGTTATCAGTTCCACCCCTTACTGGTATATTTAGTTACATTGTTATCAGTTCCACCCCTTACTGGTATATTTAGTTACATTGTTATCAGTTCCACCCCTTACTGGTATATTTAGTTACATTGTTATCAGTTCCACCCCTTACTGGTATATTTACTTACATTGTTATCAGTTCCACCCCTTACTGGTATATTTAGTTACATTGTTATCAGTTCCACCCCTTACTGGTATATTTAGTTACATTGTTATCAGTTCCACCCCTTACTGGTATATTTAGTTACATTGTTATCAGTTCCACCCCTTACTGGTATATTTAGTTACATTGTTATCAGTTCCACCCCTTACTGGTATATTTAGTTACATTGTTATCAGTTCCACCCCTTACTGGTATATTTAGTTACATTGTTATCAGTTCCACCCCTTACTGGTATATTTAGTTACATTGTTATCAGTTCCACCCCTTACTGGTATATTTAGTTACATTGTTATCAGTTCCACCCCTTACTGGTATATTTAGTTACATTGTTATCAGTTCCAGCCCTTACTGGTATATTTAGTTACATTGTTATCAGTTCCACCCCTTACTGGTATATTTAGTTACATTGTTATCAGTTCCACCCCTTACTGGTATATTTAGTTACATTGTTATCAGTTCCGCCCCTTACTGGTATATTTAGTTACATTGTTATCAGTTCCACCCCTTACTGGTATATTTAGTTACATTGTTATCAGTTCCAGCCCTTACTGGTATATTTAGTTACATTGTTATCAGTTCCACCCCTTACTGGTATATTTAGTTACATTGTTATCAGTTCCACCCCTTACTGGTATATTTAGTTACATTGTTATCAGTTCCACCCCTTACTGGTATATTTAGTTACATTGTTATCAGTTCCACCCCTTACTGGTATATTTAGTTACATTGTTATCAGTTCCACCCCTTACTGGTATATTTAGTTACATTGTTATCAGTTCCACCCCTTACTGGTATATTTAGTTACATTGTTATCAGTTCCACCCCTTACTGGTATATTTAGTTACATTGTTATCAGTTCCACCCCTTACTGGTATATTTAGTTACATTGTTATCAGTTCCACCCCTTACTGGTATATTTAGTTACATTGTTATCAGTTCCACCCCTTACTGGTATATTTAGTTACATTGTTATCAGTTCCACCCCTTACTGGTATATTTAGTTACATTGTTATCAGTTCCACCCCTTACTGGTATATTTAGTTACATTGTTATCAGTTCCACCCCTTACTGGTATATTTAGTTACATTGTTATCAGTTCCACCCCTTACTGGTATATTTAGTTACATTGTTATCAGTTCCACCCCTTACTGGTATATTTAGTTACATTGTTATCAGTTCCACCCCTTACTGGTATATTTAGTTACATTGTTATCAGTTCCACCCCTTACTGGTATATTTAGTTACATTGTTATCAGTTCCACCCCTTACTGGTATATTTAGTTACATTGTTATCAGTTCCACCCCTTACTGGTATATTTAGTTACATTGTTATCAGTTCCACCCCTTACTGGTATATTTAGTTACATTGTTATCAGTTCCACCCCTTACTGGTATATTTAGTTACATTGTTATCAGTTCCAGCCCTTACTGGTATATTTAGTTACATTGTTATCAGTTCCACCCCTTACTGGTATATTTAGTTACATTGTTATCAGTTCCACCCCTTACTGGTATATTTAGTTACATTGTTATCAGTTCCAGCCCTTACTGGTATATTTAGTTACATTGTTATCAGTTCCAGCCCTTACTGGTATATTTAGTTACATTGTTATCAGTTCCACCCCTTACTGGTATATTTAGTTACATTGTTATCAGTTCCACCCCTTACTGGTATATTTAGTTACATTGTTATCAGTTCCACCCCTTACTGGTATATTTAGTTACATTGTTATCAGTTCCACCCCTTACTGGTATATTTAGTTACATTGTTATCAGTTCCACCCCTTACTGGTATATTTAGTTACATTGTTATCAGTTCCACCCCTTACTGGTATATTTAGTTACATTGTTATCAGTTCCACCCCTTACTGGTATATTTAGTTACATTGTTATCAGTTCCACCCCTTACTGGTATATTTAGTTACATTGTTATCAGTTCCACCCCTTACTGGTATATTTACTTACATTGTTATCAGTTCCACCCCTTACTGGTATATTTAGTTACATTGTTATCAGTTCCACCCCTTACTGGTATATTTAGTTACATTGTTATCAGTTCCACCCCTTACTGGTATATTTAGTTACATTGTTATCAGTTCCACCCCTTACTGGTATATTTAGTTACATTGTTATCAGTTCCACCCCTTACTGGTATATTTAGTTACATTGTTATCAGTTCCACCCCTTACTGGTATATTTAGTTACATTGTTATCAGTTCCACCCCTTACTGGTATATTTAGTT
Organism: Petrolisthes manimaculis; assembly: GCA_034508575.1. Taxonomy (NCBI): domain Eukaryota; kingdom Metazoa; phylum Arthropoda; class Malacostraca; order Decapoda; family Porcellanidae; genus Petrolisthes; species Petrolisthes manimaculis. Next base: position 197,564 of record JAWZYT010001275.1, on the reverse strand, counting down.
ACATTGTTATCAGTTCCACCCCTTACTGGTATATTTAGTTACATTGTTATCAGTTCCACCCCTTACTGGTATATTTAGTTACATTGTTATCAGTTCCACCCCTTACTGGTATATTTAGTTACATTGTTATCAGTTCCACCCCTTACTGGTATATTTAGTTACATTGTTATCAGTTCCACCCCTTACTGGTATATTTAGTTACATTGTTATCAGTTCCACCCCTTACTGGTATATTTAGTTACATTGTTATCAGTTCCACCCCTTACTGGTATATTTAGTTACATTGTTATCAGTTCCACCCCTTACTGGTATATTTAGTTACATTGTTATCAGTTCCACCCCTTACTGGTATATTTAGTTACATTGTTATCAGTTCCACCCCTTACTGGTATATTTAGTTACATTGTTATCAGTTCCACCCCTTACTGGTATATTTAGTTACATTGTTATCAGTTCCACCCCTTACTGGTATATTTAGTTACATTGTTATCAGTTCCACCCCTTACTGGTATATTTAGTTACATTGTTATCAGTTCCACCCCTTACTGGTATATTTAGTTACATTGTTATCAGTTCCACCCCTTACTGGTATATTTAGTTACATTGTTATCAGTTCCACCACTTACTGGTATATTTAGTTACATTGTTATCAGTTCCACCCCTTACTGGTATATTTAGTTACATTGTTATCAGTTCCACCCCTTACTGGTATATTTAGTTACATTGTTATCAGTTCCACCCCTTACTGGTATATTTAGTTACATTGTTATCAGTTCCACCCCTTACTGGTATATTTAGTTACATTGTTATCAGTTCCACCCCTTACTGGTATATTTAGTTACATTGTTATCAGTTCCACCCCTTACTGGTATATTTAGTTACATTGTTATCAGTTCCACCCCTTACTGGTATATTTAGTTACATTGTTATCAGTTCCACCCCTTACTGGTATATTTAGTTACGTTGTTATCAGTTCCACCCCTTACTGGTATATTTAGTTACATTGTTATCAGTTCCACCCCTTACTGGTATATTTAGTTACATTGTTATCAGTTCCACCCCTTACTGGTATATTTAGTTACATTGTTATCAGTTCCACCCCTTACTGGTATATTTAGTTACATTGTTATCAGTTCCACCCCTTACTGGTATATTTAGTTACATTGTTATCAGTTCCACCCCTTACTGGTATATTTAGTTACGTTGTTATCAGTTCCACCCCTTACTGGTATATTTAGTTACATTGTTATCAGTTCCACCCCTTACTGGTATATTTAGTTACATTGTTATCAGTTCCACCCCTTACTGGTATATTTAGTTACATTGTTATCAGTTCCACCCCTTACTGGTATATTTAGTTACATTGTTATCAGTTCCACCCCTTACTGGTATATTTAGTTACATTGTTATCAGTTCCACCCCTTACTGGTATATTTAGTTACATTGTTATCAGTTCCACCCCTTACTGGTATATTTAGTTACATTGTTATCAGTTCCACCCCTTACTGGTATATTTAGTTACATTGTTATCAGTTCCACCCCTTACTGGTATATTTAGTTACATTGTTATCAGTTCCACCCCTTACTGGTATATTTAGTTACATTCTTATCAGTTCCACCCCTTACTGGTATATTTAGTTACATTGTTATCAGTTCCACCCCTTACTGGTATATTTAGTTACATTGTTATCAGTTCCACCCCTTACTGGTATATTTAGTTACATTGTTATCAGTTCCACCCCTTACTGGTATATTTAGTTACATTGTTATCAGTTCCACCCCTTACTGGTATATTTAGTTACATTGTTATCAGTTCCACCCCTTACTGGTATATTTAGTTACATTGTTATCAGTTCCACCCCTTACTGGTATATTTAGTTACATTGTTATCAGTTCCACCCCTTACTGGTATATTTAGTTACATTGTTATCAGTTCCACCCCTTACTGGTATATTTAGTTACATTGTTATCAGTTCCACCCCTTACTGGTATATTTAGTTACATTGTTATCAGTTCCACCCCTTACTGGTATATTTAGTTACATTGTTATCAGTTCCACCCCTTACTGGTATATTTAGTTACATTGTTATCAGTTCCACCCCTTACTGGTATATTTAGTTACATTGTTATCAGTTCCACCCCTTACTGGTATATTTAGTTACATTGTTATCAGTTCCACCCCTTACTGGTATATTTAGTTACATTGTTATCAGTTCCACCCCTTACTGGTATATTTAGTTACATTGTTATCAGTTCCACCCCTTACTGGTATATTTAGTTACATTGTTATCAGTTCCACCCCTTACTGGTATATTTAGTTACATTGTTATCAGTTCCACCCCTTACTGGTATATTTAGTTACATTGTTATCAGTTCCACCCCTTACTGGTATATTTAGTTACATTGTTATCAGTTCCACCCCTTACTGGTATATTTAGTTACATTCTTATCAGTTCCACCCCTTACTGGTATATTTAGTTACATTGTTATCAGTTCCACCCCTTACTGGTATATTTAGTTACATTGTTATCAGTTCCACCCCTTACTGGTATATTTAGTTACATTGTTATCAGTTCCACCCCTTACTGGTATATTTAGTTACATTCTTATCAGTTCCACCCCTTACTGGTATATTTAGTTACATTGTTATCAGTTCCACCCCTTACTGGTATATTTAGTTACATTGTTATCAGTTCCACCCCTTACTGGTATATTTAGTTACATTGTTATCAGTTCCACCCCTTACTGGTATATTTAGTTACATTGTTATCAGTTCCACCCCTTACTGGTATATTTAGTTACATTGTTATCAGTTCCACCCCTTACTGGTATATTTAGTTACATTGTTATCAGTTCCACCCCTTACTGGTATATTCACTTACATTCCATGATTTACACATATTCCTGTGCTCAATTCCATTGCCTTCTTCCTCAGTTAAAGTATATTATTACGGTAGTATACATATACAAGGCATGTATTGTTCCGCCAGCAAGAAAATGTACCGTCTTAGCTAAGCCCTAAATAATCTAATTAATATTTTAAGTAAGTTACTGTTAAAATGCAGGTAACATCATAGCAGAGTTAGGTTCGTAATTATACATTATAATTATAAATGCAGGTTATTCCCTGTATTCCATTAATATTATTTACATTCACCTCTTAATCACGACGTATTTTTCTATTCCTATCACTCTACCAAAGTTTCTATTATTCCTCTATTTCACCTGTTTACCTAAATATAATTAATATTCCTATTGTTCATCTACAGCTTTTAACTATAAACATTATTAATTTGTACTCTTCATCATATTAACATTTTCAGAAAAAGCCTACCACAGAGTTTATTCGTCATTGATAATCTCGGCCTGACTGGCTAATCCTCACAATCTTATACTAAAAGCCTACCGTACCCTATTACCCGTAAATATTCTAAATAACAATACTGTATATATAAAATTATTGGTGTTAGATATGGAAGGAAAATATTATACTGTACATTATATATTTATGTACTTAGAGAAAAAGAAGAAACCCTGCTATAAACCTACTCCAATGTGTATCTTATAGACAGTACGCTGCCACAAGCACTGATAAATACACAACTTGTCCAATTCCTTAAATTTTTTCAAAATTTAATGCAGAGGTTAATGCTGTAGAATAAATATGCAACTATGTAATTGTTGTGTTACACGTAAATTAATAGATACGTGTCGTCTTGCAAGTGCAGAGTCAATGTCTGCAGAGAAGGACAGGTAAGGCGAACGTCACAGCAGCCAATCAGAGTCAATGTCTGCAGAGAAGGACAGGTAAGGCAAGCGTCACAGCAGCCAATCAGAGTCAATGTCTGCAGAGAAGGACAGGTAAGGCAAGCGTCACAGCAGCCAATCAGAGTCAATGTCTGCAGAGAAGGACAGGTAAGGCAAGCGTCACAGCAGCCAATCAGAGAGCTCAATTCAAATCTTTGGCTAGGCTCACTCTGGACTGGATGAGACTGAGTAAACGGAGTATATACTGTATTATAGTATAGCATTGTCTGGTTACCTTGGACTGGATGAGACTGAGTAAACGGAGTATATACTGTATTATAGTATAGCATTGTCTGGTTACCTTTATTTCCTGACTGGCAGGTACACGATGACTTCCGATTGGTGGTGACAGTGGGCCTGGGGAGAGCCGCTCCCTCTGACTTGACTCTACTTGCTCGTCCCCTCTATGCTACACCCAGCCCCACCTTGCCCTCCACCCTCACAGCTGCTGCCGCCATCATGGACAGTTACTACTACAGACATCACTGTTAGTTCTGTTTTTGTATTTCAAATTTCGGCTCATGTGGTTATGAATATTTTTGTGTATTGTCTGTCATCTGTAGTTGTTAGTATTGTTATGTGTTGTGTGTTTTCACTGTGTAGTTTTCAGTAATGTTGTGTGTCTTATCTCTTTCCCTATCTATATAGCCATATAATGAACTGTTACCTTGCTTTCAATCAATATTTCAGATTTAGGATGAGCTTGGCGGCGTGCAGTGTGGCAGGTGGCAGCTGTACATACCATTATCACTGTGACTCGTCAATGGTGTTCATACACCTCCACCATAACAACACAGATCACCCCACCGCTACACCACCCAGGCACACCAGACACACACATCACCACCGTCAACCATATAGCAAGTCAACCCACGTCACCCACCCCGACACAACCCACACACTCACCCGACACTCACACCATCATCCAGCCCACCTCATCCAGCCCACGACGCCCTCCTTCATCGTCTAGCCCTCCAAACCCTCCCACTAAAACCCAAGGTGGGTCAGGAGAGGAGAGCAAAGTGGAGGAGGAGAGAGACGACCATGGAGAAGAACAGATTGATGATGAAATGGGAGAAAATTGGGAAGGAGTAAGGAGAGGAGAATCTGGGATGGAGAAAGAAGTGAAAGAAACGAATGAAGGAGAGTTAAAGGAAGAGTTTGGAAAAGATACTGAATCTGACAAAGATGAGTCAATACAAGACACCTGCATACATCCAGTGGACAAAACAGTTAAAAAATCTGGTACAAATACATAGAAATATCTCTTAGTTTTTTAATAAGCATCATAGTACATCTATTACCTTTGTTAGTAAATGAATGAGGTACAAGTACAATACTAACAGCAAGGATCAGAGTACTCTTAAAGTACTACATTTTTGTTTTCATCGTACTGCATAATGACTTATAACTGTGTAGATATGGCATTAGTGTGGAGAAAAGTTAATGCTATTTGTTTTCCTGTTCATAATGACAGGTTCTTTAAACAATGCAGTGTAGATTATTAGTTGAACATCACCAACACATTTTAATTATCAAAATATTTATCCTAGTGGAAGTGAGTTTACATCATACGGCAACAACACCGCTGTGAATTCCAACAGTCATCAATAAAGTTCAACAATTTCAGCAAGGAGCCTGACAGCCGTGGGAGGGATGAAGGACAGCAGTCTGGAGGGTCACACCAGCCTGGAACACCTCAGTCTAACATACAACTGCCTGGCCAAATTGTCCCTGGAACGTGTCCTGGATGACTCAACTGTCACCATGTACGTGGTACACAGGTGATTTAGCAGATAAAAGGGTAAATGGTCACTTTAAGTCACTTTAATTGTTTTGGGTCAAACAGCCAAAACACACCTGGTCATAGCCAGCTACTCACCCACACAGCTGCTACACACACACGTGGTCGTACGCAGCTACTCACCCTCACACACATACTCGCATACACACCTCGTCATACCGTGCTACTCACACACACACACACACGCACTCACACACACGCACTCACACAACACGTGGTCATACTCCCTCACACACACACACAAACACAACATGTTTGTACTATTAGTCTACCTATATGCCTCTAGGACATTTAACTTTCTAAATTGTAATCTTCATCTCTACCCAAGTACAGGAGTCACGAATGGGTCATTTACTTATCTTGACCCCTGGTTCAAAAGGGTAGAGAAGGAAGAAAAGAGGGTAAAGAGAGGAATTAAGAGAAGGGAGAGAAGAAGAGAAAGTAAGGGGTGGAGCCAGTAAGAGAAGGGGTGGAGCCAGTAAGAGAAATGGGTGGAGACAACAAGAGAAAGGGGTGGAGTTTGAGTTGAATTAGAATAACATTTAACTCTACAAAATGGTAATACTATCTCTTAAGAGTCCTGGCATCTAACCCTTCCAGAATGAATATATACTGGGAGAAAAGTACCATTGGTAGGGAACTCAACATCGAAACATACAAGAAGACATCTCTCTGGTTCTGCTTGAGTAAGACAAGACAGAACACAAAAACTCTGTTAAATAAACTAAGTTTAATTGTTCTTACTGAAGTTTAATTCCTACCTTGCATCTTGCTTGCCTGAACACAACCATACCTCGCTGAAGATCGCTACTACGACTACCAACAACAACAACAACAACAACAACCAGGTATTGTACCAGAGTCATTGAATAACTCACATTCAGGACTGGTACATTTTGGTGACAAGCGGTGGTTGGCAAGAAGGCATATTGCAAGTGTAAGAACTTCACAGGCATCCAGAGACTGACATCGTTCGAGAGCAAGTAACTACAATCAACCTCGAGGGGACGTCATCTTCATCACAACAAAGAATCATCACCTCCACATCAGTGTTCTGTAACGTAAATTCTGTCGTTGGAACAGCTGCTCCACACATCACGCCCTTGACCCCTTCAACGTAAATCCTCTCGTTAAGGCAAGTCAACGTTCATCCTCTTCACTAGTATAAATGACTGTTAGTGTGCAAAGCTAACCAAGTCAACGTTCATCACTTCAACATCATTTCCTCTTCACGTCATCCACTCGTCAGGCAACACCAGCTCGACCTCGTCATCACGTCCTCGTAGCAACAACAGTCTACATAAAAAGTAGGTACACTTACAAAGTACATTACATTATTTATCACTTGTTCACGAACATGTTAGAAAGCTAGTCCCTCATTTGATGTCTAGAAAAAATACTTTTAATAAGCTGAAGCAGAGCTTTGACATATTCTCCCCCATTAAAAATCCGAACAACCCAGAATTATCACTGAGTGCTGTAAACAGTAATTCATCGAGCTCTGGGCTAGAAAATTCATCCCCTGCGTCCCAAAGTGTTATTCATAGTGCCGACACATACGAATCACCTTTTGCTTCTTCCATCCTATCTCCTTCTAAAACTCGTTCTGGTATTCCTTACAATTTTGTATCTTCTCCAATAATGGCTTCTCCTCCACAAACTCCTGGTGCATCTAATCCTACTTCTTCTGGCCAATCTTCCTCTACTACACCTAACCAATTTCAAACTGTAAGAGTATTACCAACACCTAATTACTTAAAGCAATATACGGGAGATGATCCTACTAGTAGGTATGGAATTCATGCAGAAATAAAGCAGAATATTGATAAGATTAGATTTGTGCGAGGTCATATAGCACCAGATAGTCCCGCTAGCTATATGTTAACAGCCAGTGCTTTTTCGGATCCAGATAACCTAACGTCATATAATATATTTAGAGAGTCATTAATAGATATTTTTGGAGATGGTCAGCTCCATGGTTCATTATCATGGGTGCAAAGAATGGCAAAAACAACTGCAGAAAATATAACTGCACATGATCCAGCAAAAGCACTTGCATTAGCAGGATCCCTAGCCTTAGATGCAAAGGAATCATTGAAGTCCTCAAAGTGGGTAAATAATGGGAGTGTTACCTTAGATAATACTATTAAATTAATTGAATATGTCCAGTTTACGTTGTTGTTAAAGGAAAACTATCGTTTGGATATCAATAAACATTCATTTGGTCCTGATGATAAGTTGATTAAGCTAGCTTCCAAACTAAGTATGAAGGAATCTCAAATCGTATCTCGTGCATTACATGTTGCTCCGTTAATGGAAACAAAGAGTTTCAATACTAGTACCTCAGCAAATCAAGGGAAGTCACAAAGGAAATATTGTAAACATTGTAACAAAACTAATCATAATATCAGTGACTGTTATTTTCTACATAATAATTCAAAAGGGAGTTATCAATGGAAACGTAATAAATATTCCTATTCCAATAAATATTGTCATTTACATGAATCCACTTCACATTCCTCAGATGAATGTGTGGTGCTTAAGAGAATGAAAGAGGACATGCAAAGAAACACGAGATACGACACGAGACCACCACAATATTCGAAATGGCAACATCCCAGGAAATAGTGTGTCCCATAAACCCTGTCGTCGCCTCTACCGGTAATGTACTATCAATCCCTGTACAAGTATTACATTGTAACACCTCGTTAATGATAGACACAGGCGCGGCAGTTTCACTGTTGTCGGAAATTTCTTTTAAAAAATTGTGCAACTTAAATCCCCATCAACAGTTATATACCAAATTAGAGCCCATTGACATAGAATTGTCAGCTATAACTGGAAATAAATTACAAGTCATAGGGATATTAACCCTTCCTGTATGGTTAGTAAAGGGAATTAACCATATAAATATAAAATTCTACATAATACAGAATTATGATCTACCGACAGACGGTGTATTGGGACTCTCAGACATTATTAGGCAGGATATTATAATTGACCCTAGGCATAAAATAGTACGTTTTAAAAATATATGTATTCCAATACAGGATTGTCCTGACCATTACTCACGTTCAAATAACGTTAATTCTATTCATAATACAGATGATGGAAACGACTCCATTATCATTAAGGCCATTGCTGCAAATATTAACACCGAATTTCGTCCATAAATTGAAGGTAAAGCTTCCATCTCATGTACAGCCACATATTAGTGTTCTATCCTTAGTAGAGTCTGGGAAAATAAGTAACCTGGGTATAGAATCTACTTTGACTAATGTAAGTGATAATAATATGGCTACTATCTATCTCTTTAATAAAACCTCTACCAATATTCTGGTTAAAAAAGGAACATATTTATGTGATCTGTACAGATGGAAGTTAGACCAAATTCCGCAAGGAAATATTGCATCGGTTCTTACTGAAGGAAATCATATTGACAGCCATGTAAAGGAAAAACTTAGAAATTATGTCCATGGGGGTGATTTTCCACTTTATTGTGATAAGCTCATAGACATACTAGCCACATATAGAAATACGATTGCATTACCTGGTGAATCCTTAGGAAAAACCGATATTATAAAGCATACCATTACCTTGACATCCCCTCAACCTATTTATACTCGTGCATATAGATTACCTCATAGCAGACAGAAAATTGTAAATGAAATGGTGAATGAAATGTTGGATGAAGGCATTATTAAGAATTCTCACTCTCCTTATAACAGCCCTATGTTTTTGGTTTCAAAGAATAATGGTGAATTTAGACCTGTAATTGATTACAGGAAAATAAATAATGCTACGATTAAAGATAAATATCCCCTCCCACTTTTAAGAGATGTTTTGTCTAACATTGGTGAAACAAAACCTTTTGGTGTTTTCCACCTTAGACTTGGTCAGTGGATACTGGCAAGTAGCATTAGATGCTAAGAGTCAACCCATAACTGCATTTAGTACTCCCCATGGTCATTATGAATATACCCGTATGCCATTTGGATTATGTAATGCTCCATCCACATTTCAACGAATGGTAAATTTTCTTTTTGGTGATATCAATAATGAAGTCATTGCTTACTTAGATGATTTGATTATTTTTTCAAAGGATGTTCCTTCACATTTAGAAACAATAAAGAAAGTTATGTATAGGTTGCATCAAGTTGGCCTTAAACTTAAAATGTCTAAATGTCATTTTCTTAGACAAGAAATAAATTTTTTAGGACATATCATCAATAGCAAAGGTCTCCATACTCAATCAGATAAAATACGAGCTATGAAAGAATTCCCTACTCCTAAAAATGCAACTAATGTAAAGTCATTCTTAGGTTTATGTTCTTATTATAGAAGCTTTGTAAGGATTTTTTCCCAAATAGCAAAGCCCCTAAATAATCTCCTCAAGAAAAATGCAGAGTTTGTATGGATGCCTGAACAACAACTAAGCTTTCATTTATTAAAGGATAAATTGGTATCTGCTCCAATTCTTGCATTCCCAGATTTTTCATTACCTTTTATCATTTGTAGCGATGCTTCTTCAATAGGCTTAGGTGCTGTCCTTATGCAAGAGGTTGCTAAAGGTCAGTGTCAGGTAATTGCGTATGCTTCTAAGATATTAAATTCACAGGAAACTCGTTACTCTGTAACAGAATAGGAAACTTTAGCTATAGTTTGGGCACTTCGTACCTTCAGGGAAATCGTGTTGGGTTATCCTTTACAAGTTTTTACTGATCACCAACCGATTATGGGCTTCCTGAAAACTCTAAATCTCACGGGTAAATTAGCCAGATGGTATTTAACTATTCAGGAATTTCAACCGCATATTGATATTAAATACCTTCCAGGTCGATTAAATTATGTGGCAGATGCATTAAGCAGACATCCAATCTGTTCAGTTTCTAAGTCACCCATGGACTTTGACTTCAATGCTGTTCGTTTACATCAACAACAGGATACTATGATAAAGGCCATAAATTACTCATTAAATTCAGGCGATGATTATAATGGTCCAGAATTACCCATCAGCATTAATAACTTTTCCCTTTATGATGATGTTGTTTATAGAAAACTTAGGAAACGTAAAATAGAAACCAATCAACTCGTCATACCACGATCATTGGTCCCCTCAGTATCAAGGTTTAAAGAACTTTAAACCTTGCTCAGTATTAACCTTATATCATAATTCAGCAGGACATCCAGGGAGAGATCGATGTCTGTCTACTCTCCGTACTAAATATTATTGGCATAAAATGAAGGTAGATATTGAGTCACATATAGCTCAGTGTGAGACTTGCCATGCAAATAAAGGCAAGCCACTTGGACCAGCTCCTATAGGGGAATATCCAATGCCTAGTGAGCCATGGGAAATAGTAGGAATGGATTTACTTTCCCTCCGACAGTCACATCAGGGTTCGAATTATTTATTAACTGTAGTTGATCATTTTTCTAGATATTTGGTGGTAGCACCATTGAAAACTAAAACTGCAGAAGAGGTTGCACATAAATTCATATCCAAATTTATATGTCCATTTACATGTCCAAAGATAATAATTTCGGATAAGGGTAAAGAATTCCCTAACAGTATCTTACAGAAGATATCTGAATTTTATAATATTAAGCAAACGTTTGTATTAGCATATCACCCTGCATCTAATGGGTTAGCAGAACGGCAAAACCGTAAAATATTGGAAGTACTTCGTGGAGCAATAAATAAAATCCCCTCCACATGGGAGGACTGGATTGATATGACAGTCTGTTGTATAAACTCAACAAACACGGAAACAGTGGGTAAAACTCCTCATGAAATAATATTTGGCGTTCAGAAACGTCTCCCATATGATATTATGTTACATATGTTACAACATGGACGACTACGCTGAACGACAGCGAGTTGCATTTCAACAAATTTATCATGAGGTACAAAACAAATTACAAGCTAGCAGAAATAAAATGTGAATAAGGCAACATAATAAAGCAAAAACGCAAACCTTCACTCCTGGTGAACACGTAATGCTACAAGTACCCGATCGAACTTCAAAACTTCTGCCACGGTTCACAGGACCGTATACAGTTATATCTATAGTAGGCAATAAAATTGTAATAAAGCATAATTTTACTCAGGTGGATGATATTGTTCATGTAGACAGAATAAAGAAATTGGTAAAATGCGCGCAAACCCAACATCCAAATAACCAATCAGAATCTCTGCAACATCAACAATTTCCTCTCCCTAGTAATATTATCCCTGCTACTGATAATCATAACATAAATACTTATAAACAGAAACTCTGATCGGCGAAAAAGTAAAAGATTATAATTCTTCTTACAGATGTGGCCCAACTCAGCATATATTATGGTTTTTATGACCACACTCGTGGCAACTAAAGGTTATGCTGACGTAAACACCGTCCCTAGTGATGATGTGCTTATCCCGGGAGCACTCGTACAACAATTTGGTAAAATATTGGTCACGGAAGATGTTATTACTATTTCATTTTTCTTAAATGACATTGCTGAACTCTTTCGTAAGTTTACAGCCGTTGAGCATGGATTGTATTTACTTAATGATACACTAGTTTTTTTCTGATAGAAATGACACTAAAGGATTTACTGATTTATGGGCATTATATTCAATCTTGTCCTTTAAGGTTCAATGCACTATGACGGAATTAAGCGACATTGGTGATATTGCTCGCTTATTACATAGAAATCCAGTTGCTCAGAGTCACCACCGCCAAGAGTGTGGTTTAGTTAATTTTTTAGGTGAAATATCTAAGGCACTGTTTGGTACTGCAATGTACAAACATTATCTCACAAATTAAATGTTGTAGGACAGGCAGTTGTGAATCAGGGTAAGGTAATCAGGCAGGTATATAACAGTGTTCAGATCATTGACAAAAACTTGAATACAGTTTTTGATGCTGTAAAGGAACAACAGCGAATGATATCCACACAGTTGGAACATTCTCATCATATTTTTAGGCTACTATATCTTTCTGTTAGTTGGCAGGAAATGGAATTTCAAGTGAAAGGACTTAGAGAGTCTTGTCAAACATTAATTAAAGATGTAATTACTACAGGTTTAGGTAAGGTTAACTCACGATTATTACCAATCAAACAATTGCAGGATGCACTTGAGATAGCTATGATGACTTATCATCTTACTCCCATATTTCATACACCTAATTTGGAATATTATTATGCAATCATGAATAGTATTTTAACACCAGAAAATATACTAATTAATATTCCAATGAAGAGTAAGATGTCCTTCACAGGCTACTCAGTACAACCATTCCCAATGAATGTAGAGAATAATCTTTTGATGTTGGATTCCCAACCTATGAATAGTGTTCTTAGTGATGATTATTCTCTGGTTGATGAGATTAGTGAAGCACAATTTCTCAATTGCCATTCGGCATATCTTCATTTATATGTTTGTCCCGCATATTTGTTTGCATTTAAAGCTCCAACTGACGCACCATGTCCAATTGCTTTAAGTCAAAGGAATACTCATCAAGCACTTTCTGCATGTACTTTCAAATATGTTACTAATCTTTAATTTCCACTATCTCTACTTTCCTGCTACGACACAAGTAACACTGATCTGCCCTAATGACACAACACATGGTATGGTTAAAGGTTACTACAAAGCAGCAGATTCATGTGAAATACGATCCAAGAAAATAGTTACATTACCTAGTAAACATCACTTGCTTGAAAACATGACACTCTCTTCCACCTTTCAACATATTTCGTATAATGTCGATTTGTTTAATATATCCCAATTATCAGTTGTTTCGGAGAAAGTGAAGCTATTAACTTTACTAAATGATACTGTGATTCAAGCATCTTTATCTGATAATTTGATTCCGCCATATTTGGATCACAAAGTATTGCTACCTACATTTATAATTCCATGTCTTATTCTTGTGGCTTGTACGGTGATTTTCTTATTTTGCATTAGGAAGGTCTATCGACGTTATACTGTGTTATCTCGTCTTGAAAAGAATGTTTTAACTACGCCCTCACAGCCTCAACATAGCAAGAATGCTTACCCTTCATTAATGTGTGAATCATCAGCATAGGTTAGTTTACATACACATGATATATACATGCACCTAGCTGAACACATTAATTTTAAGTTGATTTATTTATGTTCTCATGTATTGATTTTCATTTATGTGTGTATTGATTTATATTGATCTATGTATTTATTTCCATTTATGTGTGTATTGATTTTCATTTATGTCTACTGTATAACAATGTATTGATGACCATTTATTGCTTATATTTTTACTTAGGTTCCTCGTCCCAATATGTAAAAGCCGAGAATTGTACATCTGTTGCCCACATTAAAGATGTTATCTGGGGACAGATCTCTTGGTAGCGGACTGAGCGAATGTACGGTTGTACACAAGGTGATTGAACAGATAAAAGGGTAAATGGTCACTTTAAGTCACTTTAATTGTTTTGGGTCAAACAGCCAAAACACACCTGGTCATAGCCAGCTACAACCCACACAGCTGCTACACACACACGTGGTCGTACGCAGCTACTCACCCACACACACACACACACATCCTACCGTGCTACTCCCTCACACACACACTCACACACACACACACATCCATACATACACACCTCGTCATACCGTGCTACTCCCTCACACACACACTCGCACTCACACACACCTGGGCATCTCTCTCTCACACACACCCTCATACACACACAAACACCACGTGTTTGTATGACTATTAGTCTACCTATATGCCTCTAGGACATTTAACTTTCTAAATTGTAATCTTCATCTCTACACAAGTACACAGGTCACGAATGGGTCATTTACTTATTTTGACCATCTTGACCCCTGGTTCAGAAGGGTAGAGAAGGAAGAAAAGAGGAATTGAGAGAAGAAGAGAAAGTAAGGGGTGGAGCCAGCAAGAGAAGGGGTGGAGCCAGTAAGAGAAATGGGTGGAGACAACAAGAGAAAGGGGTGGAGTTTGAGTTGAATTAGAATAACATTTAACTCTACAAAATGGTAATACTATCTCTTAAGAGTCCTGGCATCTAACCCTTCCAGAATGAATATATACTGGGAGAAAAGTACCATTGGTAGGGAACTCAACATCGAAACATACAAGAAGACATCTCTCTGGTTCTGCTTGAGTAAGACAAGACAGAACACAAAAACTCTGTTAAATAAACTAAGTTTAATTGTTCTTACTGAAGTTTAATTCCTACCTTGCATCTTGCTTGCCTGAACACAACCATACCTCGCTGAAGATCGCTACTACGACTACCAACAACTACAACAACAACAACAACAACAACCAGGTATTGTACCAGTCATTGAATAACTCACATTCAGGACTGGTACATTTACAACTTAATTATAACATTACACATGAATATTATTACCATATTTAGATAAATATTATAACACATTACAACTTAATTATAACATTACATTACACATGAATATTATTACCATATTACAACTTAATTATAACATTACATTACACATGAATATTATTACCATATTTAGTTAAATATTATAACACATTACAACTTAATTATAACATTACATATGAATATTATTACCATATTTAGTTAAATAATATAACACATTACAACTTAATTATAACATTAGATTACATATGAATATTATTACCATATTTAGTTAAATAATATAACACAATACAACTTAATTATAACATTACATTACACATGAATAGTATTACCATATTTAGTTAAATAATAAAACACATTACTTCTTAATTATAATATTACATTACACATGAATATTATTACCATATTTAGTTAAATAATATAACACATTACAACTTAATTATAACATTTCACATGAATATTATTACCATATTTAGTTAAATAATATAACATATTACAACTTAATTATAACATTACATTACATATGAATATTATTCCAATATTTAGTTAAATAATATAACATATTACAACTTAATTATAACATTACACATGAATATTATTACCATATTTAGTTAAATAATATAACACATTACAACTTAATTATAACATTACAAATGAATATTATTACCATATTTAATTAAATAATATAACACATTACAACTTAATTATAACATTACACATGAATATTATTACCATATTTAATTAAATAATATAACACATTACAACTTAATTATAACATTTCACATGAATATTTTGAACATATTTAGTTAAAAAATATAACATATTACAACTTAATTATAACATTACATTACATATGAATATTATTCCAATATTTAGTTAAATAATATAACACAATACAACTTAATTATAACATTACATTACATATGAATATTATTCCAATATTTAGTTAAATAATATAACACATTACAACTTAATTATAACATTACATTACACATGAATATTATTACCATATTTAGTTAAATAATATAACACATTACAACTTAATTATAACATTACATTACATATGAATATTATTATTATATTACAACTTAATTATAACATTAAATTACACATGAATATTATTATTATATTACAACTTAATTATAACATTACATTACACATGAATATTATTACTATATTTAATTAAATAATATAACACATTACAACTTAATTATAACATTACATTACACATGAATATTATTACCATATTTAGTTAAATAATATAACACATTACAACTTAATTATAACATTACATTACACATGAATATTATTACCATATTTAGTTAAATAATATAACACATTACAACTTAATTATACCATTAAATTACACATGAATATTATTACCATATTTAATTAAATAATATAACACATTACAACTTAATTATAACATTACATTACACATGAATATTATTACCTTATTTAGTTAAATAATATAACACATTACAACTTAATTATAACATTACATTACACATTACAACTTAATTATAACATTACACATGAATATTATTACCATATTTAATTAAATATTATAACACATTACAACTTAATTATAACATTACATTACACATGAATATTATTACCATATTTAGTTAAATAATATAACACATTACAACTTAATTATAACATTACACATGAATATTATTACCATATTTAATTAAATAATATAACACATTACAACTTAATTATAACATTTCACATGAATATTATGAACATATTTAGTTAAAAAATATAACATATTACAACTTAATTATAACATTACATTACATATGAATATTATTATTATATTACAACTTAATTATAACATTACAATACACATGAATATTATTACCATATTTAATTAAATAATATAACACATTACAACTTAATTATAACATTACACATGAATATTATTACCATATTTAGTTAAATAATATAACACATTACAACTTAATTATAACATTACATTACACATGAATATTATTACCATATTACAACTTAATTATAATATTACATTACACATGATTATTATTACCATATTTAGTTAAATAATATAACACATTACAACTTAATTATAACATTACACATGAATATTATTACCATATTTAATTAAATAATATAACACATTACAACTTAATTATAACATTTCACATGAATATTATGAACATATTTAGTTAAAAAATATAACATATTACAACTTAATTATAACATTACATTACATATGAATATTATTACCATATTTAGTTAAATAATATAACACATTACAACTTAATTATAACATTAAATTACACATGAATATTATTACCATATTACAACTTAATTATAACATTACATTACACATGAATATTAATACCATATTTAGTTAAATAATATAACACATTACAACTTAATTATAACATTACACATGAATATTATTACCATATTTAATTAAATAATATAACACATTACAACTTAATTATAACATTTCACATGAATATTATGAACATATTTAGTTAAAAAATATAACATATTACAACTTAATTATAACATTACATTACATATGAATATTATTCCAATATTTAGTTAAATAATATAACACATTACAACTTAATTATAACATTACATTACACATGAATATTATTACCATATTACAACTTAATTATAACATTAAATTACACATGAATATAATTACCATATTTAGTTAAATAATATAACACATTACAACTTAATTATAACATTACATTACACATGAATATAATTACCATATTTAGTTAAATAATATAACACATTACAACTTAATTACAACATTACATTACACATGAATATAATTACCATATTTAGTTAAATAATATAACACATTACAACTTAATTATCACATTTCACATGAATATTATGAACATATTTAGTTAAAAAATATAACATATTACAACTTAATTATAACATTACATTACACATGAATATTAATACCATATTTAGTTAAATAATATAACACATTACAACTTAATTATAACATTACATTACATATGAATATTATTACCTTATTTAGTTAAATAATATAACACATTACAACTTAATTATAACATTATATTACACATGAATATAATTACCATATTTAGTTAAATAATATAACACATTACAACTTAATTATAACATTACACATGAATATTATTACCATATTTAATTAAATAATATAACACAATACAACTTAATTATAACATTACACATGAATATTATTACCATATTTAATTAAATAATATAACACATTACAACTTAATTATAACATTTCACATGAATATTATTACCATATTTAATTAAATAATATAACACATTACAACTTAATTATAACATTTCACATGAATATTATGAACATATTTAGTTAAAAAATATAACATATTACAACTTAATTATAACATTACATTACATATGAATATTATTACCATATTTAGTTAAATAATATAACACATTACAACTTAATTATAACATTAAATTACACATGAATATTATTACCATATTACAACTTAATTATAACATTACATTACACATGAATATTAATACCATATTTAGTTAAATAATATAACACATTACAACTTAATTATAACATTACACATGAATATTATTACCATATTTAATTAAATAATATAACACATTACAACTTAATTATAACATTTCACATGAATATTATGAACATATTTAGTTAAAAAATATAACATATTACAACTTAATTATAACATTACATTACATATGAATATTATTCCAATATTTAGTTAAATAATATAACACATTACAACTTAATTATAACATTACATTACACATGAATATTATTACCATATTTAGTTAAATAATATAACACATTACAACTTAATTATAACATTACATTACACATGAATATTATTACCATATTACAACTTAATTATAACATTAAATTACACATGAATATAATTACCATATTTAGTTAAATAATATAACACATTACAACTTAATTATAACATTACAGTACACATGAATATAATTACCATATTTAGTTAAATAATATAACACATTACAACTTAATTACAACATTACATTACACATGAATATAATTACCATATTTAGTTAAATAATATAACACATTACAACTTAATTATAACATTACATTACACATGAATATTATTACCATATTACAACTTAATTATAACATTACATTACACATGAATATTAATACCATATTTAGTTAAATAATATAACACATTACAACTTAATTATAACATTACATTACATATGAATATTATTACCTTATTTAGTTAAATAATATAACACATTACAACTTAATTATAACATTACACATGAATATTATTACCATATTTAATTAAATAATATAACACATTACAACTTAATTATAACATTTCACATGAATATTATGAACATATTTAGTTAAAAAATATAACATATTACAACTTAATTATAACATTACATTACACATGAATATTATTACCATATTTAGTTAAATAATATAACACATTACAACTTAATTATAACATTACATTACACATGAATATTATTACCATATTTAATTAAATAATATAACACATTACAACTTAATTATAACATTACATTACATATGAATATTATTACCATATTTAGTTAAATAATATAACACATTACAACTTAATTATAACATTAAATTACACATGAATATTATTACCATATTACAACTTAATTATAACATTACATTACACATGAATATTAATACCATATTTAGTTAAATAATATAACACATTACAACTTAATTATAACATTACACATGAATATTATTACCATATTTAGTTAAATAATATAACACATTACAACTTAATTATAACATTAAATTACACATGAATATTATTACCATATTACAACTTAATTATAACATTACATTACACATGAATATTAATACCATATTTAGTTAAATAATATAACACATTACAACTTAATTATAACATTACACATGAATATTATTACCATATTTAATTAAATAATATAACACATTACAACTTAATTATAACATTTCACATGAATATTATGAACATATTTAGTTAAAAAATATAACATATTACAACTTAATTATAACATTACATTACACATGAATATTATTACCATATTTAGTTAAATAATATAACACATTACAACTTAATTATAACATTACATTACACATGAATATTATTACCATATTTAGTTAAATAATATAACACATTACAACTTAATTATAACATTACATTACACATGAATATTATTACCATATTACAACTTAATTATAACATTAAATTACACATGAATATAATTACCATATTTAGTTAAATAATATAACACATTACAACTTAATTATAACATTACATTACACATGAATATAATTACCATATTTAGTTAAATAATATAACACATTACAACTTAATTATCACATTTCACATGAATATTATGAACATATTTAGTTAAAAAATATAACATATTACAACTTAATTATAACATTACATTACACATGAATATTAATACCATATTTAGTTAAATAATATAACACATTACAACTTAATTATAACATTACATTACATATGAATATTATTACCTTATTTAGTTAAATAATATAACACATTACAACTTAATTATAACATTACATTACACATGAATATTATTACCATATTTAGTTAAATAATATAACACATTACAACTTAATTATAACATTATATTACACATGAATATAATTACCATATTTAGTTAAATAATATAACACATTACAACTTAATTATAACATTACACATGAATATTATTACCATATTTAATTAAATAATATAACACAATACAACTTAATTATAACATTACACATGAATATTATGAACATATTTAATTAAATAATATAACACATTACAACTTAATTATAACATTACACATGAATATAATTACCATATTTAATTAAATAATATAACACATTACAACTTAATTATAACATTACACATGAATATTATTACTATATTTAGTTAAATAATATAACACAATACAACTTAATTATAACATTACATTTCACATGAATATTATGAACATATTTAGTTAAAAAATATAACACATTACAACTTAATTATAATATTACATTTCACATGAATATTATGAACATATTTAGTTAAAAAATATAACACATTACAACTTAATTATAATATTACATTTCACATGAATATTATGAACATATTTAGTTAAAAAATATAACATATTACAACTTAATTATAACATTACATTACATATGAATATTATTCCAATATTTAGTTAAATAATATAACACATTACAACTTAATTATAACATTACATTACACATGAATATTATTATTATATTACAACTTAATTATAACATTACATTACACATGATTATTATTATTATATTACAACTTAATTATAACATTACATATGAATATTATTATTATATTACAACTTAATTATAACATTACACATGAATATTATTACCATATTTAGTTAAATAATATAACACATTACAACTTAATTATAACATTACATTACATATGAATATTATTACCTTATTTAGTTAAATAATATAACACATTACAACTTAATTATAACATTACATTACACATGAATATTTTTACCATATTTAGTTAAATATTATAACACATTACAACTTAATTATAACATTACACATGAATATTATTACCATATTTAATTAAATAATATAACACATTACAACTTAATTATAACATTACACATGAATATTATTACCATAATTAGTTAAATAATATAACACATTACAACTTAATTATAACATTACATATGAATATTATTACCATAATTAGTTAAATAATATAACACATTACAACTTAATTATAATATTACATTACACATGAATATTATTACCATATTTAGTTAAATTATATAACACATTACAACTTAATTATAACATTATACATGAATATTATTACGATATTTAGTTAAATAATATAACACATTACAACTTAATTATAACATTAAATTACACATGAATATTATTACCATATTACAACTTAATTATAACATTACATTACACATGAATATTATTACTATATTTAATTAAATAATATAACACATTACAACTTAATTATAACATTTCACATGAATATTATGAACATATTTAATTAAATAATATAACACATTACAACTTAATTATAACATTTCACATGAATATTATGAACATATTTAGTTAAAAAATATAACATATTACAACTTAATTATAACATTACATTACATATGAATATTATTCCAATATTTAGTTAAATAATATAACACATTACAACTTAATTATAACATTACATTACACATGAATATTATTACCATATTTACTTAAATATTATAACACATTACAACTTAATTATAACATTACATTACACATGAATATTATTACCATATTACAACTTAATTATAACATTACACATGAATATTATTACCATATTTAGTTAAATAATATAACACATTACAACTTAATTATAACATTACATTACATATGAATATTATTACCATATTACAACTTAATTATAACATTACATTACACATGAATATTATTACCATATTTAGTTAAATAATATAACACAATACAACTTAATTATTACATTACATTACACATGAATATTATTCCAATATTTAGTTAAATAATATAACACAATACAACTTAATTATTACATTACATTACACATGAATATTATTCCAATATTTAGTTAAATATTATAACACATTACAACTTAATTATAACATTACATTACACATGAATATTATTATTATATTACAACTTAATTATAACATTACATTACACATGATTATTATTACCATATTACAACTTAATTATAACATTACATTACACATGAATATTATTACCATATTACAACTTAATTATAACATTACATTACACATGAATATTAATACCATATTTAGTTAAATATTATAACACATTACAACTTAATTTTAACATTACATTACACATGAATATTATTACCATATTTAGTTAAATAATATAACACAATACAACTTAATTATAACACTTCATTACACATGAATATTATTACCATATTACAACTTAATTATAACATTACATTACACATGAATATTATTACCATATTTACTTAAATATTATAACACATTACAACTTAATTATAACATTACATTACACATGAATATTATTACCATATTTAGTTAAATATTATAACACATTACTTCTTAATTATAACATTACATTTCACATGAATATTATGAACATATTTAATTAAATAATATAACACATTACAACTTAATTATAACATTTCACATGAATATTATGAACATATTTAGTAAAAAAATATAACATATTACAACTTAATTATAACATTACATTACATATGAATATTATTCCAATATTTAGTTAAATAATATAACACAATACAACTTAATTATTACATTACATTACACATGAATATTATTCCAATATTTAGTTAAATATTATAACACATTACAACTTAATTATAACATTACATTACACATGAATATTATTATTATATTACAACTTAATTATAACATTACATTACACATGAATATTATTATTATATTACAACTTAATTATAACATTACATTACACATGATTATTATTACCATATTACAACTTAATTATAACATTACATTACACATGAATATTATTACCATATTACAACTTAATTATAACATTACATTACACATGAATATTATTACCATATTTAGTTTAATAATATAACACATTACAACTTAATTATAACATTACATTACACATGAATATTATTACCATATTACAACTTAATTATAACATTACATTACACATGAATATTATGAACATATTTAGTAAAAAAATATAACATATTACAACTTAATTATAACATTACATTACATATGAATATTATTCCAATATTTAGTTAAATAATATAACACAATACAACTTACTTATTACATTACATTACATATGAATATTATTACCATATTTAATTAAATAATATAACACATTACAACTTAATTATAACATTTCACATGAATATTATGAACATATTTAGTTAAAAAATATAACATATTACAACTTAATTATAACATTACATTACATATGAATATTGTTCCAATATTTAGTTAAATAATATAACACATTACAACTTAATTATAACATTACATTACACATGAATATTATTACCATATTACAACTTAATTATAACATTACATTACATATGAATATTATTCCAATATTTAGTTAAATAATATAACACAATACAACTTAATTATTACATTACATTACATATGAATATTATTCCAATATTTAGTTAAATAATATAACACAATACAACTTAATTATAACATTACATTACACATGAATATTATTATTATATTACAACTTAATTATAACATTACAATACACATGAATATTATTACCATATTTAGTTAAATAATATAACACATTACAACTTAATTATAACATTACATTACACATGAATATTATTACCATATTTAGTTAAATAATATAACACATTACAACTTAATTATAACATTACATTACACATGAATATTATTACCATATTTACTTAAATATTATAACACATTACAACTTAATTATAACATTACATTACATATGAATATTATTATTATATTACAACTTAATTATAACATTACAATACACATGAATATTATTACCATATTTAGTTAAATAATATAACACATTACAACTTAATTATAACATTACATTACACATGAATATTATTACCATAATTAGTTAAATATTATAACACATTACAACTTAATTATAACATTAAATTACACATGAATATAATTACCATATTTAGATAAATAATATAACACATTACAACTTAATTATAACATTTCACATGAATATTATGAACAAATTTAGTTAAAAAATATAACATATTACAACTTAATTATAACATTACATTACATATGAATATTGTTCCAATATTTAGTTAAATAATATAACACAATACAACTTAATTATAACATTACATTACACATGAATATTATTACCATATTTAATTAAATAATATAACACATTACAACTTAATTATAACATTACATTACACATGAATATTATTATTATATTACAACTTAATTATAACATTACATTACACATGATTATTATTACCATATTTAGTTAAATAATATAACACATTACAACTTAATTATAACATTACACATGAATATTATTACCATATTTAATTAAATAATATAACACATTACAACTTAATTATAACATTTCACATGAATATTATGAACATATTTAGTTAAAAAATATAACATATTACAACTTAATTATAACATTACATATGAATATTATTCCAATATTTAATTAAATAATATAACACATTACAACTTAATTATAACATTTCAAATGAATATTATGAACATATTTAGTTAAATAATATAACACATTACAACTTAATTATAACATTTCACATGAATATTATGAACATATTTAGTTAAAAAATATAACATATTACAACTTAATTATAACATTACATATGAATATTATTCCAATATTTAATTAAATAATATAACACATTACAACTTAATTATAACATTACATTACATATGAATATTATTACCATATTTAGTTAAATAATATAACACATTACAACTTAATTATAACATTACATTACATATGAATATTATTCCAATATTTAGTTAAATAATATAACACTTTACAACTTAATTATAATATTACATTACATATGAATATTATTACCATATTTAGTTAAATAATATAACACATTACAACTTAATTATAACATTACATTACATATGAATATTATTACCATATTACAACTTAATTATAACATTACATTACACATGATTATTATTACCATATTTAGTTAAATAATATAACACATTACAACTTAATTATAACATTATACATAAATATTATTACCATATTTATTTAAATATTATAACACATTACAACTTAATTATAACATTACATTACACATGAATATTATTACCATATTTAGTTAAATAATATAACACATTACAACTTAATTATAACATTACATTACACATGAATATTATTACCATATTTAAATAAATAATATAACACATTACAACTTAATTATAACACTTCATTACACATGAATATTATTACCATATTACAACTTAATTATAACATTACATTACACATGAATATTATTACCATATTTAATTAAATAATATAACACATTACAACTTAATTATAACATTACATTACACATGAAAATTATTACTATATTTAGTTAAATAATATAACACATTACAACTTAATTATAACATTACATTACACATGAAAATTATTACCATATTTAGTTAAATAATATAACACATTACAACTTGATTATAACATTACATTACACATGAATATTATTACTATATTTAGTTAAATAATATAACTATAACACATTACAACTTGATTATAACATTACATTACAGACACCAGAAAATATGAAATAATTATAACATTACAATGCACATGAATATTATTACTTTTTTTAGTTAAATAATATAATTATATATATACATAACACATTACAACTTAATGGTGATTTTTTTTATTTCTATCTTTTTTTCTTTTTTTTTTATTATTATTATTATTATTATTATTATTATTATTATTATTATTATTATTATTATTATTATTATTATTATTATTATTATTATTATTATTATTATTATTATTATTGTTGTTGTTGTTGTTGTCATCACCATCACATCACATCACATCACATCACATCACATCACATCACATCACATCACATCACATCACATCACATCACATCACATCACATCACATCACATCACATCACTTCACATCACATCACATCACATCACATCACATCACATCACATCACATCACATCACATCACATCACATCACATCACATCACATCACATCACATCACATCACATCACATCACATCACTTCACTTCACTTCACTTCACTTCACTTCACTTCACTTCACTTCACTTCACTTCACTTCACTTCACTTCACTTCACTTCACTTCACTTCACTTCACTTCACTTCACTTTACTTTACTTTACTTTACTTTACATCACATCACATCACATCACATCACATCACATCACATCACATCACATCACATCACATCACATCACATCACATCACATCACATCACATCACATCACATCACATCACATCACATCACATCACATCACATCACATCACATCACATCACATCACATCACATCACATCACATCACATCACATCACATCACATCACATCACATCACATCACATCACATCACATCACATCACATCACATCACATCACATCACATCACATCACATCACATCACATCACATCACATCACATCACATCACATCACATCACATCACATCACATCACATCACATCACATCACATCACATCACATCACATCACATCACATCACATCACATCACATCACATCACATCACATCACATCACATCACATCACATCACATCACATCACATCACATCACATCACATCACATCACATCACATCACATCACATCACATCACATCACATCACATCACATCACATCACATCACATCACATCACATCACATCACATCACATCACATCACATCACATCACATCACATCACATCACATCACATCACATCACATCACATCACATCACATCACATCACATCACATCACATCACATCACATCACATCACATCACATCACATCACATCACATCACATCACATCACATCACATCACATCACATCACATCACATCACATCACATCACATCACATCACATCACATCACATCACATCACATCACATCACATCACATCACATCACATCACATCACATCACATCACATCACATCACATCACATCACATCACATCACATCACATCACATCACATCACATCACATCACATCACATCACATCACATCACATCACATCACATCACATCACATCACATCACATCACATCACATCACATCACATCACATCACATCACATCACATCACTTCACATCACATCACTTCACTTTACATCACTTCACATCACATTACATCACATCACTTCACTTCACTTCACATTACATCACATCACATCACTTCACATCACATCACATCACATCACATCACATCACTTCACTTCACATCACATCACATCACATCACATCACATCACATCACATCACATCACATCACACTTCACTTCACTTCATTTCACACTTCACTTCACTTCACTTCACATCACATCACATCACATCACATCACATCACACTTCACTTCACTTCACTTCACATCACATCACACATCACTTCACATCACATCACACTTCACTTCACTTCATTTCACACTTCACTTCACTTCACTTCACATCACATCACACATCACATCACATCACATCACACTTCACTTCACTTCATTTCACACTTCACTTCACATCACATCACATCACATCACATCACATCACATCACATCACATCACATCACATCACATCACATCACATCACATCACATCACACTTCACTTCACTTCACTTCACTTCACTTCACTTCACTTCACTTCACTTCACTTCACTTCACTTCACTTCACTTCACTTCACTTCACTTTACTTTACTTTACTTTACTTTACTTTACTTTACTTTACTTTACTTTACTTTACTTTACTTTACTTTACTTTACTTTACTTTACTTTACTTTACTTTACTTTACTTTACTTTACTTTACTTTACTTTACTTTACTTTACTTTACTTTACTTTACTTTACTTTACTTTACTTTACTTTACTTTACTTTACTTTACTTTACTTTACTTTACTTTACTTTACTTTACTTTACTTTACTTTACTTTACTTTACTTTACTTTACTTTACTTTACTTTACTTTACTTTACTTTACTTTACTTTACTTTACTTTACTTTACTTTACTTTACTTTACTTTACTTTACTTTACTTTACTTTACTTTACTTTACTTTACTTTACTTTACTTTACTTTACTTTACTTTACTTTACTTTACTTTACTTTACTTTACTTTACTTTACTTTACTTTACTTTACTTTACTTTACTTTACTTTACTTTACTTTACTTTACTTTACTTTACTTTACTTTACTTTACTTTACTTTACTTTACTTTACTTTACTTTACTTTACTTTACTTTACTTTACTTTACTTTACTTTACTTTACTTTACTTTACTTTACTTTACTTTACTTTACTTTACTTTACTTTACTTTACTTTACTTTACTTTACTTTACTTTACTTTACTTTACTTTACTTTACTTTACTTTACTTTACTTTACTTTACTTTACTTTACTTTACTTTACTTTACTTTACTTTACTTTACTTTACTTTACTTTACTTTACTTTACTTTACTTTACTTTACTTTACTTTACTTTACTTTACTTTACTTTACTTTACTTTACTTTACTTTACTTTACTTTACTTTACTTTACTTTACTTTACTTTACTTTACTTTACTTTACTTTACTTTACTTTACTTTACTTTACTTTACTTTACTTTACTTTACTTTACTTTACTTTACTTTACTTTACTTTACTTTACTTTACTTTACTTTACTTTACTTCACTTCACTTCACTTCACTTCACTTCACTTCACTTCACTTCACTTCACTTCACTTCACTTCACTTCACTTCACTTCACTTCACTTCACTTCACTTCACTTCACTTCACTTCACTTCACTTCACTTCACTTCACTTCACTTCACTTCACTTCACTTCACTTCACTTCAACTTTACTTCTTTACTTTACTTTACTTTACTTTACTTTACTTTACTTTACTTTACTTTACTTTACTTTACTTTACTTTACTTTACTTTACTTTACTTTACTTTACTTTACTTTACTTTACTTTACTTTACTTTACTTTACTTTACTTTACTTTACTTTACTTTACTTTACTTTACTTTACTTTACTTTACTTTACTTTACTTTACTTTACTTTACTTTACTTTACTTTACTTTACTTTACTTTACTTTACTTTACTTTACTTTACTTTACTTTACTTTACTTTACTTTACTTTACTTTACTTTACTTTACTTTACTTTACTTTACTTTACTTTACTTTACTTTACTTTACTTTACTTTACTTTACTTTACTTTACTTTACTTTACTTTACTTTACTTTACTTTACTTTACTTTACTTTACTTTACTTTACTTTACTTTACTTTACTTTACTTTACTTTACTTTACTTTACTTTACTTTACTTTACTTTACTTTACTTTACTTTACTTTACTTTACTTTACTTTACTTTACTTTACTTTACTTTACTTTACTTTACTTTACTTTACTTTACTTTACTTTACTTTACTTTACTTTACTTTACTTTACTTTACTTTACTTTACTTTACTTTACTTTACTTTACTTTACTTTACTTTACTTTACTTTACTTTACTTTACTTTACTTTACTTTACTTTACTTTACTTTACTTTACTTTACTTTACTTTACTTTACTTTACTTTACTTTACTTTACTTTACTTTACTTTACTTTACTTTACTTTACTTTACTTTACTTTACTTTACTTTACTTTACTTTACTTTACTTTACTTTACTTTACTTTACTTTACTTTACTTTACTTTACTTTACTTTACTTTACTTTACTTTACTTTACTTTACTTTACTTTACTTTACTTTACTTTACTTTACTTTACTTTACTTTACTTTACTTTACTTTACTTTACTTTACTTTACTTTACTTTACTTTACTTTACTTTACTTTACTTTACTTTACTTTACTTTACTTTACTTTACTTTACTTTACTTTACTTTACTTTACTTTACTTTACTTTACTTTACTTTACTTTACTTTACTTTACTTTACTTTACTTTACTTTACTTTACTTTACTTTACTTTACTTTACTTTACTTTACTTTACTTTACTTTACTTTACTTTACTTTACTTTACTTTACTTTACTTTACTTTACTTTACTTTACTTTACTTTACTTTACTTTACTTTACTTTACTTTACTTTACTTTACTTTACTTTACTTTACTTTACTTTACTTTACT
Source organism: Petrolisthes manimaculis (assembly GCA_034508575.1). Taxonomy (NCBI): domain Eukaryota; kingdom Metazoa; phylum Arthropoda; class Malacostraca; order Decapoda; family Porcellanidae; genus Petrolisthes; species Petrolisthes manimaculis. Next base: position 166,543 of record JAWZYT010001275.1, on the reverse strand, counting down.
TTACTTTACTTTACTTTACTTTACTTTACTTTACTTTACTTTACTTTACTTTACTTTACTTTACTTTACTTTACTTTACTTTACTTTACTTTACTTTACTTTACTTTACTTTACTTTACTTTACTTTACTTTACTTTACTTTACTTTACTTTACTTTACTTTACTTTACTTTACTTTACTTTACTTTACTTTACTTTACTTTACTTTACTTTACTTTACTTTACTTTACTTTACTTTACTTTACTTTACTTTACTTTACTTTACTTTACTTTACTTTACTTTACTTTACTTTACTTTACTTTACTTTACTTTACTTTACTTTACTTTACTTTACTTTACTTTACTTTACTTTACTTTACTTTACTTTACTTTACTTTACTTTACTTTACTTTACTTTACTTTACTTTACTTTACTTTACTTTACTTTACTTTACTTTACTTTACTTTACTTTACTTTACTTTACTTTACTTTACTTTACTTTACTTTACTTTACTTTACTTTACTTTACTTTACTTTACTTTACTTTACTTTACTTTACTTTACTTTACTTTACTTTACTTTACTTTACTTTACTTTACTTTACTTTACTTTACTTTACTTTACTTTACTTTACTTTACTTTACTTTACTTTACTTTACTTTACTTTACTTTACTTTACTTTACTTTACTTTACTTTACTTTACTTTACTTTACTTTACTTTACTTTACTTTACTTTACTTTACTTTACTTTACTTTACTTTACTTTACTTTACTTTACTTTACTTTACTTTACTTTACTTTACTTTACTTTACTTTACTTTACTTTACTTTACTTTACTTTACTTTACTTTACTTTACTTTACTTTACTTTACTTTACTTTACTTTACTTTACTTTACTTTACTTTACTTTACTTTACTTTACTTTACTTTACTTTACTTTACTTTACTTTACTTTACTTTACTTTACTTTACTTTACTTTACTTTACTTTACTTTACTTTACTTTACTTTACTTTACTTTACTTTACTTTACTTTACTTTACTTTACTTTACTTTACTTTACTTTACTTTACTTTACTTTACTTTACTTTACTTTACTTTACTTTACTTTACTTTACTTTACTTTACTTTACTTTACTTTACTTTACTTTACTTTACTTTACTTTACTTTACTTTACTTTACTTTACTTTACTTTACTTTACTTTACTTTACTTTACTTTACTTTACTTTACTTTACTTTACTTTACTTTACTTTACTTTACTTTACTTTACTTTACTTTACTTTACTTTACTTTACTTCACTTCACTTCACTTCACTTCACTTCACTTCACTTCACTTCACTTCACTTCACTTCACTTCACTTCACTTCACTTCACTTCACTTCACTTCACACTTCACTTCACTTCACTTCACATCACATCACATCACATCACATCACATCACTTCACTTCACTTCACTTCACTTCACTTCACATCACATCACATCACATCACTTCACATCACTTCACTTCACTTCACATCACATCACATCACATCACATCACATCACATCACATCACATCACTTCACTTCACTTCACTTCACTTCACTTCACTTCACATCACATCACTTCACTTCACTTCACTTCACTTCACTTCACTTCACATCACATCACATCACATCACTTCACTTCACATCACATCACATCACATCACTTCACTTCACTTCACTTCACTTCACTTCACCATCACCATCACCATCACCATCACCATCATTATTATTTCCTTTTTCATTTTTTTTTTTTTACTTTTATTATTATTATTATTTTTTTTTTCTTACTTTTATTATTTTTTTTACTTTCTTTTTTTTTTTACTTTTTTTTTTTTACTTTTATTAATTTTTTTTTTTACTTTTATTATTATTTTTTTTTTACTTTTATTTTTTTTTTAATTTTATTATTTTATTTTTTTACTTTTATTATTTTTTTTTTTACTTTTATTATTTTTTTTTTATTAATTTTTTTTTTTTACTTTTTTTTTTTTTTTTTTTACTTTTATTATTTTTATTTTACTATTTTTATTTTTTTTTTTACTTTTATTTAGTTTTTTTTTTACTTTTATCTTTTTTTTTTACTTTTATTATTATTTATTTTTTACTTTTTTTTTTTTTACTTTTTTTTTCACTTTTTTTTTTTTTTTTTTTTACTTTTAGTATTTTTTTTTTTACTTTTATTATTATTAATTTTTTACTTTTATTATTTTTTTTTTTTACTTTTTTTTTTTTTTTTTACTTTTTTTTTTTTTTTTACTTTTATTATTTTTTTTTTTTTACTTTCATTATTATTATTTTTTTTTATTATTATTATTTTTTACGTTTATTATTTTTTTTCTTTACTTTTATTATTTTTAGTTACTTTTATTTTTATTTTTAATTTTATTATTCTTTTTTTTTACTTTTTTTTTTTTTTTTTTTACTTTTATTAATTTTTTTTTTTACTTTTATTAATTTTTTTTCACTTTTTTTTTTTTTTTACTTTTATTATTTATTTATTTTAATTTTATTATTTATTTTTTTACTTTTTTATTGTATTTTTTTTTTTTTTTACTTTTTTTTTTTTTTTTTTTTACTTTTATTAGTTTGTTTTTTTACTTTCATTATTTTTTTTTTACTTTTATTATTTTTTTTTTTTACTTTTATTATTTTTTTTTTACTTTTATTATTTTTTTTTTACTTTTATTATTTTTTTTTACTTTTTTTTTGTATTTTTTTTTTCTTTTTTTTTTTACCTTTTTTTTTACTTTTTTTTTTTTTACTTTTATTATTATTTTTTTTACTTTTATTATTTTTTTTTTTTACTTTTATTATTTTATTTTTTTACTTTTATTATTTTTTTTTTTACTTTTATTATTATTATTTTTTTACTTTTATTATTATTTTTTTACTTTTATTATTTTTTTTTACTTTTTTTTTGTATTTTTTTTTTTTTTACTTTTTTTTTTACTTTTATTTTTTTTTTACTTTTTTTTTTTTTTTAATTTTTTTTTTTTTTTTTTACTTTTATTATTTTTTTTTTACTTTTAATTTTTTTTTTTTTACTTTTATTATTTTTTTTTTTTACTTTTTTTTTTTTTTTTACTTTTATTATTATTTTTTTTTACTTTAATTATTTTTTTTTACTTTTTTTTTGTATTTTTTTTTTACTTTTTTTTTTTTTTACCTTTTTTTACTTTTTTTTTTTTTTACTTTTATTATTATTTTTTTTACTTTTTTTTTTTTTTTTTTTACTTTTATTATTTTTTTTTTTTTACTTTTATTATTTTTTTTTTTACTTTTATTATTTTTTTTTTTTTACTTTTTTTTTTTTTTTTTTTTACTTTTATTATTATTATTTTTTTACTTTTATTATTATTTTTTTTACTTTTATTATATTTTTTTACTTTTTTTTTGTATTTTTTTTTTTTTACTTTTTTTTTTTACTTTTATTTTTTTTTACTTTTTTTTTTTTAATTTTTTTTTTTTTTTTTTACTTTTATTAATTTTTTTTTACTTTTACTTTTTTTTTTTTTTACTTTTATTATTATTTTTTTTTACTTTTTTTTTTTTTTTTTTACTTTTATTATTATTTTTTTTTACTTTTATTATTTTTTTTTTTTTTACTTTTATTATCATTTTTATTATCATTATGATGATTTTATGATTATTATTATAATTTTTATTATCATTATGATTTTTTTATGATTATTATTTTTATAATTATTTTTATTTCTGTTCACTACCTACCTACCTACCTACCTACCTACCACCCACATCTTACCTACCTACCTACCTACCACCCACATCTTAACTACCACCCACCCATATAATTATTGACATCTTCACTACCTACCTACCACCCACATCTTACCTACCTACCTACCTACCACCCACATCTTAACTACCACGCACCCATATAATTATTGACATCTTCACTACCTACCTACCTACCTACAACCCACATCTTACCTACCTACCTACCTACCACCCACATCTTAACTACCACCCACCCATATAATTATTGACATCTTCACTACCTACCTACCTACCTACCACCCACATCTTACCTACCTACCTAGCTACCACCCACATCTTAACTACCACCCACCCATATAATTATTGACATCTTCACTACCTACCTACCTACCTACCACCCACATCTTACCTACCTACCTAGCTACCACCCACATCTTACCTACCTACCTAGCTACCACCCACATCTTAACTACCACCCACCCATATAATTATTGACATCTTCACTACCTACCTACCTACCTACCTACCACCCACATCTTACCTACCTACCTACCTACCACCCACATCTTAACTACCACGCACCCATATAATTATTGACATCTTCACTACCTACCTACCACCCACAGTAACTATTGGCCTCGTTCAATATTGTCGCAGATTACATGGACCCGAACAACTGGCTTGCAGAAGGTAAAATACTGTAAGTTTGATTACATAAATGATTATATAAATAATAAATAATCCTTTTCTTTGTGTTACCTGTAATATATAACTATCCAAAGCAGCCTATACCTCGTTAAATAATATTACATCTTATTACAGCATTATTTTGGTTTATTTAGCACTAATAACAAGTTACATGCAATAATCATTTAATAAATTAATGATTTATTATTATTATTATTATTATTAGCAAATTTCAATTACGTGTCGGCCATATTGTTATTGTCATGTGACCCAAAGTGAGGCCAGCGGCACCAACATTGTTCCCGAGCACTGGGTTGAAAAAATGTCGAAGACGGCTTGTTTCCGCTTGGCACCGCTTGGTATCAAACGTCCAACAAAAACAGTACAGAGCAAACTCGCTTGGTGAAAAGTAAGCGAGCTTCGTGTCGCTTGGACAACAAAAGTACATGGTAAATATAATATACATTTTGATATAGTTTTATATAACAAATACCGGTACATTAATTATTTATTGTACTGTGTATTACAATTAATAACATTATATTATGATAGAGATCAAACTTCTCACAATAAACAAATAATATTAACACATATGTCGTATTTTTATTGTCCAAGCGTCGGCTTGGGGCATCAAGCGGGCTTGGAGCAAAGCCGTATCTGACAACAAAAACACGACATATTATTAGTAATATTCAATCAATACTTTCATTAATTTATTTCTTATTTTCAATTAATTCTTGTTATATTATTATATCAAATTGTTTTAATTAGTAATTTAATAATAGTTATATGGTTCTTACCTGTTAATGTTGGTTTGTTTTGTCAAATGGTGGTAGGGTTTATGGGAGTACATTTGTGTACGTCTTACCATATCAGAGTTGTAGTATATACTGAGGCAATACACCCTGCACACTTCCTTTTATACCCTTGACAGCATCACATGACTCGGTCATCTGTCACGTAGCAACCAATCAACTTGAAGTATTTGAAATTTCATATTTCCTCCACAACCAATCAGATGCAAGGATTTTCATTTTAAATTTTCATAATTCATCGTCTGACCAATGAGGTTCAAGAGTTTGAATGAGGGACTGTGATTGGTCAATATGACATTGTTCCAAAATTATGATAATATTACATTACATTATATAATATTATATAGATCAGTGTCAAATATGTTACTTTGTATTGAAATAATATACTAATTCAATTATAATTGTTATTTGAAAATTAAGTAAGTCAAAGTAATAATTACTCAATATTCATTAGCATAATCAACAAGTTGTAACACCATTAATTATCTACCAAAAATTATTCCCATTTTCTAATGACGTATTTTATCATTTGCTTTGATTTAAAATATTAATATTGTGGTCTATGTTATTTGAAATATGATGATATATATGATAATAAATTATAATAATATAATTATAAGCCAAAGTAACAATAATAACTAATTATTCATTAGCATAATAATCACAAGTTGCAACATCATTCATTATCCACCAAAATTTCTCTTGCAACTTCCATCTAAAATCTATATAAGGTATATTATTATATAATGAAGTTGTGTATATTATATTTTGTTGTCTGGTGTATTTAGTGTGTGATCTCAGTAAAGTATAATGAAGACTGATAAAAACTTATTTTAACTTGTATTGTTGTCAAATGGCGGTGAACTTCAGAGGGACTGCAAGCCTAATATTGTTTTCCCACCAAAGAAGTCTTATATATTTCATATTAATAAATGTTATCATGATTACAATATTTATGTGATGTTCTATAACGTACATTGAATCATATTTTCAATGCAGAATAATAATACCAGCAGGCCCTAATAAATAATTGGATTGGTAAACTCCCGACATGTTATCTGCAAGTCTTATCATTTATCTACATTATCCCTCTGCAATGAAAATATGATTACATAAATATTGCAATCATAATAAAATGTATTAATATGAAATAAATATATCTTTGGTGGGAAAACAATATTAGGCTTGCAGTCCCTCTGAAGTTCACCGCCATTTAACAACACAATAATAAGTCAATAACAATAAGTTAAAATAATAGTTTTTAATCACTTATCAGTCTTCATTATACTTTACTGAGATACACCACATAACAAAATATAATATACACAACTTCAATATAAATTCCTTATATAGATTTTAAGAGAAATGTTGTATAATAATGTTAATGAATAATGAGTTGTAATTATTACTTTGGCTTATATCACTATTAATTAATATAATTGTGAATATATAATATATAACAAGGCTTCTCAGACACACACACACACACACCTTGACTAACTAACTTCAATTACATAATATAATATTCATTATAATTATACAATAACGTATTGATATTTAAAGGAATATTATCAAATGAATTAATTAAACAAAAAGTAGTGTTATCATTATATTAACAAAAACATACATAATATATATTTATTATAATTATAAAGTATTGATATTTAAAGGAATATTGTCAAATTAATTAATTAAACAAAAAGTAGTGTTATCATTATAATTATTAACAAAAATATACATAATATATGTTTATTATAATTATACAGTACTGATATTTAAAGGAATATTGTCAAATGAATTAAATAAAAAGTATTATTATCATTATATTAAACAAAAACATAAATAATACATAATATATATTTATTATACTGTATACAGTACCGGTATTGGTACTTAAAGTTATATTGTCAAATAAATTAAACATTTGTATTAAACATTGGATAATTCTACATAAAAGGTTTAGGTTTAAATCCACCTGGATTATTCACACATTTTATACATTATCATACAGATTTATATTTGTTGTATTAATTGTTGCCCACAATACATTTTATATATTTTCATACAATACATTTTATACATTTTCATACAGATTTATATTTGTTGTATTAATTGTTGCCCACAATATTGTGAGGAGATCACTTTTGTTTACTGAACATTTAATGGATTGCCAATAAATGTCCAGAGAAGTGAAAATTGTACCATTTTTAAGAAAAGACTGAAAACACATCTGTTGGCTGAATGTTACGACACGGATGATATGAATATTACAAGTGTTTAATAATATTGAAGGAGGCCCTGATATGAATATTACAAGTGTTTAATAATATTGAAGGAGGCCCTGATATGAATATTACAAGTGTTTAATAATATTGAAGGAGGCCCTGATATGAATATTACAAGTGTTTAATAATATTGAAGGAGGCCCTGATATGAATATTACAAGTGTTTAATAATATTGAAGGAGGCCCTGATATGAATATTACAAGTGTTTAATAATATTGAAGGAGGCCCTGATATGAATATTACAAGTGTTTAATAATATTGAAGGAGGTCCTGTGTAGCACTAGTTACTGGTGGAACGGGACATAAAATATACAACAACAAGTAACAACCTAACAAGTGACCTAACCTAACCTAACCAGGACCAAAGCAGACTACTGGGACCTAACCTGGGCAGACTACTGGGACCTAACCTGGGCAGACTACTGGGACCTAACCTGGGCAGACTACTGGGACCTAACCTGGGCAGACTACTGGGACCTAACCTGGGCAGACTACTGGGACCTAACCAGGGCAGACTACTGGGACCTAACCTGGGCAGACTACCGGGACCTAACCTGGGCAGACTACCGGGACCTAACCTGGGCAGACTACTGGGACGTAACCTGGGCAGACTACCGGGACATAACCTGGGCAGACTACTGGGACTGTCCAATGTTTACAATGGCAGGAAAACACTGAACTTAGGTTCTGCACAGCTGAAATTTTCTATATGGTATTATACCAAAAATAAATGCAACCTCCTCTTAAATTCATTACACATAAACATATTACATTGTCCCTTTGTAAAATATACACAAATTGTAAATGTTGGCTACATGGACCTTTTATGCAGATATACCCATACAAAGACAACACACATGGTAAGTTAACAGTAAATTAAAGATAAAAACAACAACAATTATAATAGATAGATACTACAGTATATTTATGTTTTATAAATTGTTAATATTAATCCTCAATGTTCTCTCTCCTATTCGTCATGTACATTTTGTGCCATTCCTGCCTTTTTCCTCAAATATTATATAACTTTACTTTATATAGTAATCTGATCTTTCTCCTTTTTTCTGTTTTCCTGTCAACCATTTCCATGCTTGCCTTAATGCCAAATAATTCCTCTGTTTATTTTAATAATATATAACCTGAACTGACCTATAATAATGTAACCAAAACCAAGATAGATTATATTACAGTATATAGACCTAACTAAGTAATAATATATAACCTGGAGTGACCTAACCTAACCTAACCAGAACCAAGATAGATTATATTATTATAGACCTAACTAAGTAATAATATATAACTTGTTGTGACCTAACCTAACCTAACCAGAACCAAGATAGATTATATAGACCTAACTAAGTCAACATGATATTATGACCTAACCTGACCCACTATATTAAGGAGGTCATTCACTTTGGTTACATTGGAGTGCCTTGATTCCTCTAAAGTACAATAGGTTAGTTAGGAAACGGCACCAGAATAGCAAAAATAATGGTGTTCTGTTGCTTGGAAAAGTTTGGAAGATTCAGTAACGTTAACTCCAAATTTACCAACACCGAATTGCCTCCCATATTAATGACACTTTATTATTTCAGACTTTGCCAAACCTGATGATGACCAGGATAGACTACAGACTGTATATATACCAGGATAGACTACAGACTATATATATACCAGGATAGACTACAGACTGTATATATACCAGGATAGACTACAGACTATATATATACCAGGATAGACTACAGACTATATATATACCAGGATAGACTACAGACTGTATATATACCAGGATAGACTACAGACTGTATATATACCAGGATAGACTACAGACTGTATATATACCAGGATAGACTACAGACTATATATATACCAGGATAGACTACAGACTATATATATACCAGGATAGACTACAGACTGTATATATACCAGGATAGACTACAGACTATATATATACCAGAATAGACTACAGACTGTATATATACCAGGATAGACTACAGACTATATATATACCAGAATAGACTACAGACTGTATATATACCAAACGTCAGCTGCAACGAGAATATTGTGAAAGTAATCGGTTACATTCAGAAATCAACACTCGGCCAGATATCCTACAAGTTATATTTATATCTCCCAAACCAAGGTACAGTACTGTATTATTTATTACCTTATTTAATTATACTTAATAATATCCTCTTTCACAATGATAATACCGGTACTTTATCTATACTGTATACACAATAACGTGTTATTGTGTTACACCTTGGAGCTGAATTGTTACGTTACATTATTGTATTACACCTTAGAACAGCATTGTTATAATATGTACAGTTGCCCAAGGAAAGACTGCAACCAAATTTACTGGTGTGTGGCAATATCTGGCAGCTGCTCCAAAGTAAACACTCGTATTTTATCAATGGATCACTTAAACCTACAACATCCATCCATACAAAGGTTGTAGGTTCTGAGTGATCCATTGATAAAATACAAGTGTTTATTATGGAGCACCTGCCAGACATTGCTACACACCAGCAAATTTGGTTGCAGTCTTTCCTTGGGTAACTGTACCTATGTTATGTTATTGTTAGATATTAGAGCTGCATTGTTATAATTATGTATGTTATGTTACCTGTCACAATCAGTCACAGTGTTGTCAGGTACAGGGAAATTTCTCTGTTTTGGGGAATTTTGAAGTCCACACAGGGAAATTATTTACACCGGTTATATCCCGGTAGTTAGCCCAGGTTAGATCCCGGTAGTCTGCTGTGGTTTAGGATAGGTCAGACTAATTTCCTACTTATGTTTGTGTAATGGGGCATATCTCTGAGAGAAACACCATAGATGAAAAGTGTCTTAGAATGGTCCAAACTAATGGGTAATGATATTTAAATATACAATATAGTGAACACAGCACTTCTGTACATTTACCAAACTTATAAGTGCACCAATGTCTATTGACTACAGTACTGTATGTTTAATTGATCCCCAACAAGAGGTTGGATTGAAGGAAGAAACTACTAAACAAAGACATTAAAAAGTTAATATTTATATGTTTTAGAGTTATTCTGACTTTAACTGTTTTAACCTAATCTGGATCAACAGGACAGACTACCAGGACCAAACCTGACCTAAACTGGACCAGGGCAGACTACAGAGACATGATTGAGGAAGACTACAGGGACCTAACCTGACCTAAACTGGACCAGGGCAGACTACAGAGACATGATTGAGGAAGACTACAGGGACCTAACCTAATATGGCCCAGGACAGACAGGCACACTACAGAGATATAACTGGGGCAGACTACCTGGACTTAGTCAACATGTACAGCCACACTGATAAAATAATGACTTCATAAAGCAAAAACAACCATCAACCAAAATATGAAGCAATTTGATAATATATATTTGTATGGCTCTTCATAAGGGGAGATTCCTATGGTTGGTTATTATATAGGAAATATTTGATATATAAAGTGGAGTCCTTAGTATTAAACTAAACAAAGAAAACTATTTTAAGCCCTATTCATATTTTATTCTTATTGTGATAGTTCCTCCATAGCCAGAATAATATTGACTTTGTTCTATTTACAGGTACGAGAACCTGAAGCCAAGATCGTATATAGAGGAAACATCATGTTGTGGAACCCAGGGCCAGACTACTCAGGAGGTACTGTTATAGTCTATCATCCTGGACTGTTACACACACATGAACCTGTTACAGTATGTCTCTATTTGTGAGGTAGCTATAACAGAAAGGAAATTAACCAAAGGTTATAATTTGTTGACAGACAGACAATAATTTTATTATTATTGTCTGTCTGTTAACAGATATAGTTGATCTATCACTTGAGATATAGATATTCTGAGATTATCGAATGCCATGCATATATTTATGAACTTAGGCCTATATGAATTACCAGGGAGTAGAATCTGTGCAACACAAAGTAAAGTTATGTATTAGTATAATGGCAGTATCGAATTTGTTTCTATGTGCAGTTCTGACCAGAAAATATTTCTGAGTAGTCAAATGTTCACTTTTTCATATAGAAATTAGGGCCTTAGGGCATGATTATTATTTTGAGTAAAGAGACTTGCATTATAGGAACACAGCTGTATAACAGGTACAGTAGGCCTACCTCAGTGGCACTAATTCTTCAACAACTTTGTTACAGATACTGTATGTCTTTTATTCTGAGTGGGACCGTCCAGTTAATATGAGCAGAGCCTACCTTGATGGCACCAATGTCATGGTCTTCAGTAGTGTGCTTCTAGGTTGGCCTAATGGCTTGTCCATTGATTACACAACTGATGGTATATATTGGTGTGATGTCCTTCTAGATCATGTGTAGCATGCCAAGTTGGATGGCACTCATGTTCACACTATCAGCACACACAGTATTAGGCATCCCTTGTCCCTTGTCATATAATATTATAAAGGTAAGAGCTTATTGTATGTGTATCTTCATACATCATAAATTTTTTTGATGTTGCTGTATAACAAAAAGTGTTGAAAGATGGTACTGATATGAGAAAAATGTGAAATTTTGTTGTCTCTGACTTTACGTATGGTATCTATTCGTTGCTGAAAATTTGTTTTCCCAACAGATTGGTTGTATGTGACAGACTGGCGCCGTGATGCCATTTTGTGTATGAACAAAACTGATGGATCGCAAGAGAGAGTTGTAGCAGAGGTTGCAGAAAGCAATCGCTTGTATGGCATCAGAATATACAGTGTTTCAGCTCAGGATATTGCCCCTCAACACCCATGTCATGATACTGATAATTGAGAAAAGTTCTGCTTCCCAGTACCTGATGGGACTACAGGCAAGTTGAAAGCACAATGTGGATGCCCAGTTGGAAAGAAGTTGGCTTCAGATGAGAAAACATGTGTGGTTGATCCTGATGCAGAACCAGTTGACCCATCCTGTGCTCCATGGGACTTCACTTGTGCTAATGGCCGCTGTATTCAGAAAACCTGGGTTTGTGATGGAGATGATGACTGTCTAGACAACTCGGATGGAACAGAATTGTACTGAAGCAACATGCCGTGAGGAAGAGTTTCAGTGTGGTTCCCGTCGCTGCATCCCAAATACGTTCAAGTGTGATTCAGACAATGACTGTGGGGACTTCTCTGATGAGACAGGGTGTGTTAATGTTACCTGTGAGACCTCATACTTCCAGTGTGACAACGGTCGTTGTATACCCATGAATTGGGAGTGTGACCCTGAAAATGATTGTGGGGACAGCTCAGATGAGACTTCTGTGCCAACAAGACTTGTTCATATTTCCAATTTACTTGTCCAAGCACTGGAGCTTGTATACCCCAGACTTGGGTATGTGATGGTGACAATGACTGTTATGACAACAAAGATGAAGAAGGGTGCCCACCCATTGCATGCACACCTGCTCAGTTTATATGCAATAATCAGAATCAGTGCATTCATGAGTCATATAAATGTGATGGTATCCCTGACTGTGATGATTCTTCTGATGAGTTGGGCTGCCCTCGTGTGGGTCCAGATTGCAATGCCGAGAATCAATTTAGGTGTGAACAATCAGGAATCTGTATTCCAAAGAGCTGGAAATGTGACTGTGAAGACGAGTCTGATGAACCAGAGTCTTGTGGAAAGGTACATAATACTAGATTACTTTGTTATTTTAATAGCTGTTTACTTTCAACTTCAGTGTTTCAATTTGGTGATACTGTAGCTACAGCATCTCCCAAGTTTGATATTTTACTTCTCAGTGATGTGAAGAGTAGTAATATACACTGTACTTCTTAACTCCATTAAGTAATAACTGCATTATGCTGTGTGTCTTGATGGATCAATTTTTTTATTGTCAAAATCACGCTTCTCTTTTGGCTAGGATCAATCATAATTCTTAATTGTAACATCACATTCTACATTATCTTGTGTGCACTCATAAATGTCATGGGAAGGAGCCCAACTAACTGCTGTGGTGCCTATTTTACAACCCTCACTCACTTGTTATGCTACCCCAACCAGTTATACTGTTTCACTGTTTCAGTTTCTTATATACGAACTCACTTCCGCAATTTATATCCCACAACCATTATAAAATATACCTGTAGTTTATTTAATATTAACACTGTACACTGATATTGGGAGTGAATTTTTTAATAATCATTGTTACTTAAACGATTGAAGTCTTCTGCATAAAGAAATTGTAAGAGGGTTAACTGTTTATCTCATTTGTAGGTGACCTGCCTGAATACCCACTTCCAATGCAACAATACTAGATGTATCTTCCACTCCTGGCTGTGTGATGGTGAAGAGGACTGTAGGGATCGCTCAGATGAAACCAATCCAGAAGCATGTGGGAAGCCAGGTTTCAGGTGGGTCAAATTTGGGAATGGTATCTGTAAAGATGATGGTGATACTGTAAAATGTATCATAGTTTTGTTGCTTAACACGTAAACTGTGATAAGTCTTGCTTGAGTCTCTGCTAGTGAACTTCGATCAGCCTCACATATGCGAGATATTTGTTCAGGTTCATAAATCGTGCTAATTGGGGTAGGTGGTTGAAAATTGGGTGATAAATTGCCCAAAGATGCCACCTTTCAATACTACCCACCACCACCACCAGAGTTACTTACCAGGTCAGAAGGTATGCACATTAATTAATACAAGAAAAGTAGCCCAATTTTTAAGGGTGAAATTAGTCCAAGGTTAGCAGACGTATCAACTGCTACGTTAATATTATTTAAGTTTTATATCATATTCTCTGCAGGTGTGGGTCAGAACAGTGGCAGTGTGAAAATATCAACCACTGCATCAATATTACCCAAGTATGTGACGGCAAGAGAGACTGTCCTAATGGTGTAGACAAGGGACCAGGTTGTTCTTAAAAGGATTGTGAGGGCAGCATGGCTCTTCAATGTTCAGTCAAATACATCCAAACTCCCATTGTAAGTACTGTTCAGTATCTATAAAATGAAAAGTGCCTATTCCAAAATACTGTAGTAATAATAGAATTGACAACTTGTGGGAGTCATCATCTTATTTATTGTAGTACAGTGCTGTACTGCAAAATGTTATTTTTTCATCACAGAGGAGCCATAGCATATAGTTCATAATGCTACACAAACCTTTGCGCAGTGGCAATATCGTAACCAATGAGGTTGAGGTGGTTGCTGCTGCGGATTTGCTACCGTTAGTATTGGGAGAAGTAGTCACCTCGGTGACCTACCCTTTCTCAGGAAGGGTAGGTAAGCCTTACCCTGCCTCCACGTGGCAACCTCGGGTAACACCTCCATTGTTTTTATCATTTTTTTATAAAGCAGGAGGTGAAGCGAAAGGGGGAGGCAGTGTGGGGGATTAAAGTTTAGTTTCCCCCACATATAGGTTTTAGTAATTGTATATCAATAGTGGTGTTCCTCAGGGTTCTGTTCTATCACCCACCCTCTTTCTTTTGTTCATTAATGACCTTCTTAACTGTACCTCTTCCCCTATCCACTCCTATGCTGATGATTCCACACTACACTACTCCACTCATTTTGACAACCGTCCATCCCAGCAGCTCCTCTCCACATCACGTGATGATGCAGTAGCACGCCTGACTTCTGATCTTTCCCTCATCTCTAACTGGGGCAGAGAGAACCTTGTTGTTTTCAATGCCTCAAAAACACAGTTCCTTCATCTTTCAACTCGTACTAATCTTCCTGATGTCTATCCCCTCTCCTTTAACGATACACAACTTGACCTTTCCTCTTCTCTTAATATTCTTGGAGTCTCTTTCTCTCATAATCTCTCCTGGAGAGATCACATTACCTCTCTGACTAAAATCGCCTCAAAGAAGTTAGGTGTGGTGCGCAGATTCCGTGAATATTTCACCCCCACACAGTTACTGTCTCTGTACAGGGGTCTCATCCGCCCCTGTATGGAGTATGGCTCTCATGTGTGGGGGGGATCAACCTTCACAACACTACTGGACAAGGTGGAATCAAAGGCCTTTCGTCTCATCAACTCTCCTCCTCTTACTGATTCACTACAACCTCTCTCTCTTCGCCGCAGTGTTGCATCACTTTCTCTCTTCTATCGCTATTACACAGGACATTGCTCTTCTGAACTCTCTCAATGTATGCTTCCTCCCCTCAGGAGAACATGCAACACTCGTCAAGCCTCTCGTTCTCACCCCTTTTCTGTCCAACTCCCTCATGCAAGAGTTAACCGGTACTCTCAGTCTTTCATATACACAACTGGTCAACTCTGGAACACTCTACCTTCATCCATCTTTCCACCTTACTACGACTTATGTACCTTCAAACGCAATATGTCAGGGCATCTCGAACGAAATTGGACATGATTTTGGACCACTCTCTCACTGTACTATGTAGATGAGGATGGTAAGCGGGCCTGTGGCCTTTGTCCTCATCTTTGTTAATATATATAAAAAAAAAAAAAAATATATATCCTTTTTGGTTTTTATCATTTTTTTTTAACATCTTTTATTATATTTGACACTGGTGTGACTTTTTGTTTTTATTGCTGATGGCCCGTGTCCGTCCGGGAATGAGCGCTGCATTGGCCTTGCCAGCCATCAGCGGCCCCCCAGTGGGGGAGTGGATAGTTATGGCTGCAGGCGGGGGGGGGTCTCCGGGTTTCACTGTGGGGAGAAGGGGGAAGGGGGAGTGCTTGAGAGAGGTAGCAGTGAATGTGAATGGGATAGGTGAAAGGATGAAGAGGCGTGAAATAATTGAATGTTTTAAGAATAGAGAAGTGGATGTAATGGGAGTGACTGAAACACACGTGAAAGGCTGGGGAGTGGAGAATTGTGAGGCTGGAGGAGAGAGTGTGTTGTGGGATGGAATGGAGGGAGGTGTAGTGTGGACAGGAATGGATGAGAAGTGTAAAGGAAGAGGGAGGGAGGGGTTTGTCCGAGGGTATGGAAGGGAGTAGATGGACATGGATGGTGTGGGACCAGAGTGGCATGGATGACAGGCAAGATTGGTTTGAGTAAGTATGCATGGGTGTTTGCGTATGCACCTGTGAATGAGAGGAGTAAGGCAGGGAGAGAGAAAATGAGAGAGTTTTGGGAGAAACTGAATGGGTGTCTGAGGAAGTTTGAGAGTGGAAGGAAGATTGTAATGATGGGTGATATGAATGGGAAAGTAGGAAATGAGAAAGTAGGAAGCATTGTTGGTAAGTGGGGTGTGGAAGGAGTGAATGAGAATGGTGAGTATCTGGTGGATGTCTGTGCTGAGAGGGGGTTGTTCTTAGCCAACACCTTCTTTCAGCACAAGATGATCCACCGGTATACATGGAGGAGAAGGGATGATAGAGGAGAACAAAAGAGTTTAATTGATTATATAGCAGTGGATGAGAGATTACGGAAGGATGTGATGGATGCAAAGGTAGTGAGAGGAATGGTACAGTGTTCGGACCATTTTGCTGTAATGGTAAAGCTGAAAGTCAGGGTTAAGTGGGAATACTGTAGGAGGGAGGAAGGGGAGAACAAGCAGCAGGTGGCAAGTGGAAGATTGAATGATGTTGAGTACAGAGAGGTTTATAAGAGGAGGGTGGGTGAGGTGCTGGAGGATGCAAGGCTGAGTATGGGGGAGGGAGTGGGAGTGAATGATGTGTATGAGATGTTTAAGAATATAGTGATGAAGACAGCAGCAGGGGTTGTGGGTTATAAGACACAGAAGAGGGGCAAGAAAGGGAGTGCAAGTGTGGTCGGAAGAAGTGAAAGATGCTGTAGATGAGAAAAGGAAGGCGTATAGGAGAACATTGCAGAGGAATGTGTCTGAAGAAGTGAGAGAGAGATGGAAGAGAGATTATAATGTATGTAAGAGACAAGTGAAGAGGATGGTGAGTGAGAGTAAAAGGAGAGTGGATGAGGAATTTCGTAGGAAACTGAGTGAAAAGTGTAAAGAGAACAAGAAATTATTCTGGAAGGAGGTAAAAGAAGAGAGAGGAGAAGGAAAGTCTGGTAGCGTGAGAATGAAGAGAGAGGATGGAGTTACTGTGAGTAGAAGTGAGGAAGTGAGAGAAGTGTGGAAGAGACATTTTGATGGTCTGATGAATGAAAGGACGGGAGAGGAGGCGGTGGTGACATGCATGGGGATGGAGGCAGGTGGTAGACGACAGGATACAGGGAGAAGTAGGAAGGGAAGAAGTTAGGAAAGCAATAGGAAAGTTGAAGATGGGAAAGGCACCAGGGGTAGATGGGATAACTGCTGAAATGTTAAAGTGTGAGGGAGAGGTAGTGGTAGAGTGGATGTTGCGTATATGCACATTAGCATGGAGACAGGGAGAGGTACCAGAGGATTGGAGGAGGGCTATAATTGTACCGTTGTATAAGGGAAAGGGGAGTAAGGAGGAGTGCGGTAGCTATAGGGGAATCTATCTATCTATCTATAGCTCTGACGCCTCGTTCCCTCCGGGAACTCCCCCGAAGGGGGTGGCCACGGCAGAAAAGTCTCCAGTCTTCCCTGTTCAAACACTCCTTCCTTACCTGGTCAAGCCCTCCCCTCCCCCTCATGTTTCTCTCCTTTACATACTCTTGCACTCTGTTCTGCCATCTTACTGGTGGTCTGCCTCTCACACCACTTCCCACAACTTCACTTCCATACACCTTCTTTACAAACTCCTCACCTTGCATTCTCTCCACATGTCCAAACCACCTCAAAGTATTACGTTTCACTCTCTCAACCACTCCACACTCAATACCAATTGCCTTCTCACTCATACCACATCTCTCATACACACTCTCATTACTTTCTCCATCCCACCTTGTCAGTCCACATGCACCTCTCAAGTAACTCATTTCCACAGCACCTATTCTTGACTGATGAGCCCTACTCCATGTCCATGTCTCCGACGCATATGTCAGTGTTGGCAAGATTATACTATTTCGCAGTCCCCTTTTCACTTCCATACTCACACTTCTACCTTTCATTATCCTCCCCAGTGATCCTAGATAAGCCTTCTTAGTGTACCGGGGAAGGTGTATGGGAAGGTTTTAACTGAGAGACTTATGGAAGCAACAGAGAGTAAAGTTAGTGAGGAGCAGGGAGGGTTTAGAAAGGGTAGAGGATGTGTGGACCAAATATTTGCATTAAAATCAATACTGTAGTAGAGAAATATATTGGGAAAGGTAGGAAGTTGTATGCTGCCTTCATGGACTTGGAGAAGGCATACGATAGGGTTGATAGGAGAGCTATGTCAGAGGTGTTGAGAATATATGGTGTTGGGGGGTCTTTGCTAAAAGGCATTGAGGCTTTTTATGCAGAGGCAACAGCATGTGTGCAGGTAGAGGGTGATCTGAGTGAGAGTTTTAATATTAAGGTAGGGCTGAGGCAGGGATGTGTTGTCACCATGGCTGTTCAATATATATATGGATGGTTGTATGAGAGAGATGGAAGCTAAAGTGAATGGTATAGGGGTGAAATTGAGGCTGAATGAAGCAAATTGGTCCTTGGTGGCAAGTCTGTTTGCGGATGACACTGTGTTGATGGCTGAGAGTGAAAGGGACTTACAGAGAGTGGTAGATGAATTTCAGTCTGTGTGTAAACGAAGGAAACTGAAGGTGAATGTTGGAAAAAGTAAAGTGATGGTGTTTGAGAGAGCAGAAACTGAAGTGATTGACTTTGCTACACCGTACAGAGTGGAAGTACCAACTGGGACTAAGTGTGAGATAACCCTGAGGGGTGAGAGGATGGAGGAAGTGAAGGAGTTTAAGTACCTGGGGACAGTTATGTATAAACATGGAAGTATGGAAGGAGAAATTAGGGAGAGAGCAGTGAAGGGTAGACAGGTCATGGGATCATTGAGAAGGATTATGAAAGGTAGAAGTGTGAGTATGGAGGTGTAGAGGGGACTGAGGAACAGTATAATCCTGCCAACACTGACATATGCATCAGAGACATGGACATGGAGTAAGGCTCATCAGTCTCGGATAGGTGCTGTGGAAATGGGCTACTTGAGAGGAGCATGTGGGTTGTCTAGGTGGGATGGAGAAAGTAATGAGAGTGTGTACGAGAGATGTGGTATGAGTGAGAAGGCAATTGGTATTGAGTGTGGAGTGGTTGAGAGAGTGAAGCGTAATACATTAAGATGGTTTGGATATGTAGAGAGAATGCAAGGTGAAGAGTTTGTAAAGAAAGTCTATGGAAGTGAAGTTGTGGGCTGTGGTGTGAGAGGCAGACCACCAGTTAAATGGCAGAATAGAGTGGAAGAGTATGTAAAGGAGAGAAACGTAAGGGTCAGAGGAGGGTTTGAGCAAGTAAGGAGGGAGTGTTGGAACAGGGAAAACTGGAGACACTTCTGCTGTGGCCACCCCCTTGGAGGGAGTTCCCGGAGGGAACGAGGCGTCAGAGCTATAGATAGCTACACAAACCCCTTGTGAGGGGGAGGGCAAATTGGTAGCACTAGTTGAACTTTCTTGAGCAAGGAGGGGTGGCCCCTTTGCAGTGGGTAAGCAACCCCACCTATAGATGGGGTAATCCAAGGTGGGATTGAGGCAGCAACACTAATTAGAATGGAGGATTTCTAACCAGAAATTCAGAACCATGCTTATAAAAAAAATATTGCGGACATAATACAAATTAAATTCAGAGAATTAAAATTACCGCCAGAGTCCTGTTATTATTTTTTGCATCATATTCATTGTTAAAAATCTGGTAGACAGTTTTTATTGGAACACAAGATTTAAGTACCATAATAAAAACTCTTCATAGGTTAGGTTAAAAGCAAAGTGTTTCAATGTCTCCAAAAGTATGTTTATTTTTTGTACAGGGTATTTATTATTATTATTATTATTATTATGCAGAAAAATTAATTATTTATATGCTCAATGATTCTCCTCAGGGTCGTCAGTGTGTATGTAAAGTGGGGGAGAAATTGTGAAGCTGCAGTGACACTGAGTGTGAAGACATTGATGAATGTATACCACCTGGTATTTACTCCCAGAAGTGTACCAATGGCAAAGGCTTCTACAGGTGTTCTTGTTCTGAGGGATACACACTTGATACTGTACTGATAAAAAACCTGCAAGGCTGCAAGTAAGTTTATCTCAAGTACAGTTGCTCAAAAAGGTATCTGACAAGATGGGTGCAGTTGTCTGGGAAACATTATTACAACTTTGGATTTATATGACATAATGTTAATGGGGAATTTTCTAAACTGGTGGTTGCCACCAGGTGGCATCACAATTGGCGGTTCATCGCGCACACAAGCAAAATAAAATATTCCTTCAGAGTCATTCTATACACAAAAAAAATGCATCGAGCTTAAATGATACATATTTCTACACAATTCTTTCTAAGTAGTAAAACACAGGTAAAATAGTACTATTCGTGATCGAAAGGAGTTAAGTTGATTTTCTGGTGAAATTTGGCATTCAGATTATTTGGCCATCTCGGGATTACCAAACAGATACACCATTGATTGGAAACATAGTAAATGAAAATACAATAAACATAAAAAGAACATGCAGGTGATAGTTAAAACTCCGAATTACATAGATCAACTTCCTGGTTTATTGAAATACAGTAGAACCTCGTTTATCCGGCACGCTCGGGGGAGAGCGTATGCCGGATAACCCGTTTTGCCGATGTTGTGAGAGTTACTCTTATAGAAATGCCAAAACCCTAATAAATACACCCTATCTTATCAAACACGGTGGTGTATAATATGCGGCACTCGACAGAGGGTTATGGCGGTAAACATTTGACTCGGTAGTACAGTACTCCCTTGTTATCAACGGGGGTTAGGTTCTTAAGATGGCCGTCGATAATAAAATCCCTCGATACCACATTAGAGTATAAAAAAAATTTCCTTTACACATAAACATAACATATTAAAGTACTGTACAATATGTATATTATATATACAGTTGGACCTCCAAATACAGATATGGAAAAAGATTATCAGAAAATCAGAGATATCCGAGGGCTTAAATTTGATGCGTATGACTGACTGTCTGTCTGTACACCCACTCTCAAAATTACGTGTGCTTTCACTCGTATCTCTGGTTCCCATACACAGCTAGTGACTAAAAATAACTCTAAACTTGAGCCCAAAGTATGGAAAATGAATGATTTTAAAGGTTGTTCATTCTAAAAGGTTAGACCTAATAGCGTGTGTGTAGTGCGTGACGAGTTGACAAGTTCAGTTATCACCAATAATTCATGAGTTTCTACTCATACAATCACATTTCCTACCCCCTTCCCCCCCTACCCTCCTTCCCCCCCTTACCCTCAGTCTCCATTCACCCTAGCTCAAGGTCAAAGGAATATAGGCCTAGCCTTGTCACTCGCTCGTTTTTAGTAATTACGAGTTATTAACCACCAGCTTCAACACTCAGTCATGTCAGGTGGTACATTTACAAAAAGGAAGGTCATATCCTTCCATATCAAGGAAGGTAGGTTTTTCTCGAACAGAGAAAGAAGGAAACACCAGAATATGCTCAATAAAATGTAAACAAACGATATCACACTATCTCCCCCCCTTCCCCCCTACCACCTCCACCACCACCACGCATGCTGACGACTCATTTCATTCATGAGTTGTCTGCGAAAACCTTAATACAAATTGTTATATGCATTTAATATGCTTAATACGAATTGTAACTGTATTTATTCATGATTTTATTCATTTTTTAACCATTATTTGGCCTGGGTCGATCGGTGCCGTTGTTATGAGGGTGCCGTTGTTATGAATGCCGGATAAACGAGGTTCTACTGTACATATTTCAATTGAGAATAGGCAACTCGAATGTACTGGCAAAGTAGTCGAATCATGGAGGGAATCAAAACAAAACAAACATGTCTATTAACACATTGAGGGACACAACACGATAATGGAATGGTTGATAAAGTTGATTGTTGAGGTCTTGAGAGTGAGGACTCTCAGTCTCAGATGTTTGTTTTGGTTCCAACTCGCTGAGTCTCACTCGGTTACTTTTGCCTTGTCGCTCACTTGGTGAAGGAGATGCTAATATCTCCACAAAAATAACTATATCTATATATTACCATGTTACTGGGTATGTTACGTCATAATATGTAGTACAGTCTTAATCATATTTATTTGTATTGTCCAAATAAATAGATTTTAGCCTTGGCATATGCCTTACTTTAAATATCAACAGCAGAAAGTTGATAATCACGAAACAAAAATATCTAATTTAACCAACTTATCTCAAAATTATCCATACAGGGTATTAAAAAGTCGATGCAGGATTTCGAAAGTATCATAATGATCAAGGTTCTATGCATTTGTATGCTAATGGGATTTTAAAAAACAATATTTTAGCTCATGTCGCATGAACTGACTGCACAGCAGAGACATCTAGCGGATTAGTTCCAGAAATTTCCCATTGTACAGTACTCATTTCAACACCTGAGCTTCATTCTTTTGTCTGAATGTGGCGTGCAGTGAATGACTGGTACAGTATATCAGATCTTGCCCTTATATGTCTATGTGATAATTTTGGTAATGTCGATTGCCAAATGCATTCATAGATAATTGGTCCTGAACAGTAGAAATATACTGTACAGTAGAATAAAAATGACTATTGTGGATTTTCTGTTTGTCCTCAATGATCATGGCACTACTGTATAGTTCTTCCTCTGCTTAGCAGTCTTAAATCTTGAAAAATTTGGGTGTGCTGATTTATACACTTCTATTTTCCGATCATTCTCTGGCCTACTTAGTAATCAGCAATCACTGCAGCATCCTGACTGCTGATCTGAACCAGAGTAGCCTTGAAAGAGTGCCAGTACTTGTAGAAAATGTTGTGGCAACAACTTCAGATATGAAAAGTGGTACTTTGTTTTGGTCAGATATGAAAGTTAAGCAGATTGCCAAGCTAGAAAAGGGAGGTCAGCCAGAAGTGGTTAAGTCTTAAAGTAAATTTCAAGTACACTCGACAGTACTGCCGCATGTTACAGGGGCTCACACATATTAATTAAGAGATGTAGCACCACTGTGATTATTTAGCTCAAAACAAACCACGTGTGTGAGATGGAGTATCCTCGATACACTTACACATGAAGTGAACATTGATGAATATGGAATTGAATCACTTAAATCTTTTGAACATGTGAGCCCCTGTACCATACGGCAGTGCTGGCAACTGTACATAGTCAATAGCTGAAATGTAGATGAAAACACTTTTTGAGAAGAGGCCTTTACATATTAACACAGCTGTTTGCTGATGTTTCTTTAGGTAATGAAATATGTTATCGATGAAGGCACAGTACTGTACTTTGTCAGCTTGTGTTATCATTTACATGTTTTAAATTTTTATAAAGTCCCAGAGAAAAGAATGGTCTCTAAACCTTTTCAGATTACTGTCTTCTATAAATTGGAGGATATGGAGCAAAATGAGCATGATCTGATCTGAGAGGAGTTTGGTATTATCAGCTAATTTTTTTCTATTTCCAATACTGCAAGATGAGACTGTAGTACCTGTATTATATTTATTTTTATTTTATATAATTTCTAGCTGGTTGGAAGTGGATTAGATCTGGTTGAAGGATTGGCTTATGACTGGATCACTGGGTAGACTCTGGGCTCAATGCCATGGAAGTGTCTAGAAGGAATGGCTCAGGACGTACAGTATGGTCCTTCTCAACAAGAACATATCACAGCCAAGAGGACTCTCCATTGATCCATTCCAAGGGTGAGTGTAACAGTGCATTCTTGCAAATGTGTCATGTATTGTATAAATGTATTAGAGTGAGCTAAAAATATCTAACATTCCATATCAACTTTGTATTTCTAAATCTGTATATCAGATCATTCTTCTACTATCCATGGTGAAAAGGCAGGTGTAGGAGATGGAAGTTCTGGTGAACAGAATATGCAACATGAAGCCATTATATACAAGTCATCAACATCAATACCACCCATCCCTTTTTTCAAGGGATGAGGGGCTCCAGAGTCACAGATGATAAACTGAAATCAAAATACAGAAATAAGGGACAGAAATACACAGTAGATATGAGGTATACTGTACTCACATGCACTTCCCCTTTCTAGTCCACAAAATTCTCAGCTCCTTCCACAAGTTCTTACATTCAATACCAAGTTCCTTCACCTACTTAGCCTTGACGAGAAAAGAGCCATTCCATGAACTGTGAAGTTAATATTGAGTTGCCAGTCTGAGCATATACTCCCATGCTTGCCTGTCATTTTCAAGTTCTTCTGCCTTATCCATTCTTAATTCTTACACAATTATAAACCATACCGTATCAAGTTCTCCCTTTCTTCTATGCCCCTCACAATAATTACTATTATGATCTTTTTATTGTCCATTCTTTCACTTGCCCATACCATGTTGGAACACTTTCATCTACTCTTTGATAAAGTTATTTGCTCACACTTCACTTTTCATAGATATCAATATTTTTCACCCTGTCAGTTTTCAGACTCTAAACACACTTCTCACCATATCGATCTTTACTGTTCTTACTCCTGATTTACCCACATTTACCTTTCAACACATCTGCAAAACTTGACACTTATCTTAATAGTTTTCTCTCACAACTGACCAATACTGTAACTCTGTATAATTTGCATATATCAATTTCAACACCATACGGTAGCCCAATCTCAGGTCTCTACACACCTAAGTAATGTAAATATGGGACATGGTTATCTTTTGTGTACTACTACTAATCTATGTACAGTACTGTACAATCCTAATTATCCATACATCGTACAATAATACTAAATATAACTTTTACAGGGCTCGTTGGCTATTCCCAAACAAGAGAATATATTTTGCTGACTCCAAGCTTGATTATATAGACTTCTGTAACTATGATGGAACTGGATGGTAACAGGTATATACAAATACAGTACTGTACTATATCAATCTATAGCTCTGACGCCTCGTTCCCTCCGGGAACTCCCCCAAAGGGGGTGGCCACAGCAGAAAAGTCTCCAGTCTTCCCTGTTCAAACACTCCCTCCCTACTTGGTCAAGCCCTCCCCTCCCCCTCATGTTTCTCTCCTTTACATACTCTTCCACTCTGTACAGTACTGTACTAGTGTTCTATACTGTATAGGCCAATATGTAGTTGTAGTGTATTACCCCTTGTAATTTATTAAATATAGGTACAGTTTTTTACTTTGAAAATTGATTACAAAACAGTTTCACAGTATGTAAGATTATTCAACTTCACTATACATTATGTAATCATCGTAATGAATATTAAATATCTTCATCCTTGTCAACCAACTGGAATGTGTTCAATATACCTTACCATATACATGATAAATTTTATCATAGCCCTCAAATCCAGTGGCCTAGAAATATTTGTAACATCCTTACCCTTTCTGTATGAGTCATGTCATAGTGAAATTGATGTTAGTGATCTTGTACTTTCTTACTTGTTTTTCCATGATTATATTAAGTTATGTGTTTGGTAAAGGGATTGCTCTTTTGCCTTGACAGCTCTTGGATTACTCCTAAGCATTGACTTTGCCCTCAGTATTCCACATAAGGCATTAAAAACCTTTCTTCTGGTCTCAGGTTCTTACTGGGAGCCACTACTTGCTGCATCCACATTCCCTCTCCATCTTTGAGGACAATGTTTACTGGACTGACCGTCAGCTGAATCGGGTCTTCTCTGCTCACAAATTCCAGGGAGACAGTGAAACAGTTGTGTTTCACTTGGTCTCCCAGCCTCTCAGCATACATGTTCATCATCCAGTGCTACAAGTAAGAAGCTTATAATGTGAATGAATGAGTTTATGAGTGGTAAGATGAGTGGCTAGATAATGGGAAGGGTGTAGCCATGGAAGTGAACATTCTATTGGAGAGAGGGCATGAAGGAGTATAGGAATGATTGAAGGAGCAGAGATCTTGTTGTTGTTGTTCTTCTGAGGCAGAATGACCTCTTGCCCCACAGACCCCCGATACATTCTGGTCATAGTGTAAAAACAAATTAGAATAAAGGAGGGGCTGGCCCTATATGCCTGGGCTATCAAAGCACATCCCAGGAAGATGGGACCAGATCTTACTGAACCAGGGAGTCTAGGGGCCTCCGCCCACCAGGGAGATTGAGGGGAAGGTCTTTGATCCCACAGCCAGTGCTGTGGGCCCAAGTCCACGTTACCACAAGAGCTACAAGTGGGACCGTACCTTCCATCAGACCAGTCCTGAAGAGACCATAAAGGGGGAGGGAGTTTACATTGCTGCATGTAAAGGGAAATGCACCCCCGTGTGCTGGCAGTCCACACAGTCGTGGAAGAAAAAAATTAGAGAAAAAAAAAGAGCCTCCCGTTGCAGTACACTTCACTTGGATTTTAATTCATGTCTCATCAAATCCACTAGAAAGTGATCTGATCATACAACAATTTTTATTGTAGCCCTGTGGGGAATGGCTAGTATTCACAGAGAATAAAGTCAGCCCCTTTGGGCTAGCAAAGATCTTGTAGAAGGTTATAGTGACCTTCTCCCATGATCCTTCAGTTTTATGGAGTTCCTAGGAGAGAGCATGATACCAGCATACTGTATGTTACAGGGACATTGTATGTAGACTAAATGCTATTAATTTATTTTGTATTATGGATAAATGATTTAAGTTTTCTCCTTATGATAATACTGTAATGCTTTGATTACAATGTAGCAATTCTTCTCCAGCCTAGTGAAACCAACCCCTGTGCCTCCAATCCCTGTGTTCATATCTGCCTCCTGAACCACCCAACTGTATATACAGTATACATGCCTCTGTTAACCAACCCCTGTGCCTCCAATCCCTGTGCTCACATCTGCCTCCTGAACCACCCAACTGGATATACAGTCGTGGTCAATAATAATCATCCACATATGGGTATCTTAAACAATTTACTGTCTAATGTTTTCATGTTCATATATGATGTTATTGTTTTAAGTAGTGCATAGCTGCTTGTAGTAAATTAAAAGATGGTGCTTCTTTATGGTTTTTCTTTACATCGTACAGCTATCCACAGTGGCGGATTTAGGGGGGGGCCGAGTAGGCCATGGCCTAGGGACCCGCGCCTGTGGGGCCCCACACCTGTGAGGCCCCGCGAAATACAACCAAGGACTCCATAGAAAAATCAAGTTGAACCAGACATGCTTCAATAAATTGAATATTACTTAAAAAGTTAATTTATTTTAACGCTTCGCTCATCCATTGATTTGAGGGCCCCGCAAGGTCACCGGGCCTAGGGCCCCGCACAACCTAAGTCCGCCCCTGGCTATCCATGTACAGTTTTGTAAGATAAATTGCAAGAACATGAACCAAGAAGTACTGCTTGCGTTCTTTTGGAGGTATAACTCATTGTAGCACTTGTTATTTAGACGACTTAGTATACTAGCCTTGTTATTATTCTACTTTCTGTATGTTTTTGTTTCATATTTTAGAGGAGACACCATAACCTGATGGTGATGAAAGGTGGTCAGATTATTGACATCTCCCTCAAGTCTGAGGAGCTAAAGGCTTCCAGGTTCCTGACTCCCATCATTGGTGTTGAGAATGGACTTCAGCTGGACTATGACCGAAACAAGGAGTGCATATTCTAATTTGAAGCAGTCACCAAGGATAGCGAAAATGTACGTACAGTTACTCGGATAATTATTTGTCTGGAGGGCCATGAGAAAATATTATAGTTCTCACTGTACAGTATCTAGTAAAACCTGTGTAGTGACAACTTACCAGAGATCTGGAGGAGAGTTCACTCTGGCGTGAACGTCGACAAGGCAAAGATATTTTTTTCATTTATCATTGTGGATTTTCTTCGCCTTTATCAGAGTTATTTATCAGCAAAGTAATCTTTGGCTCTAAAGTTGTAGGCCTACTGCTACTGTACACTACCTGTATATCATAAAAATAAAATTTACTAATGCAGTTTTTATCACCAGGGAACAATTTACACAATGGGTATCGGTCAACGTACTTGGACTTGGGAATATATGGCTCTCCCTACACTATGGCTTGGGATTGGGTGGGCCAAAACTTGTATATTGGAAACCGTG
This sequence comes from Petrolisthes manimaculis, assembly GCA_034508575.1. NCBI lineage: Eukaryota > Metazoa > Arthropoda > Malacostraca > Decapoda > Porcellanidae > Petrolisthes > Petrolisthes manimaculis. The sequence goes on along the minus strand of JAWZYT010001275.1, from coordinate 138,028 downwards.
TGGCCAACAACATCGAGGTACTCAAACTGGATGGCAAGAACAAGTACCAGAGTGTTATTCTGGACAATAATGGCAATATCACTGGAGTAGGAAGTAGTGGATCCAGTTGATGGGTAAGTCACAAATGTTATTTTTAAAGCAAGAGAAAATAGTGTACCTTTTCTGTATATTGAGGTTGATTTTCAGTTAAGAATTACTTTATGATTTCTTTATTACGAGAGGAGAGCCGTAAATATTTTAATGACCAATAATATTGATTTTTGTACACAAGAATGGATAAATGGATCGTATATAACACCTTCTGTGTTTTGAAATATGGTTGGTGTAAAACACAGTGAAATGGAGGTGCAGTAATTCCTTTGTTTTAACACCTGTAGTCCTACTGTACTCTACAATTTAGAACCATGGTTTTTCTAACAAAATTTGGAATACATGTAGTATTGTACATGTAATTTTGATAATAATCCACATTCGGTATTTATTACATATGAGATCCTATCTCATGTAGATGGATGTTCACCTCAAAGGATTGATGCTGGTTTCAGATACCTGTATTGGCTGGATGATGGTGGTATTGCTGTGTCTGCTAAGGTGGGCAAAGTGAGTATGGATGGATCCGAGCCTTCCATACTGTATAATTTTATCAACATGCGTCCACAATTCATCACCATTGACATTGAAGCCAAGCAGTTGTATTGATCAACCAGCAATGAAGCCAAGGTAATATAGTTTTGTATCATATTCCTCTATCTTGTTTCATGTTGTGTTTCACTGATTTAGTCCTGGCATATACAAGCTCTTTTCCTAAGACCATGATGAATTGTTCAGCATTAGCAGAAATAATCTCATCATTATTACCAGAACAATACAGTATTTTCTGGCTAAGTTTCATACATTTGGTGGTGTTGAATCTTTAACTTGTAAACTCAACATTACTTTTCTTTCAGCACTTTTGATTGGTTATATTGAGAAAGATTGTTGTCCAGAAAAGAGCATTCTATCTTTGAGAGGTGATTTGTTGTGTTCTACCTGTTTTGAATTGAAGAAACAGTTTTCCCATGTGTCTCACTTTCTTGGAAATTCTAATGTTTTTCCTGGCTGTTGCCAAGGGTTGACTTTAGACAGACATAAGGAGTTCATTGACTCCCAGACACCAGGACTTAATGTGACCTAAGGTAGAACTGCTTAAATAGTTTTGTGGCAAAGAATCCTGACTATAAAATATACTTTACATTGGACTGGGAGGCTACTGTTACAAAACATAACTACAAACTATGTAGAAGTCTGAATTGTACCACAGTTGGGTATAATTAGTACTGTAGTAGCCTCTTACTGTAATTAGCTGACAAAGTGTTGTTCTTTTATTGTTTATGGTCACATTTAAGGGGAGATTCTTTTGTTGATGAATTGGAAGGTCTTTAATTTCTACAAACTATGCCATGAAACAGATCCTATACTATAGTCTGTTCAAAACTTGTTCCATTTTCCTCTATCTGTCTCTATTTCTATCTATATTTTTCTATCTATCTATCTATCTATTTCTATCTATCTAAACATAAGAGGCCAGCGGAACACAAGTTTTTAACAGACTATAGTAACATTGAGGGACTTGTGTTTTTTGGAATAGTTAGGAGGAATCAGTAGCCTTTCAATTTACCAACAAGAGAATTTTCCCTTAATAATTCAGTAAGAAGGTAAACATTAACAATACTAATTTCCTCGCCTCAAAACTTTGAATAGACCAACCCAGTAAAGTAGTTTAAGGACCATGTGGCTGTATGAGAATTGGAGACTTCACATTCCTCCTGACTATACCATGAAACAAGTTCCTTCCTTATAGTTGGTGTTTAGTGGCAATAATTGAAGGACTTCATTTACCTCTAATTTTCCCTATATGATAGGGTCCTGTAAGTTAGTCTGAATTACAGACTACAGATTTCCCCAGACTGATCCAAGAAACACATTATCAACAATATTATAAAGCTTTGGTTTCTTAGGACTGTTTAGAACTTTAGAGGAATGAATAGTCTCCAGTTCACACACCTTAGATTTCATGTAGCCTTGCCTAAGATGGAATTAAACTTTAGAGGAATGAATAGTCTCCAGTTCACACACTTTAGATTTCATGTAGCCTGAGATGGGAGTAAACTTTAGAGGAATGAATAGTCTTCAGTTCACACACCTTAAATTTCATGTAGCCTGAGATGGGATTAAAATTGTTGACAAGTTGGAGACTGCACATTCCTCCAAACTACAGTTTGCCACAACGCAGACCTACTTACTTGTAAACAGTCTGTTTTGTGGCATAGTTTGAAGGACTAATCTCCAATGTTGTCTACAGTATATCCTTCATGTCCAATTCTATGCCACAAGATGGTGGGAAGTGTAGAGATATTCAGTCAAGTGTTTATTAGGTGCAACATTAATCCAGTGTGATTATTGATGTTTATTGAATCCTGATACAGTAAATATGAAGATATGGAAAGACGGTATAGTGCTGTTTCTTAAGGGACCCTGTGATGTACGTAGTCAGAAACTTGAAGATAAAAGAGTCCTTCAAATATTGTCAAGAAACATCACCTACAGTATATGGAAGGAGCTTTGTTTGCTGGCATAGTCAGAAGCCTCTAATTTTTGTACACGATTACAGGGTCCTTAACTTCAGTCTTCATTTATCAGGTATTAAGGGGAGATTATTTTGTTGGTACATTGGAAGGTCTCCGATTCCTCCAAACAGATCGCCTATTACTGTAGTAACATTAAGGTAATCTGTTCCATGGTATAGTTTGAAGGAATCAGTAGCCTTCCAATTTACCAAAAAGAATCTATCTCCCCTTAAATAAACAAATGAAAGCGAAACATATCACCTCAATGTTACCAATAAGAGATCTGTTTCAAGACATAATTTGGATGATTCTGCAGCCCTCCAACAAAAACATATTTCTTAAGTTTGTGTTAGTGGGGTGACTTTCTTGGGAGGTCTGTAATTGAAGTCTTCCTTTAATTTTAATCTGACCATTTTCTATGATTTTGCCACTGGAAATAATGAATGACCCTGTGATCATGTATGAAGATTGCAGGCTGCCGATTCCTTCTAACTATACACAAAACAAGCTCCTTCCATATAAGTGGTGTTTTGTGGCAATATTTGAAGGGCTCCTTAACCTCCAATTTTCTGACTAAACACAGGGTCCCTTAATTTTGTACAGGAGAGAATTTATGTAAACCCTACACCCTTATTACTTTAGTCTTGTGGCTGGAAGGTAAATTTGAAGGACAGTTGATTAAGTAATTGTTTTCTTATAACTTTCAGGTGTTAAAAGGAATTTGTTTTTGTAGGTTTTATGTAGCCTGTGACTCTTGCAAGGCCCTGAGATTATTGGGTGTCACACCAGATGTGACAGTGGAGCTTCATGGTGATGTTGGTACCATAGCCTCTCTTCTGCCTCACTAGATGACGACACCTTATATATACACGTCACTATCAGGGGAGAGCAGCTACACAGTCACTCACAGCATCTTGGAATATGGTCTGGCATCTTCTACGATGTAGGGGGGTATTTTCTTGACGTGTCGATGTAGCCAGGATAATTGACGAACAGCTGGACCCAGTTCTCTGAAATTCGAACCAGGGTCCTTCACAGCCGTCTCTTTATCCACTCTGCCACCGCCTCTGGTGTAAGTAAGGAGAGAATACTCTTCACTTTTAATTATCCCTTGTATTATTATTACATTAAAAATGTATGGTTTTCTCGATAGTTTCCTCTTCCAGCATTTTCTTGTTTCCTCTTGTAACATAACACCTGTAGAGAAAAAATGGATATGATAATTCTCATCAAATAACCTTTAAGGAGGCAAGGGTTATATTAAAATTAAACTGGTGTAACATTGGAGCCCAAGATGCTGTTAGCACTTACTCCATGGAAGCTACAAGTTTCACAAAACAGACCTTCAGTAGGCATGCTGTTTTATAGTACTGTACTGTACAGGTTGGAAGACTTTGTAGCCTCTAAAGCAACAACAATTACCTTAAGACACATCCAATTTTACTCCAGTTTAAGGGAGTTATACAATGTTGGCAAACACAGAGACAAAAATTCCTCAACTATTATATAGTCCAAGCAACAGACTGCTTTAATTAATTTCATATGACCTGTTGTTCCCTGGTATTAGTTTAAACTTTAGAGGAACCAGTATACTACAATGTGCCAAAAGTGCAATATTACCATTAAGGGGATATTATATTCTCATGATTAATTGGAGGGCTACTGATTCCTCCAACCTATACCATGAAACAGATCCCCATCAAATTAATATTAAGGTTGTCTGTTTCCTGGCATAGTTTGGAGGAATCTGTAGTCCTCCAATCTGACTATAAGAGAGAATCCTCTTAATGTCTCACTCAAAGGTCACTAACAAAACAAATTATATAACCTTCATAATGAAGTTGGACAGTAAGCTTCATTACACAGATCTAATTATTCTAAATTATTCCAAGCAACAGGCCATCATCATTATTGTAATTCATCTGGTGCTGTTTCCTGACATACTCTGAAGGAATCAAAGCACTTCAATGAACCAAAATATATACCATCCCCTTAATGGTGTTAATGTGTGGCCAACTACACCCAATGGTATAGATTTTTGGGATGTTATGCAAGAACATCTGTGGTGTTTACTATGGCATGGTACTGATGCGATGGCTCCATAAACAAACAGAATCATTGTATTGCTACCAATTGTCTGCACCATGAATGTTCTTAAATATAACTCTTTCAGCCATATGCTAACACTAATTGTGAAGACCCCATTTTTTTTGTTCAAGATACATGTACAGTATTAATAAGGTTTATCCCTCTTTCAAACGGTTTTTGTTAAACAATTAAATATTCTCCCAATCCAAATCAAAGTCTTTAATCATAATTATTAGGTTTTAGAAAAATGGAATATGTAAATGCTATAAAACATAAGGGGAGATTTCTCTTGGTAAATTGTGAGGCAACTGATTCCTCCTAACTATACCAGACAACAGACACCCCCAATGGTATTAATAGAGGATCTGTTTCTTAGCATAGTTTGAAGGAATCACAGATCTTCCAACTCAAATGAAGCAGTTAAATAAAGCCAGAATTAAAAGGATGCAAACTAAAATATATAACCTATTTATTGGCCCCGTAAGGGAAGTATTGCCTGTGGTGACGTGGGCAGTACTTTAAGGGTTATGGCATCCCTTCGGCCCCAGCCAATACTTTTCAGTTTTTCAAGTATCCCTCTGTTCCTTCTCTTTCCTTCGTACTTGCTGTCCCACCTCTCTATCACCCTTCCCACTGGTGAGGGCTGGTTCTATCCAGAAATGAGGAATTTGGCATCCTCTACCACACCATGGCCTGTTCTGTCTGTCTCTCTCACTATTTCTCATTCCTTCTGGGTAGCTGACGAGATCGCCTGATTGGGTGGCACAACAAGGAAGACTACAGACAGTGGGTTTGTTGGCTCCAGGGTATATCATCCGTATATATCCATGAGCCAGTAGTCCCCTCGTCTGTTGCCTTCGAAGAAACAGATCTCATTACCTCCCTGGTTCCCTTTGGGGGTCTGAGCATCTGCTATGCTTCAGTCAACCAGACTCGGAACTGCTATGGCAAACAGTCTAGGGAACTACAACAACCACCACCACCACCACTCATTAGCTACCCAGAAGGAATGAGAAATAGTAAGAGACAGATAGAACAGGCCAGGGTGTGGTACAGGATATGCCAGATTCCTCATTTCTGAATAAGAACCAGCCCTCACCAATGTGTGTTGGGTAGTTTACATCAACACATCTTCTCCCAGCCTACAAGGTTGCTATCCTTGCTCTTATAGCCGGGTACCTATTTACTGCTAGGTGACATAGGGGGCTGGGATCTCTTACATGCTGGGCAAGAGTGATAACCGTTACACCATCAGCATCCCCCAGTGATGGTGGTAGTAATAGGTAGGTGAGGAGGAGATGGTGGTGATTCAGTTGTCCCTCATGGTAACATCACACTGCCTGCAAGTAACCAAATAAGATCAATACATTTCTATTCCTACATTACAATCAACCAATTACAAAAATTATACTGGGAGGCAGAAGAAAACTAAAAAATATAAAAAACAAACCTTGTTAATACTTATTCCTTCATTTCAATCATACTATAATACTACAGTATATTACAAAAGTTATACAGGGGGAGGAAGATAACTTAAAAAAAAAAAAAAATATATATATATATATATATATATATATATATATATATATATATATATATATATATATATATATATATATATATACATGTATAAATAAAAAAAATGTATACTGTCCCAAATATTCCAAGCTACAGTATGCTCGAGGTGTCCTAAAGTACAATGATGGTCTCATTCTCTACCACTTATTTCAAGGCCTCACAAATACAAAACAAATATAGAATTACAACTGTGGTACCAAGATTTAAGGGGATAGCATATATTTGGTACTGTACACTGGAGGCTACTGATTCCTCCAAACTATGTCAAGAAACAGACCATCATCATCATTTTCGTTTAACGTCCGTATTTTCCCATTTAGGATTGGGTTGGACGGGCGACGACTGCTCTCCACATCTGTCTATCTTGTACAGTTGGACACACGAATTCGAGGAATAGCCCAAGTGAAAGATGGTCAATTTCTTCCAATATCAAGTTCCTTAGTGCCAAATAGGAGACACCAGAGGCAGAAGTCAGTATTGAGGATGGTAATAAAAAGCAACTACCTGATAATAGACACTGGTTACTCAAATGGGACAAGTATATTTCACCTGGGCTGTAGCACAATTCCTGTGTCCAACTGTACCATATGTTCCTCTATTTCCATTAAATTCATATCCTTCTGACACTATTGTTGCATCATCCAACGTACCCCAGAAGGCTTCTTTTTCTTCCTCCGGCTTACCTACTTGAGGTGCATATACTGAAAATATGTTTGTAACTTTCCTTCCCATGACAATCTCTATCTGTATTATGTTAGCATTTATTCTTTCAACCTTTATCACATCCACCGCTAGCTCCTCTCGTACCAATATACCTACTCCTCCTACTTTCATCTCTTCTCCAGCCCACCAGAGCTTGTAGCATTCCTCTCCACATCCCAACATTTTACTTCCCTCTCCTTTATATTGTACTTCCTGTACACAACAAATGTCTATTTTCCTCCTTTTCAACATTTCCACCACCTCTCTGCTCCTCCCCACCATCGACGCAACGTTCATTGTACCCACCCTCAGATTTATTTTCAGAGGAATGAATAGAGGAAATGACTAATGTACACTGTATTGAGGACACATTAATAATGAACATATGTATACTATACAGTAATCCATTGTTATTACTGTATGTAATGTACTGTATTGAGGACACATTAATAATGAACATATATTATACACAATACAGTAATCCATTGTGTTCCACTGTTGTTAAGAGTGTGTACTGTATTTTTTTTTTTAATATACTCTGACACTGGACATAGGCTTCATGAAGCCCGTTACCGTGGCTCAGGTCAACTGCTGCTCACACACACACACGTCACAACTTCCAAACTGGTACCCAGCCACAGAGAGAGGGAAGTGAGGGTTATTCCCAAATACTGCAGCTGTTATGGTACCAGTGAGGGTGCTTTACGACATTCAGCGACCTTATAGTTAGTGCCTGATACTCAAATCAGAAGAGTAAATATTCTCAGGCCCTCACCTGAGAGGATTGATCTCCTGACCTCTAGGTTATGAGTCCAGAGCACTAACCACTCAGCCACCTCCCCTAATGTTTGGAATGAGTATGTACAGTTATCATTTTTTGTATAGCTGCACACACAAATTTGTAGTATTTCAGCTTTGTCAATACAGAGACAGCGTTTTGCATTAGCGAATAGCAATCAGGGAAGGAAGGGGAGAGCACGATGGATGGGATAAGTGGTAAGGTAAATGACTTAGCAAAATTATTAAGTTTGAGGCCATGATGCATTGTGTTTCACAAATATCTTCCAACAGTTTGATCCGTACGGCAATTTGGCACAGCTTGTTTTACACCCTGCCCAAATTTTTGGCACTATAGTGTACTGTATTGCCAGCCATAGGAGTTGCAACCCAACAACAGGGGGTGCAAGCTAGCCCAATTCTATGTTGGTCCCAAGTCTGGATAAATATGGAGGGTTGGCATCAGAAAGGGTAGTTAGCCAATAAAAACCAAGCCCAAACCATAATGAGCTACAACCAATGAACAGTGAGTCATACCAGGGTGTACCCCACTATAAGTAATGCAAAGAGGCATCACCTGACCTCTGCCAATGTACAAGGGCTACCACGCCATCAGCGAGTGCAACTAAAGAAGTGATGGTAATGCCCGGGTGACCGAAGCCGTTCCCAGGGACTCGCGGCCCCTTGTGGGGGTCGGGTGTTGTGACAGTTTGGCCCCCATAGCTTCCTTCCTTGGCAGCTTTGGGGGTTGGTCCCACGACGTAGACACCGCCACTCCAGGACCTTCTGACATACCAGAAGAGGCTGGATGGAGCCATTGTGGATGCCTATCCAGGATGCAACACAGCACCCCATACTATTAAACACATTGTTGAAGACTGCAATACACACAACCACACTCGCCAACAACACAACATACACTCTCTGAGGGCACTGTGAGAAAGCCCGGTTCAGGCCATGGCCTTCCTCAGGAGATCGGGGCTGCTCAGCCAGACAGCTTGAGGAACTTCAACAACTAAAGAAGTGAGCTCCTATTGTTCTGAGGATGACAACGGTGAATGTTGGAAGCTTGATGGGCCGAGGAAGGGAGGTGGTGAAGCTGATAAAGATGAGGAGGGTGAGCATAGTTTGTGTGCAGGGGTAACAAAGCAAAGGAATTATGAGATGGGTATAAACTTTACTATATTAATGCAACAGTAGAAGAAAAGGAGTTGGAATAGTGGTGTTGCAGGAAATGAAAGAATGTGTGAAGGAAGTAAAAAGAGATCAGTTGATAACAAAAAGGCTATTAGCCTATATGGAGAAAGTGCATTAAATATGGTTAGTGCATATGCACCAGAGGCAGGATCAACGAACGAAGAAAAGGAAGAGTTTTGGAGAAAGATAGAATATGAGATGGAGAAAATTGCTGGCCTTGGATCTGAATGGTGATGTTGGAGCAGAAAATGATGGAATGGAGAGGATACAAAAAGGGCATGGGCTTGGAAATGGAAATGTAGATGGCAAACTAATAATGGATCTGGCTATATCTTTTGACCTGGCAATTGCTAATACTTTCTTTTGTAAGAGGGACGAGCACATCATCACCTATAAAAGGTAATGCCACCCAGATAGACTATCTTATATATAGGAGATCAAATTTGGTTGAGATAAAAGTTATACAAGACCAAGTGACCAAGTGACACCACAACACTGGTTGCTAGTGATGGATGTGTGGCTAGGAAAGAGGAGGTATTGAGAAGAGGTCCAATGAACACCACTGAAAGAGGAAGTGAAGAGTCATGAGTTCAAGACCAAGGTGCTAGACAGGTGAATGTAAATATAGAGGGAATTCAAGACTGGTGGAGAGAGAATGCAGAGACTTTGAGAGGAGTGGCCAGAGAAATATTAGCAGTAATATCTGGAACGCCACATACAACTAGAGATGAATGGTGGTAGAAAGAGGATATAAGTGATGTTATAAAAAGGGAAAAGGAAACAAAGAAGTTGGAACTTAGCAGAACATGTGAGTATAAGATGGAGCACAGAAAGCAAAGAAGTTAGGCAGAAAGTAGTAGCAGTGGCAATGGCTTAGGCTGAGGCCTGTCTTGATCTGTATGAAGACCTAAAAACACCTGAAGGAGAAAAGAGAATATACAGGATAGTAAGGAGTCGGAAAAAATCAACTAAAGATATAAATCATGTGAATCAGATGAAGGATGCAAATGGTGTTGTAATAATGGATGTGATGAAGATACAACAGAGATGAAAGGAGTACTTTTGGGACCTGTTAAACAAAGAGAACCCACAGGATCAGTATGATGATGGAATACTGTACTACATTATATCCAGGGTCCATGAGATGTGTAAAAAGAGAAGTGGTGAGAGCACTTACAAAATGAAAACCAATAAGACACAATAGGTGATCATTTTAATATATTTTTAGCCCTTGACACACGATATTTTATGAATTGTGATAATATTTTACAGCAACGCATTTTTCTTTTACGAAGACCCATGAAATAACGGAAGAATCGATAAAAATTACCTTAGATTATCAAAACTTTACTGTAAATAGCACCAAATTACACTAATATAGAGTAATTACTTTAAAAATAAGAGCACTGAGTTTGGGTGACTGTCCGTAGCGCCACCACGCCAGCCAGCAACAAACACTGTCAGTGTTTGCTGTGTGATTGCTACCTTCAAGACGTATTATCAACGGTGCACAAAGCGACAGTTGCTTGAAGCAATCGACACTCCTGACAAGCACACGATAAAGGGCTTTTGGAAAAATTATAATGTAAAGAAAGCCATCGACAACATCGACGCAGCTTGGAAGAAGAGGAAGAGGAGGAAAGGGAACCTGAGAGGACTTGTTGATGTCGCCACACGGTTTATTTGTGTATTTGAGTGTAGAAAAGAATTTTTTTGTAACGCATTAATGTTTTTCCCATTGATTCTTAACTTCGATATATGATCACCTTTTTGAGAACCTAACCCGATCCTAAAGCGGGGGACACCTGTATTCCTTTATCTTCGGCAAAGTCTCCCACGCTCCTCCCCCCCCCCCCCTACCCTCAGTCTCCGTTCACCCTAGCTCAAGGTCAAAGGAATATAGGCCTAGCCTGCCTTGTTGTCACTTGCTCGTTTTAGTAATTACGAGTTATTAACCACCAGCTTCAACACTCAGTCATGTCAGGTGGTGCATTTACAAAAAGGAAGGTCATATCCTTCCATATAAAGAAGGAAGGTTTTTCTCGAACAGAGAAAGAAGGAAATACCAGAATATGCTCAATAAAATGTAAACAAACGATATCACGCTATCTCCCCCCCTTCCCCCTACTCTCCCCCCTACCACCTCCACCACCACCACACATGACGACGACTCATTTCATTCATGAGTTGTCTGCGAATTGTTCTATGCATTTAATATGCTTAATACGAATTGTAATACTGTATTTACATTTGTAAAGTAACAGTACTGAACACTTCTCTTCACTTTTAACACTCTACGCTCTGAGTGGGTGAGCGGTTATAGGAGCTTTCACTGTACCATTATTTCTTATGGAAATTTACAATTCACTTTACACGAAATTTACTTTACGTGTCCCCTTCAGGAACCTAACCTCACATAAAAAACGAGGAGTGTGTACTGCCCAACATAAAATGGTCTTCTATATCATTAATAAAATATGTACAAGCATTAAATTATATTCACTACCTTAATGGGGAGAATCAGCATGAATAAAAAGCCATATCATCCAAAAATCACATACAGTAGGCTCACACCAATAACGACTTCCAAAATAACGTTTTCAGCAATAACGGCAAGTTAGAATAGACACCCACTTTCTATAATAACGTTTAGATTCTCTCAAATAACGTATATAGTTGACTTTCGAATAACCAGATTTTGAGTAATGCGTTTTTTATTTAATGCTGTGTAATATATAGGGAGGATACGATTAAATAACGCTCTTTGTTGGATATAACGTGGCCACGCTCACCCAATCAGAGCGCAGAGTGATGAGGGACTCCGAGGGAAAGATGAGTGAAGAGGCAGAGTTGAGTGACGTGTGATAAAAGTGAAGAGATATGTACTGTACTGTTACTTTACAAATGTAAATATAGTACTTGTATTACAATTCGTATTAAGCATATTAAATGCATATAACAATTTGTATTAAGGTTTTCGCAGACGACTCATGACTGAAATGAGTCGTTGGCATGCTTATTAGTGGTGGAGGTGGTAGGGGGGAAGGGGGGGGAGATAGCGCGATATCGTTTGTTTACATTTGATTATCCATACGCTGGTGGCGCGATATCGTTTGTTTACATTTGATTATCCATACGCTGGTGTTTCCTTCTCCTTTCTCTGTCCGAGAAATAACTTCTTTCTTTATATGGAAGGATATGGCCTTCCATTTTGTAAATGCACCACCTGGCATGACAGTGTTGAAGCTGGTGGTTAACTCGTAATTACTAAAAACGAGCGAGTCACACACAAGGTGACAAGGCACGCTAGGCCTATATTCCCTTGACCTTGGGCTAGGGTGAATGGAGACTGAGGGTAGGGGGGGGGGAAGGAGTGTGGGAGAAGTGGTGGGAACCATTGTCCAGGAACGCACCTCCCACTATTACCATTGTTACTTATGGGGAAATTAAGTTTAAATAACGGTACGTCTCCAGGAACATTACTAACGTGCATACTCGCTTCAGGAAAAGGAAAATCTTGTTACAATGGTGGAGAGTGGTGCAAGGACTGAGTACAAATGTCACAGTAACAGTCCGTCATAGACACGGAACAATCATCACACTAAGCCACTTTTTAACTTCTTTAAAGTGATTATTGTATTAAGTTTGACACTGTGATAATTACCAGTAGTGATACGAGAGCCTCAAATGGGAAAAATGGGTCAAAGTCCTGGGGTGGCGTCACCAATTAACCCTATATACATGTATTTCAATGTCACGCAAATAACGTTTTCGCAAATAACGGTGTTTTTCAGGCACTAACTAGGCATTATTGGTGTGATCCTACTGTACTACTCAAATTAAATATATAAATTAATTAAAATATGAACGAAAGAAATATTAAACTTCACCTACCTAAAAAAGAATAGCCATAAAAATAATAAAATTTACAATTTATGGAGGCGGCCAGCCTCCTCCACAACACTACAATCCTTCTCCCCGAGCACCTGGGAGAGACTGTAAGAACCATCAACCACCTGGTACTCGGAGAGGTGCCTACAAGGAAGGTCTCCAAGGCTATACTCTATCCAATCCTAGCTTGCAATTGGAGTCTAGCTGTATTTTGAATGCTCATCTCTGATTGGTCAATTTTTCCAGGCAACCTCTGCTCACGTTTACTTTTGCTATACCATAACATTGCATTTCTCCGCGGTATACTTTTCCTTTTTTCTTGGTGCTTCACTTATTTTGCTTAATATCTACTTCACTTATTTCGCTTAATATCTACTTGGCACTTTGGTAACCTGACAGAATAATGATAGAGGATTGCTTTTATTGTGAAAAAAATATCCATATAATTGAAAATATATGATTAAATACGAGTTGAAGTGAAACGAGTAGCTAAAATTTTTTATACAACTTCTTTTATATGCCGATATTTATTTACAAATACTGTATTACGCTACCAGGATTAAAAATGGGTGGATGATGTAGAGAAAATACTCCTGCATGTCATGGTGGTATAAGATTGTAGATGGGACAGAAATTATTGCTGCAAACATAATTTTAATGCCAAGATGTCAAAGACGCTCCAATGTGCACCCAGTGTAGCCAGGTGCAGGGAAATATCTGTTTTAGAGAATTTAGAAGTCCACACAGGGAAATAATATACAGTTCGTTCAAGAGTAAACAGGGAACTTTCTACTAGATGAAATACATACCAGATCATCAATGTTCAAGAGTAAATAGGGGGAAATTTTGATGTTGAAGTGAGGAAAATTTTGTCAAGCAGACATATGGCAACACTGTCACAGGTGACATTCACGAGCGCGGGAAAACGGTGCACAGTCATGCACATTGGAGCATCATTGACATCTTGGCATTAAAAATACGCTTCCAGCAATAATTTCTGTCCCATCTACAATCTTATACCACCATGACATGCAGGAGTATTTTATCTACATCATCCACCCATTTTTAATCATGGTAGGGTAATATTTGTAAATAAATATCGGCATATAAAAGAAGTTGTATAATCATTTTTAGCTACTCGTTTCACTTCAACTCGTATTTAATCATATATTTTCAATTATATGGATATTTTTTTCACGATAAAAGTAATCTTCTATCATTATTCTGTCGGGTTACCAAAGTGCCAAGTAGATATTAAGCGAAATAAGTGAAGCACCAAGAAAAAACAAAAAAAGTATACCGTGGAGAAATGCAGTTATGGTATAGCAAAAGTAAACGTGAGCTGAGGTTACCTGGAGAAATAGACCAATCATAGATGAGCATTCAAAATACAGCTAGACTCCAATTGCAAGCTAGGATTGGATAGAGAATAGGACACTTGGCAAAAAGATGCTGTAATGTCAGAAGGACCAGACAATCATCACAGTAGGGAGGGGAAGCTCTCCATTAAAAACCCACGAGTCAATAGTGTGTGGCCAATGCGGAGATGGACAAGAGCCGTATCCCACCGGCGGGACAGGCCGCTGTAGCTCCACAAACCCAGGCACTGACGGATGCTGCGGAGCTTGTTAGCTCCAGCGGCGTCCCATATGTCTTGCAAACAGGAACGAACGGCAGCATCTTTGTAGGGTCAAAGGTCCACTACTGGAACAGGATGACGCCTGAAAGGAGATCAAGAACTGGAGACCGCAGCCTTAGCCAGAGCATCAGCCTGCTCATTCCCATCGACACTCACATGGGCCGGGACCCAACAAAATGAAACTCTGTGGCCATGACATCCCAGAAGGAGAAGCCACTCAAGAATGACCAACACCAGGGGTTGGGAAGAGTTAAAATTGTACAAGGCCTGCAAGGCTCAACAGGAATCGCTAAAAATAGTAAAAGAAGGCTGAGGGAGAGTAAAAATCACTTGGATGGCATATAAAATGGCTGAGAGCTCGGCAGTAAAAATTGACATGACAGAAGGGAGCCTGCCGCCTTTACAAAACTCATGAAAGACAACTCCAAAACCAACTCCAACATTAGACTTTGACCCATCAGTGTACACAGAGGGATTCCCTGTGAAAGGAGGCATGTTCTAAAAAGAGGGAATGAGCCACTGGAGGAGGAAGAGATTCCTTCTTGTCTGAAAAGCAGGTGCAAGTGTAAACTTCTGCAAGAAGCCAAGGAGCCACCAGGGGACCCACACAGGATAAATCTGGATGGAGAAGCTGGAGAGTGGTATGAGGAGTAAAGTGTGACAGGAAAATGCCAATGAAACTAAAGGGGAAGATGTAAAAAACTGTGGTAAAACCAGCAATGATGTATGGGGTGAAGGGAGTATATGTGAAAAGAGTAAGTGAGAGAAGGATGGAAGTAGCTGAAATGAGGATGCTGTGATGGATGTGTGGAGTGACAAGGGAGTATAGCATCAGAAATATAAGGAACAATGAAGGTACCGTAGTAGAAATGAGCATGCTGTGATGGATGTGTGGAGTGACAAGGGAGTATAACATTAGGAATACTTTACTGTACAAGGATTAATGGAACAGTTAAGGTACCAGTAGAAATTTTGAAGAAGACACAAGTGGCTAGACTTAGAAGGTACAGATACATTATAAAAAGAGATGGAGAAAGTGACGAGAGGAGAGCACTTGATATTGAAGGAGGAGAGGTAGACCCCAGACATGATGGAAAGACTGCATTGTAGTGGATATGAGAGAAACAGGCCTGGATACCAACATGACAAGCAATAGAGGCAGGTGGAGGCGGCTCATCAAGAATAGCAACCCTGCATAAAGACGGGTTGATAAAGCTGACTAAGAAGAAGTGGGTTGATAATTATGGCACTAATTTTTGACTCTGATGGCAAAGCCTGGCATGAACCAAGCAGATATTCCAACAGGTGAAATGGTAGTGTATATACGGGTAAACATCACAGCTATGACCCATAACAACAATGTACAGTCGTGGTCAATAATAATCATCCACATATGGGTAACTTTAACAATTTGCTGTCTATTGTTTTCACGTTCACATATGATATTATTGTTTTAAGTAGTGCATAGCTGCTTATATTAAATCAAAAGATGGTAATTAACCTATTTATTGTAAAGTTTATCAGCTAAGTAACAGAGGGAAGCTGTCAAAATCTTACGTGAGTTACCCCTATATGGATGAATATATTTGACTACGACTGTACATATTACTGTATTAAAACTGGATGGACAACAGCCTAGACCACAAACTCATGATGATAGCTTGGACACATAACACTAAAGCTCAACTGGAGAAACAAAACAGGTTCAAAACTGAAAGGAAATATATATATGTTAAATCTAAAGCTTTAACTAAATAAACCCTTTTAATCTTTAAATGTCATAGGATTCTGTTTGTTAGATATCTACAGGGAAATATTTTTTATTGACAATGTTTTATATACTGTACTGAGCAATATATGGTGAATCTGTAAATATCCTAAATCAAATTTCCTTTAGATTGTCACAACCGTTTCTTACTATACAGTTGAAATAATCTTTATTTAAAAACTGCCAATACAACCCTAGTTGAAGTCACAGGTGTTTGTTGCAGAGATATGTGATTTTCTATTGAAATTGAGGTCATGTGATCTTTCTACCTCTGTTGACCTTAAGACAACTTTGTAACAAGTATTTCAATATAGAGCTCATTGTTCTGCTTATTCTGTCAGATATGGACTTTATCATTTGCCCCATAATTTGGATGAATCGGTGAAAGTTGCAAAATGATGAAAAAGAGATAATACTGGTGGATGCCTGTGCTGAGAGGGGGTTGTTCTTGGCAAACACCTTTCAGCACAAGATGATCAACAGGTAACTATGGAGGAGAAGGGAGGAGATAAGAGAGCAGAAGAGTTTGATTGATAATGTGGCAGTGGATGAAAGATTAAGGAAGGATGTGTTCGATGCAAAAGTGGTGAGAGGAATGATACAATGCTCCGATCATTTACGGTGTTGGTAAGGAAGAAGGGCAGGGTCAAGTGGAAATATGGTAGGAGGAATGAAGGGGTGAGGAACAGGAGGGAGGTGGCTAGTGGAAAATTAGATGAAGCAGATTATAGGGAGGAATATAAGAGGAAGGAGGGTGAAGTACTGGGGATGCAAGGATGGGGATAGGGGAGGTAGTGGGAGTGAATAATGTGTATGAAAATTCAAATATTTAGTGTGTAGGACAGCAGCAGAAGTGGTGGGGTACAAAGGACAAAAGAAGGGGAAGAAAGGGAGTGCATGGTGATCTGAAGAAGTGAAGGATGCAGTAGAGAGTAAGAGAAAGGCTGTTAGAACCCTTCAGAGAAATGTGCCAGAGGAGGTGAAAGAGAGATGGAAGAGGGAATACAAGGAGTGTAAGGGGAAAGTGAAGAGGACGGTGAGTGAAAGCAAAGGGGATGGAGTTGCTGTGAGTGAAAGTGAAAGAAGTGAAAGAAGTGTGGAAGAGGCATTTTGATGGTTTGATGAATGAGGGGACGGGAGGGGAGGCAGTGGTTACACGCATAGGGATGGAGGCAAATGGTAGATGGTAGGATGTACAGGATGAACAAGGGAGGGAAGAGGTTAGGAAAGCAATAGGAAAGTTGAAGATGGGAAAGGCTCCTGGAGTGGATGGGATAACTGCAGAGATGCTGAGGTGTGGGGGGGGAGGAAATAGTGGAGTGGATGCTGCTTGTTAGTTCACTTGTTTTTGTACTCACCAGTTCCAGTTTACTGTCTCTCTTGCCACTGTATTGTCAAGTCTTAATTAATTATCCGTGGACACGATCATCACATATTCTGCCTGGCCAGGTCTTCATATTGTTCTCTGTATCAGAACTCACTGTCCACTTATCTTCATTGTAACTCCGTGAGGTGAGCACACCTTGCTATCACCTCTACCCTCTGACTGCCCTTCTCGCCGGCAGACAAAGAACACCAGCCGTCACTAGGCCTTCCTATGACGTCACTCCCTCACTCACTCGTTATGCTACCCAACGAGTTTTACTGTTTCACTGTTTCAGTTTCTTATATACGAACTCACTTCCGTAATTTGTATCCCACAACCATTATAAACTATACCTATAGTTTATTTAACATTAACACATTCCCCTCTTTTTTTCTTTTTTTTTTCAGGTCTGCTCAAATGTTTCATCAGCATCACTGGTGATGCTCCTCTCGTGGTCAGGCAGTTGGCCAGTTGTCTCGCAGTTTCCACCCATTCCACAACTTGAATCTCTCCCTTAGCCATCATGTCACGAAGAACAGCCATATTGATCCTCAATCTCCTGTCCTCCACAAGCTTAGTTGATTTCACACTCTCAACTAAAGATTTGTTGTCAACAAAACACTTCATTGGTATCTCATATTGGTTCCCTAAAATGGTTTTCATCAGTACTGCCAAATATGCTCCATTTTCTGCTGCATCAAGCAAACTCAGTGTTTCAGCTGCCAAAGTTGACTTAACAACCCTTCTCACTTTTCTCGATTTCCAAACAATAGGGCAACTATTGCCCTCTCTATCCTTCAAGAAAATGATGTGTCCACCCTGAGATCCATTATCAGTCAGATTCCCAAAGGCTGCATCACTATAGCATACAATCATGCACTCATCCAATTTAACCCTTCCAAACCAGAGTGAGACGGGATTATCTTTCACCTTCTTTACTACTTTATTGGCCTTTATCACATCACCCACACATGTGTGAATAAATGCAGAACTTAGGTCACATACATCATAAGACACATCTGGTCTTGTTTGTGTTGCTATCCAGTTGATTTGACCCCCTACTGACCTGTATCTTGTCTTATCGTTTTCACTTACTTCATCACCTTTTCTGCTCTCATACCTCTTAGCTATTTCTACTTCTTGGATCCCATGCTTAATATAACTGTCTTGGTTAACCATGATGCCATCCTGTTCCTCTTTAATCATTATACCCAGATATCTGAAACATTTATGCTCCTCTGATCCAATAAGCAACTGCCTTTTTATTTTTTCAATCACATTGTTCTTGAAGCACTCTGTTCCGCTCCAGAAATCGTCCACATGTGTGCACACAAGGCCTTGTAATTTCCCCTTTAGATGCCAATAAAATAGAGCAGGTTCCAACCCACATACCAACATGCCCAATGAGGTGAGTTCCTTTTTCACGCTCTCATACCATGCTCTTGCCACATCGTTCAGTCCATACACAGTTTTCTTTGCCTTCCACAATAACCCCTTGTTAAATTCAACCGGTGGTCTTAGGTATACTTCTCGTGTAATAGGGTGTCCCTGTAGGAATGCAAACTTCACGTCCATAGAATGTGGCTCCCAGTTATATCCAGCTGTAATACTTAAAGCTATCCTGAATGCTTCCTTGGAGCAAGATGGGGAGTCAACAGGGGTATTACTTAATTCTTCTTCAAATCCCCGCGCGACCAGTCTCGCCTTTAAAACTGTAACACCTTCCTTCACCTTCTGGGTGATTATCCATCTCGTTGAAATACTCTTCTGACCTTGATCCTCTACTTCTTCAAAAACATCATTATCTATCCAGTTCTGTATTTCTTTGCTTTTAGCCTCAAGACACTCTTCCCCAGAGCATGCAACCAACACTTCTTCATCATCCTTCCAGTTGTACAAATCTGTATTGATGTCTAACCACCCCACTGTATCATCAGACTCATTTCTGATGTTAAAACAGGCTTTATACTTTCCTGTAGCTTTCCCGGCTCTGCTTAAGACCGTAATGTTCACCTTTTCACCACTTTCTGTCAAGAATCCCTCTAGTCGATCACCACATTTAGGCATCTTTTTCTGTGTCAAATCCTCCTCCTCTTCACTGTTTGATTCTGTACTGTCTCCCTCATCTTCACTATCTGTCTCATCCTTTACCTCGTGTCTGATTTCTGCACTATCCTCTTTATTTTGTTTCACTGATGGATTTACCCCTATGTCTCCACGGCTGCTGACCTGGTCCTCTGCCCTTTGATTCTCCAACTCTAGACTGTTTCTAGGAACTCCCTGCAATCTGCAGATGTGCGCTCTCACATATGATCCTCCCTGTCTCACCAGCACCACCTTACCATCGCTTCCAATAACTATTCCTGGGCCTCTCCACTGATCCTCGTTGTTCCGTTTATAATACACCTGGTCTCCATTCTGCAGATCCTCCATGTTCACACCTCTCACATTGTGCAGTAACGCCCTCCTGACCCGTTCATTTGACTCATTCTTGATGAATGCCTCTCTTGCCACTCGCATAGCATTGAGATTGTTTGCCACGACTTCAGAAGTTGTCTTATTCTCAAGGGCAGGAATATTGTTGCACATAACACTGGGCAGCGTTGGGTTAAAGCCATATACCAACTGGTTTGGCGAAAAACCATTATTATTCTGAAGGGCGTTACGTGTCGAAACTGCCCATGCTAACGCCGTTGACACATCACACTCTGTATCAGCCATGATTTTTGTCACATTATCACCTATTACCGCGTTCAGCCTTTCACATATCCCATTACTCCAGGGACTTTCCGCAGCAGTACACATCACTTTAATGTTATAATTTTCCCCCATGCTCTGGAAATCCATATTATTGAATTCCCGACCGTTGTCAGTCAGTACCTTTTGGGGAGCACCAAACCTACTTATCCACTGTATTATTACCTCCTTTATTATTATCTCAGGCTTCTTATTAGTAATAACTGAAGCCACACAGTACCTTGTGGCCAAATCAACCATCACAAGAAAATATCGACTTCCCCATACCTTTAAATCCATCCCAACTGCTTCATTGAACACCTTGCCTACAGGAAAACCAACTACAGGACGTGGAGGTTTTCTCTTAAATTTTCTACAAATGTCACACTTGTCACTCATCTTCTGGATCTCTTGTTTCCATTCTTCATTCAACAACCCGGCCTCTTCAACCAACTTCATCAGTTTACTTGCTGTGGGATGGGCAAATTGTCTGTGCAATTTCCAAACTTTGCTTGGTATCCCATCATTCTGTCCAGCAAACAACACCACTTCTATAGATTTCTTGCTGGGCGTATTTATGATGGGGAACACATAATGTCCTGTCGAAGTTACTTTCAATATACTCTCTTTCCCGAACATATGCATTGCATCCTTTCCAAAATTTAGTATCATGCCACCTCGTTTCATTGCTGACCTGCTCATAAGCAAAGGAATACGACAATCCACCACTTCAGTAATAATTCTGACTTTAATTCCATGTATGTAACATGGAATTTCAACCTTGCCTTTTGACACCACCTGTTTCCCATCACCAAATCTAAAAGATATGTCAGAATCCTTCCTTGATATACTAGCTGCATCACGTGTAGATAATGTGTCCACATATGTTTGCAACCAATCTTCTCCACATACAGTTGTAGCACATCCAGAGTCTAAATCAATAGCATCCATGGATTCTGCTAGCAGCCTTTCTCTCTTATCATTACCGTCAGCCATCAATGTAAGCTGTACCTCATTCCCAGTAACATTTATCTCACCATCATACATATCACCTCTCACTGGACAATTACGAATCCAATGATCTCCAGAACCACATCTAAAACACCCTGTGCTATTAACACGTCCTCTTTGCCATCTCCCCCAATTACCACTCCTTCTGTAGCCATACCTAGGCCGAAATCCTCTAGTGTAATAATTATTACTCTCATTCTGATATCTACCTGCTTGTAAAATAGGTTCACTTTTCACCAAACTAGGCTCACACTTCACACCTTCCCTCTGGCAACTTCCACTTAGATCGTGATCTATAATGCCACCACCAAACATTCTTTGTAATGTATTCTTCATATCCTCAAATGCAATTACTGCAGTAGTAGACATAGCCAATTGAAAATGTATATCTGAGATATCACAGCTCTTTAGCAACCTAAATGCCAACACCTGATCCGGTAACTTCATTCCATGTTTCTTAAACTTAAAGTACTTCCTCTCAAACTCAATTATATATTCTGGAATATTCATTTCACTCGGGCGCTTGAACATTTCAAATTCTGAGTATGCCATAAATGCCTGTCTATTTTTATCTAGCATAAACACTCCATCTAACTTCTTCAGTAATATTTTCATTCCGTCTGCACTATTCAATTCCACAGTATCAATCTCACTGCTCACCTCTCTCGCTTTTCCTGTCAATGTTAAATGTACTGCCAATGCTTGTTTATTTCCCGGAACGTTAGTTAGAATCTGCCAAATTTCAATATCCTTCTTCCATCTTTCGTATTCTCCTTCTGAAGTCATTAAGGGGGGGTTCTTACATACTGAAGAGTTGGCCGTCATGTTTGCTGAACAAGTAGAAGCCGGAAGTACGCTCTGCTACCACTGTTAGTTCACTTGTTTTTGTACTCACCAGTTCCAGTTTACTGTCTCTCTTGCCACTGTATTGTCAAGTCTTAATTAATTATCCGTGGACACGATCATCACATATTCTGCCTGGCCAGGTCTTCATATTGTTCTCTGTATCAGAACTCACTGTCCACTTATCTTCATTGTAACTCCGTGAGGTGAGCACACCTTGCTATCACCTCTACCCTCTGACTGCCCTTCTCGCCGGCAGACAAAGAACACCAGCCGTCACTAGGCCTTCCTATGACGTCACTCCCTCACTCACTCGTTATGCTACCCAACGAGTTTTACTGTTTCACGGTTTCAGTTTCTTATATACGAACTCACTTCCGTAATTTGTATCCCACAACCATTATAAACTATACCTATAGTTTATTTAACATTAACACTGCTTATATGCACTTTGGCTTGGAGGCAGGGAGAGGTTCCAGAGGACTGGAGGAGAGACATAATTGTGCCTCTGTACAAGGGTATGGGAAGTAAGGATGAGTGTGGTAGCTATAGGGGAATAAGCCTTCTTAGTGTACCTGGAAAGGTTCGTACTGAGAGACTGATAGAAGTAACTGGGAATAAAGTTAGTGAGGAGCAGGGAGGGTTCAGGAAGGGTAGAGGGTGTGTGGACCAGATCTTTGCAATAAAATCAACAATGGAGAAATATATTGGGAAGGGTAGGAAGTTGTATGCTGCCTTCATAGATTTGGAGAAAGCATATGATAGGGTTGATAGGAGAGCTATGACAGATGTATTAGGGATTTACAGAGTTGGTGGGCGCTTTCTGGAGGGGATTGAGGCTTTCTACAGAGAGGCAAAAGCTTGCATGAGGGTCGAGGGCAATTTGAGTGGGAAAGAGGTGGTCGGTTGTCTGGGTGTTTAGTGAAAAATTACAAAGATACATCTGATAGTGAATCAAATAGTGATAGAAAAGATAGGGCAAATAAGATGAAGGAATGTAGAAGATGTGAGTATAAAGGGCAAACCAATAAAGATGTGCTGTGTGGAAGCTGTGAGGAAACAGTAAAGCACAACAATGAAGTTTGTACAGCATGCGACTCCTGGGTAGAATCAGGTGGAGCAGAGTGTACTAGATGTAAGAAATGGCACCACAAGGAATGTGAAGGTCTAACCGAAGCAGCCTTAAAGCAGGTAAAGAACATGAGAGTTTGGTTTTGTCAACCCTGTAGTGAAGAATGGAGATGTGATCAAGACCATGCTGCAAGCATGAAGGAGGAGCTTAAGGTAGTGAAGCACCGAAATGCAGAAATTAGTAAGAAGATGGATGATATTGAAGATAAGTGCAGATGGAGTAAAGAAGTTGATGACCAGGAGAACAAAGGTAAAACCTCACAGTATAATGACAGTGACTATAATCTAGGGTACCCCATTGGAGTGAGAGAGGAAATAAGGAAACTAAAAGAAGCCAATGAAGAAGTAAAATACATAATTTGGGCACAAGAGAAAAAATGGGAACTGAGAGAGAAGGAAATAGTAAATAAAGTGACTGAAAAAGTGGTAGAGAATATAGAAGAAATGCGAGATAAAGATAAAAGAAAGAAAAACCTTATTCTATTTAATGTACCTGAGAGTGATAAGGATGATAGATTTAAGTGTGAAGAAGAAGAGAGAGTTGTGTGAGAGATTATTTAATGATGTTCTTGGAGTAAAAAATGCTAGGATCTGCAACAATTATAGGTTAGGGAAACCAGCAGATAATAAGATTAGGCCAGTGGTAGTAGAAATGAATGATGAGGGAGCTAAATGGGAGCTAATCAAGAGAAGCAAAAGTCTAAGTGAAAATAGAAACAAGATGGTCATGAGAATTGTAATTGCACCTGACTTAACAAAGAAAGAAAGAGAGGAAAATGATAGGCTTAGAGACGAGCTAAGGAGGAGAAGAAATGAAGGAGGAAGATGGATAATTAAGAAAGGTACAGTTGTCAGACAACAATCACAACAAGAGTGACAATGCACTACCAAAAGAAACAAAAACAGCAGTAAGATTTATAATGTTAAGGCTAGGTTTAATACTGGTATACAAGGAAAATTTAATAGATCTGTAAAAATTGAAACATTTATAATTAAGGCAATCAATATACAAGGACTAACAAAGGTTAAATCAAAAGAGGTAGAGGAGTTAGTGAATGAAAATAGTATATTTTGTTTGACAGAAACTCAAAAGAAAGTAAGAGATATAAACTTTAGTAACAAAATAAATATAATAGAGGAGATGAGAGATATGAAGGATAGAAAAGGTGGAGGTCTCATGCTATTATATCCAAATAGTAAAGATATTTCTTTAGACAAAGTAAAAACAAATCATAGAGATATTTTGTATGTAAAAGGTGAAATAAAAGGATGGGAAGTTAGGATCATCACTGTGTATTTTAGTGTAAACGATAAGGAGAGAAATAGGATAATGAAAGTTGAAGTTGAAAAAATACTAGAGAAAGACAGCGAAGAGTCATTGATGATTGTCGGTGACTTCAACGGTCATGTTGGGTTCAAGGGAGAACAGAGTTTAGACAGTAACGGTAAAATTATTTTAGAATGGATGGAGAAATATAAATTAATAATGCTTAATGATGATGTGAATTGTGAAGGAGAATACACATGGTCTAGGAATAATCAGAAAAGCGTAATAGATTATGCTTTAGTAACTGATAGGTTGGTTCTATAATAAATATATAAGTATGAAAATAGATGAACAGCAAGATAAGATAGACATCTCTGATCATAATTTATTAGAAATTGAACTAAAGATTAAAGAAAACAAAAACATCAGTAATAGTAATAAAGACTGGACATCTAGAGAATACTATAGGACAGATAAAGAATCTTTGAAGAAATACAAGGGAGAATTAGAGAGGAATATTGAGAGAGAAAAGGTAACTAATATTAAGGATTTAGAAGATAGAATAATGACAGCTGCAAACAAAACTCTTCTAGGAATATATGGGAGGAGAACATTAGATAAAGAGGAAAACAAGGAAGAACCGGTATGGTTCACTGAGGAAATAAGAAAGGAGATAAAGGAAAGAAGAAGATTAAATAGAGGGGGAAGAAATGAAGCTGATGCAGATAAGAAGCAAGATTGGAAGAACCTATATTTAGAGCAGAAAACCAAAGTACAAATCTTAGTTAGGGAAGCTATGATCCAAGATGAAGAAATGAAAGCAAAAGAAATACGGGAAGACAAAAGCAACGGGAAAAATATGTGGAAATATATAAGAATGTTAAAGGGAGAGAAAGAGAAAGAAGCAACTTGTTTGTTAGATAATGTATATGGAAATGATAATAATAAAATGGGAAGGGACGAGGCAAAACAGAATATTAAGGCATATTGGAGTAGTATATATGGTAAACACACTAATGATATTAATAAGATTTGGAATGTAGAAATAAGAGAAGGTTATGTAAGAGACAGAGAGTCTATAGAACAGGAAATAAGAATAGGAAACAATTGCCAGGTGGTTAAGAGGGGAGAAGAAGATTACTTAGATATACAGATGGAGAAGTGTACAAGTGATGTTAGGGAACATTTAGATATGGCAATGAAGATAGAAGGAGGAATTTCTAAAGTGATGGATGAATTTATCACCGAAGAAAACCTAAGAAAATGCATAAAAAAGATGAAACCTAGAAAGGCTGCAGGTCCAGATGGAATAAAGCCAGGGGCCGGATGCACGAAAGACCTTAGCGGAGCGGCCGTTAAGGTAACCTTAGGCAGTTTGACTAAGGGGATGGTAAGGTTGCTGCTATGGTCGTATGCTCTATTGACCTTAACATCAACCTTAGTGTTCCCTTACGTGATCTTAGCGGTCGGCCATGTTTGTTTCGTTCCATTCCCTTCCGACTATGGACCACCAGCTGGGCCAATGAGAGGGCAGCTTCATAGACACATTAGGCAACATAAGCCAATCAGAAATCAGTGGGGATGACAGCTTATCACAGAAAAACAAATAAACGAAGTTTGTGTGGCGTGTGTACCAAGTGGAAAGTAGACATTGTGTGTGATATATTGAGTGTGTTTATTATTGTAAGTAATTATGGCAGAACAGCCTCCTCCTAAGCGGCCAAGACGTGCCAATTATAATGATGAAGAACTTATGATAATGATAGTAGAATGGCAAAGAAGAGAACAGATTTTACGAGAAAAATTTGCAAGGAATGTAACTGCGGAGAGCAGTTTTTCTGTAAATTTACCTTTTTTTTTTATAATTACTTACCCAAACCATATATAAGAACACATTCTCTTTTTGGTAAATTGGAAGGTCTCTGATTCCTCCTAACTCTGCCAGGAAAGAGATGCTTTCAATGGTACTTAATCTCAAAGGGAATATTATGTTTCATGGCATAGTTAGGAGGATTCAGCAGTAACCTACCAATTTAACAAAGAGAGAATCTTCCCTTAAGGGAGTACTACACTGATGGCAATTTTTATGATAATGGTTTCTCTGAACTTCTAGATGCAACAGCTGGCTTCCTTATCACGTCATGTCTCATTGGGACAAATGAAACGGAAAATTCTTGACTGTAACTGCTATTTGTGCTTTATAAAAGTAATTTAACTTATAGTTTCACATTATGCACGGTGTCTTATTTCTTAAAGTTGCAGTTTCACACTACCATAGAATTTGGACTAACGTTCATCTGAATGAGGTGTACATGTACAGTAGGCTACCTTTTATTTATAACTTCAACCTAACCTAAATGTCACAAGCACTTGTAGGTGAGTAGGTACAGCTTGGGATCTTCTCGTCTTGGGACCAATGCGTGGCTCTAATTTTTCACACCATGCTATTAGTTCATGCCTTGGAAATCTATAATATCTCATTAAATGTTCATCACTAAAAGCAAATGGGTCTATTCTATCTCTGTATACTCGTTCACGTCTCAGAGCTCGTTGAACTTCCACATCGTTATGTAAAACAACCTGTAATTCCATATTTAGAGTCAAGCAGCCACCTTCACGAAGATCTTCTTCTTCTTGGTATTTGTTGTGATGGTTAATGGCGGAAGTGTTGCCTTTGTATCGGCACTTCCTGATGTAGTCTCTTTATTTCTGTCCAGATGTAGTCTCTTTTATCTGTTATCTTATAAACAAAACAAAGTAGTATTTAATGCGTATCGAATAGAGGAAGTGTTATCCACTACTCAACCCTAAGGTTGTCTAAAGGGTGCTCCCTACCACCCTTAGCCGTAAGGTTAAAGATGGCCGCCACAATTGCCGCTAAGGTGTTTCGTGCATACCACCATAGTGAGTTAAGGGAAAAGATGGCGGCTAAGGTAACTTATCGGCCGCTAAGGTCTTTCGTGCATCCGGCCCCAGAGCTATATAAGGTATTCTCAGATAGTGATATACTAATGACAACTCTAACTGATATTTTTAAGGAATCAATACAAAAAGGAGAGGTACCAGATAGATGGAAGGAATCAAACACTGTAATGATCCCCAAAACAAAAAAAACAAAAGTAAATGAATACAGACCAATAGCTTTGACAAATGTAGGGTATAAATTAATGATGGCAACAATTAGAATAGGTATAGAAGAACAGATACAGAGAAATGGATGGGGAAAAGATACTCAGGCTGGATTTACAGAGGGAGCTAGGATTGAGAACAATATTGTTATACAGAGATACTGTATTGAGAAATCATTTATAAATAAGAAATCATTAGTTGTAATTTCAATAGATTTTGCGAAAGCTTTCGACAGCATAAAAAGAGAAATAATGGTAGAAAAGCTAAAGGACTGTAAAGTAAATGAAAAAGTTATAGATACTATTACAAAATTATATCAAGGAGACAAAACAAAGATAAAGTTAGAAGAAGAGGTTATTACGGTACCGGTTTCTAGCGGGATAAGGCAAGGTTGTACAGGGTCTACAACATTATTCAAGATCATAACATACAAGATAATTGATAAGTTAGAAATTTTAAATAAGGGCTTTAGTGATGAAAATTTTAATATTTCATCACTATTCTACGCTGATGATGGACTTTTATTAGCAAGTAATGTTGAAGATGCAGAAAGAGTAGTAGAGGAAGTGGTAGCAATAGGCAAAGAATGTGGATTGGATATTAATAAAGAAAAAAGTAATATAATAATATTTAACATGAAAGAGAAACCACAGGAAATTGCAGGTATAAAAGTTAGTGATAGAATAAAGTATTTAGGAATAACAATAAATGATAGTTGGAATCTTTTTAAATTACATAAAACAACCATGATAGAAAAAGCAATTAAATTATCAAATATAACATATTCAGTAATATCAAGAAGCTGCTCAAGATTATTAATAGGCAAGGTCTACTGGAAGAGTATTGCTCTTCCAGGAATACTATACGGATCTAGCATAATAGATTTTACAAAAGAAGAAATAGGAAAGCTTCAAAGGATAGAAAACAGTGTAGGAAGAAGGATATTAGGGGCACCAACTTATACTCAGGAAGCAGCAATAAGGGGGGAAATAGGTATTTCAAATATGAAGTCTAGGATTATGGAAAGCCAAATTAAATATTTACAATACATTTTGAGGGGGGAGGGAAACGAATTACTTGAAAGAGTTATTATTGAAATGAGAACACAAAGAAGGAAAAATAGATGGATTAAAGGTCTACTAGAAGATAGAAATTTATTGGGAATAAAAGGGCAAAATGTAAGTAATGAACAAATAAGTGAAAAAAGTAAAGAGTGGGACACCAACATGTGGAAAAGTGAAATGCAAGAAAAATCAAGTATGAAAATCTACAGAAAATGGAGAGAAAAGTTGGGTGGCCAAGAAAAAGTGTATGATAACAAAGAATCCTCAATAGTGCTATTCAAGTGTAGAACAAATAACCTTAACTTGGGAGATAGAAAAAGATTTGTGAATCAGCCAACAAATTGTATTATGTGTGATAGCGAACTAGAGGATTTAAATCATTTTATTTTGCAATGTCCTGCTTATCAGGAAGAAAGAGTTAAAAACCCAAGACCAAGAATTTATTATAGGTGAAGTGTTATTTAATAATCAGGAAATAGAGAAAACTAAATTAATTTTGTATAATTTTTGGAAGAAAAGAGAGGAAAAGGAAAGATATACAAGCTCAATTAGTGCCATAGAAAACACCCAGACACCATAAGACCATAATAGGACCACATCAGGAAGTGTCAGTACTAAGACACTACTTCCGCCATCTATCTGATCTGATCTGAGAACTTTATGGATGGTTGCACGAGAGAGATGATGGCGAAGGTGGTGGTGGGCCTGGGTGCAAAACTGAGGTTGAATGGAATAGATTTGTCCTTGGTTGCAAGCTTATTTGTAGATGACAATGTGCTGCTGACTGAGAGTGAAATAGAGTTACAGAGGGTGGTGGATGAGTTTCAGTTCGTGTGTAGGCCTAAGCGAAGAAAAATGAAGGTGAATGTTATGTTGTTAACAGTAAGGTGATGATATTTGAAAGGACCAAAATATAAGTAATTGACTTTGTTACACCCCATAGAGTGGCTGTGCCAACTGGGACAGAATGTGAGATAACTTTAGAGGGTGAGAGGATGGAGGAGGTGAGGGAATTCAAGTATCTGGGAACAGTTTTGTGTAAACATGAAGTATGGAAGGAAAAATCAGAGAGAGAGCAGTGAGAGGCAGGCAAGTCATAGGATCACTGGGGAGGATAATGAAGGATAGGAGTGTGAGTATGGAAGTGAAAAAGGGACTGAGAAATAGTATAATCCTGCCAACACTGACATATGCATCAGAGACATGGACATGGAGTAAGGCTCATCAGTCTAGAATAGGTGCTGTGGAAATGAGTTATCTGAAAGGAGCATGTGGACTTACTAGGTGGGATGAAGAAATTAATGAGTGTGTATGAGAGATGTGTTATGAGTGAGAAGGCAATTGGTATTGAGTGTGGAGTGGTTGAGAGAGTGAAGCGTAATACATTGAGGTGGTTTGGACATGTGGAGAGAATGCAAGGACTTTTTAAAGAAGGTGTACGATAGTGAAGTTCTGGGACCTGGAGTGAGAGGCAGACCTCCAGTTAGATGGCAGAACAGAGTGGAAGAGTGTGTGAGAGAGAGAAGTGTGAGGGGGGTAGGGGGATGGAGCAAGTGAGGAGGGAGTGTTGGAACAGGGAAAACTGGACTTCTGCCGTGGCCATCCCGTTGGTGGGAGTTCCCGGAGGGAACGAGGCATCGGAGCTATAGATAAATAGACAGAGATAATACTGACCACACCCACCACTATTGAAAATTAACACTACCGTACCCATTTTCAATGATCTTCAAGGTACACCCTTTTCAATACAAGCAACAAAACATCTGGCACTTTCATAAAAATAAATGCCCCTTATCTCTTGGACTAATCATGGCAAAGATACTACTGGAAAATAAATGAGAAAATACATATTCAAGATACAGTAAACTGTACCTGAAAAAGGTTGAAAAAAAATAATGTACTTTGAGACACCAGTGAACAAGAAAGAAGGCACAGTTCTAAAATATAATAATTATTACCCTTCCATTGGACAGAGCTCCTTACTCTGCCTATCTGTACTTCCTCCTCTTCATTACTGAAACTCCAACACCATACCATGGTACTGGTACAAGTGGTGTTGATGGTACTGGTACAAGTGGTGTTGATGGTCCTGGTACAAGTGGTGTTGATGGTCCTGGCCTGATACACAGTCTTCAAGGTGATGGTAGTGTTGATATTTCCAGTGTAGTGGAAGGACTGGTAACTCTAATGGTGTTTATCATCACTCCAACCTGGAAATGAAATATAAGGATCAGTACGGTATATCTGGTAACCATAATACAACTCTCATTAAAACTAATAAAATATTTATTGATAAATGCCATGTGCTTCCTTCCAGGTCTTGCAGCCTCTCTCTTCTTCAACTTGTCTTGTTTAATATTCTGGATTTAGTTTCCTTATTTTCACATTTCTTTTCATTATCACTTCACTGGACAATTCTCAAGAAAAAAAATCCAGAATAATTATAACTTCATTGGGTTGTTTAATAATGAGTTAATTATTTCTTGTGGTATAATCCTGCAGACCAGGGGTAATTCACTTATAATGCAACACTTTTATGGTTAACTTGTATTTTTAATATATGTTGTACGTCTGAGATAGTTAAATAGGATTAAACATTGTTTTTGGTGGTAATTCTGGAGCAAATGTTTCCTCCAACCAATTCCAAGCAACAGGTTATCATTATACAGTATTTGTAACATTCATTCAACAACAACATTGTTACATTAATTCCTACACATAATATCCCATACATTTACTGCTGTTATTATATTATTACATTAACCTTTGATTGATGGTAAATAATAATTGTACTATAAACTGTAAAGAGAGTATTACATCCTCCCTCTTCCATAGCTGCCTTCACACTGAACTGACTTATACCGTACTGTACTGAGAACTTGAGAAGTGAAAACTGTTGAAACTGTTGCCACTATATAGCCATGGGCGGGATACTCAAAACCTGTAGTCTATCCTGGTCCTCATCAGGTTTGGCCAATCCTGAAATAATAAAGTGTCATTAATATAGTGGATCAGGTTAAGTCATAATAACTTGACTTAATTAGGTCTACATAATCTACCCTGGTCCTGGTTACAGATCAGGTTATATATTATTACAATGAACACAGGAATTATTTGACATTAAGGCAAGCATGGAAATGGTAGAAATGAAAACAGAAAAAGGGGAAAGATAAATTTACTGTACAAAGTAAAGTTATATACTATTTGAGGTAAAAGGCAGGAATGGGACACACTGGACACAAGGAGTAGGAGAGGGAACATAGGGGATTAGTTTTAACAATTTGTAAAACATAAATATAGTACCGTAAATATATCTATAATATATATAATTGTTGTTTTATCTTTCATTTTCTGCTAACTTTCCATACCTGTTCTTAATGTATGAAATATTCAGCCTCTAGAGCAGTGGTTCTCAACGTGGGGTGTGTTCACAACAAGTTTTCCAGGGGTAATTGGATGGCTGAAAAAATGTTTTATATATAGTTAAGGGACCCTGTGATGTAGTCAGAAAATTGAAGATAAGAGAGTCCTTCAAATATTGCCACGAAACACCACCTATATGTTTCGTGGAGTGGTCAGGAGGAATCAGAAGCCTCCAGTTTTCATACACGATCACAGGGTCCTTAACAGTAAATAGTTTTGCTTGATACAATCATTATATCCTACTGCTTTGTGTTTGATTAATTTGACAATATCCCTTTAAGTACCAGTATATAATGAATATATATTACGTATTAAGTGTCATATTAATAGGGATATAGGAAGATGACTATAGGTATAACTCTGGGGGTTAAAATGTTAACAATATTTTCATTAGAGGATTAAACTTGGACATAATATACTGACACATTATTTCAACTGATTAAAACAAGGAACAATGTAAAGATAAATTAAAATGCAATTTTACTTTGTGGGGATCTGACTTCAACTATATAACCCAACAGTTTATAACATGTAAAACACCAATACAAATTAAATATAACTTGATAATAGTAAATACCGGTACTCAAATACAGTAATACAAACCACAAGTTAATTTGTACAATACTTATTACTGTAATTTATGCAGGTAACATGTGAGTATAATAGGCAAGTAACATATAAATTATCAATAGAAACAGAATATTACTTAATAATACTGTAGGGTAAATTTACAGAAGTACTGGGTTCACTATTATATATTGTATATTTTTGTATCATTACCCACTATTTTCACCATTCTATGACACTTTCGAAATTAGTCTGACCTGACCTGACCTAACCTAACCTAACCTAACTTATTCCACAGCAACCAACCGGAACCTAACCTGGGCAAACTACCGGAATATAACCGGTGTAAACAATAAAGTGACTGGGCAAATTTCCGGGACCTAGCCGGATGTGGTAACACTGCAATCCTAGCCAAGAACCCTGTAATAATACCAATAATAGTACTGTAGATACAGTACTCAAATAATACCATACACAGCTCAATTTGTGCAATACTGGTACTTATTACAGTAATTTAATACCATACTGTATGCAGGTAACATGAGTATAATAGACAAGTAACATGTAAAACACCAATAGAAATAAAGTATAACTTGATAATAATAAACTCTAATAATACCATACACATGTTAATTTGTACAATATTTATCGTTATTTCTAGCCTATATCAATAACAAAATAACATGGCTAATAACACCAATAGCCTAATATTAAAATGGAATGCTCTGCCGGAGAAGGCAGTATTGGCGGCAACAACAACAAACGGATTTAAGAACGAGATTGGAAAACTATTTAGGCATATGGGGGGGCAATTTATGAGCCAACGAAGGCTTCCTGCCCCAGTCCTGAGCCAACCGCCTGTGGAAAGTTCATGAACACAGTGTATATACTCATAGGTAAGTATATACACTGTGGGTGTGAAAGTTGCAGAGGGAATTCCATTACCGCCATTACACACACACACACACACACACTGAC
The DNA here is from genome assembly GCA_034508575.1 of Petrolisthes manimaculis. Lineage (NCBI taxonomy): Eukaryota > Metazoa > Arthropoda > Malacostraca > Decapoda > Porcellanidae > Petrolisthes > Petrolisthes manimaculis. The sequence goes on along the minus strand of JAWZYT010001275.1, from coordinate 104,267 downwards.
TCAACCTGACCGGAGCCGGACCACTCAAAATGTCATCGACAGATCTACCGGCGACCGTTCAGGCCGCCTGTTCAGTCCTGTCTTTCTTATAGTTAAAGCCTACATATTATAAGTATCAACATACGCTTACGTGGTGGTGGATGTGAAGCAGGAACAGTCAGTGTTTTCCTCCATTACAGGGTTTTGTTGTGAAGGGTGAGGTAGTGAGGTAGTGCCTATATAGTGGTAATAATGGTAGTGGTGCCTTGACACTGTTCTCCAGCAGAGGTGGAGTGAACAAGGCAACATTGACCGCTGAGGTGACAGATCTGAGAGTCAGGGATGGTGACGGACACTCTGCTACTAATTATAATACCGGTACCTTGGTGTGCACTGTGCCGGCTTGCTGCCTCGTTTCTTGGTGGTGGTGCCGTGGTCACTGGTGGTGGTGGTGGTGGCCACTGTTGCCAGTGGAAGTTTACAGAATACCCAAGATTGCCGCACCAAAAATTCCAAGAAATTCCAAGATCAACATAACATAATGTGTAATGCACATTTATAATAGAATATATTTTAAAATATACTTAAGAAAACATAACAATCACTTATGAAGTTAAGACTGAAGAAAAACAATGATATCTGACTGATGTTGAGAAGTATGTTCATCTTCCCCCACATACAGAGTAGTCATATCATTCCTTCTCTTTCTGCCTTGGATAACATCCTTTATGAGAGTATTTGACGGTTCCCAGCTATGGTATGGAACAACTGTCCGGAATGGAGTCAGTCTCAATCCACTCATAGCACTACATCAGTACATCCTAATTTTCATGTGTCCAGTTCCTGTCCATCCCGTGGTCACCAAAAAAAAAAAAAAAAAAAAAAACGGCTAATTTTGTCTCTCATTAGCCACGAAATGTAATCGAATATGAATATAAGTGAAGGGAAAGATAGTAGGGGTAGGATAGGTGAAGGATAATTAAGAAGAGATGAATTTAATTAACAAATTAAGATAATGTTTATGAGAACTAAAAAAAATCCAAGATTTACTTGATTTTGTACTGTAAATACCAAGATGCCAAGGTTGAGTCTAAAATCCCAAGATCTTGTGAAAAATTCCAAGCACTGGCATCACTGGTGGTGGCGTGGGCCCGTGGTGGTGGCTGGTAGGTCACGTGGGTGTCTGGGTGAATGGTGATGGTGGCAGGGTTGCCAAATCAGCGGAAAAGTCGCTAGATCTAGAGACTTTATTAGTGCTCACACTGCGACAAAATTTTCCATCTAGCAGCTACAGTGTCGGCAAAAAAAGACGCTACCTCCCACCGACATGGACGCTACCTACGACATCGTGACATAAAATTATGGGAAATTTCATTAAAAAAAAAATATTTGTATTGTTCTGGTACTGACCAATTAGTACTTTGTCATTTCTCCTTTCATATTAATAACCTCTTGCAGACGTCTAGGCATAGACCTAGCTAATATTTCAAAATAGGATTTCTCCAGTAAAGCAAGAAGGATATGCGTTATGGTTGTGGTCTGCCTGACAGTTCGCCTGTATATTTCTTTAATTGGCACTTTTCCTTCCCTTAGTAACAAAATATGGACCCTTTCCTCCTTGCTAGTTGTTGTAGCAACTTTGGCAATGCACCAGGTTAAATCTAAGGGCTACCAGAATCACGGGGTAAAGATTCACTTTGAAAACAATCTGAGCACAAAAAAAGTCAGTGCACTGATTCCACCCAGACAGACATAACTAGTAAATTTTGAAATCTGTCTGGCAGAGGGCAGCATCAATAGGTTGTTAGGATACCGCCCTCTGCCAGACAGATTTCAAAATTTACTAGTTATGTCTGTCTGGGTGGAATCAGTGCACTGACTTTTTTTGTGCTCAGATTGTTTTCAAAGTGAATCTTTACCCCGTGATTCTGGTAGCCCTTAGATTTAACCTGGTGCATTGCCAAAGTTGCTACAACAACTAGCAAGGAGGAAAGGGTCCATATTTTGTTACTAAGGGAAGGAAAAGTGCCAATTAAAGAAATATACAGGCGAACTGTCAGGCAGACCACAACCATAACGCATATCCTTCTTGCTTTACTGGAGAAATCCTATTTTGAAATATTAGCTAGGTCTATGCCTAGACGTCTGCAAGAGGTTATTAATATGAAAGGAGAAATGACAAAGTACTAATTGGTCAGTACCAGAACAATACAAATATTTTTTTTTTAATGAAATTTCCCATAATTTTATGTCACGATGTCGTAGGTAGCGTCCATGTCGGTGGGAGGTAGCGTCTTTTTTTGCCGACACTGTACATAGCGGTATTTTCTGAAGGTAAAACGTTTTATCACAATAAGTTCGGGTGACAGTTATTTCTCACACAGTCTAGGTATATTTGAAGTATATGAGGGAAATAACTTATAGTAGCAACATATTGTGGCAAGTAGCAATGGATATTTTGTCTCTCCCACACTCTAATGCTACAGATGTAGATCGTCTGTTGACTCTGTTTAGTCAGCTGAACTTATAGTAAAATACAAAGTCCGAAACATACTGCATACTGACACAGTCAATTGAATTTTGCGTGTTCGCTCTGTCGGGCAAAGAAGTGAGAAATGTTTAGTTATGAATTTCCAAGAAATGTCACAAACAAGATTAGCACAATAATATATTATGTAGACATACTGATTGGATTCTTACAAAGAAGGAACATCATCTTCAGCTTCAAGAAATTATATCCTTTCCTTCTACCAGTTCAAAAGTGAAATCCAAGGCCTGTTTTAAAATATTACAGTATTATCATTTGGGCTGGGAATAATCTAGCGATATTTTACTAATTTTAGCGGAATTTTGATGCATATCTAGCGACATTCTGTCCGAGACATTTGGCAACCCTAGATGATGGTGGTGGTGGTGGTGGGTGAATGGTGATAGTGGTAGGTGGTAGGTGAATAGTGATTGTGGTAGGTGGTTGTAGATCAGGATAAAATGACTATGGAGGCAAACCATTTCTCTCGACGATGTCTTGGAGGAGGTTAAGGTTAAAAAGACGACTCATCCCTTCTTCAGTTCATCAGACAACAACAGTCTTGATGCAGAACACACAAACACTTCTCACCTTTCAAGGTCAGGGTTATAAAAGAAGGTATAGTCAACTATAACCCTTGAGGTGGTTATATGACTAGAAAGTTTGGACAATATTAATATTTATTGTAGAAAGATATAGAGGTGAATGTATAGCTATATAAACTGGACAATATTAATCCATCCTTATTGTAAAGGGATATAGAGGTCAATGTATGGACAACATTAATCCTTATTGTAGAGGGATATAGAGGTCAATGTATATGTTGACAATATTAATCCTTATTGTAGAGGGATATAAAGGTCAATGTATATGTTGACAATATTAATCTTTATTGTAGAGGGCTATAAAGGTCAATGTATATGTTGACAATATTAATCTTTATTGTAGAGGGATATAAAGGTTAATGTATATGTTGACAATATTAATCTTTATTGTAGAGGGATATAAAGGTCAATGTATATGTTGACAATATTAATCTTTATTGTAGAGGGATATAAAGGTCAATGTATATGTTGACAATATTAATCTTTATTGTAGAGGGATATAAAGGTCAATGTTATGTTGACAAAATTAATCCTTATTGTAGAGGGATATAAAGGTGTGTATTGCCAAAAGGACACATGTAACTCTGAGAGTTATGTTATGATCAGTTATCTTCATCAAGCTTCATAATATTATACTGTACTGTACTATATACAGTTAAGCCTCATTTTAACGGACTAATAGGGGGGAGATTGTGTCCGTTAAAGCCGTTTGATCGTTACAGCGACGAATTTTTACGAGGGGTACGAAATTAAAAAAAAAAAAAAAGTGTATGTACAAAAATTAACACAAAATACAGATATATCTACATAAATAGGTACTGTAATTTAAACTTGCCTAAAAAGAGCGGAGAGTGTATATACTATTTTGTGTTACCATTGAAGGATTTACACAAGGGAGGAAGTCTGCTGCATTGGGTCAAGACTCGAGAACTCACTGACCTCTGCCTTGACCTCAGGTGTGATCCTGACCTCACTAACTCACTCGACCAGACACCCCTCCATGTCCTGGTAAGTTATACACACACGTATGCATGCACACACACACGCACACACAAACACATGTATGTTCGTTCACGCACACACACACACACACTCGACCAGACACCCCTTCATGTCCTGGTAAGTCATACACTCACACGCACGCACGCACACACACACGCCTTTCTTTCCCTCTCTCTGTCTGTCTGTTTCTATTTCTCTGTCCCTCCCTCTGTCAGTTTCTCTGTCCCTCCCTCTGTCTGTCTGTTTCTCTGTCCCTCCCTCTGTCTGTATGTGTGTTTATCTGTCCCTCCCTCTGTCTGTCTGTCTGTCTGTCTATTTCTGTCTCTCTGTCAGATTGTGGCAATACAAATGATGGTCGATAATTCTATAATATTTTTTGTTTTTTAGATAAAGTACAGGCATAAATTATTATTATTGTTATGGCATATCATTAGTGATAGGACAACTAATGCTAAATACCGTACCGTGTGTGTGAGAGAGAGAGAGAGAGAGAGAGAGAGAGAGAGAGAGAGAGAGAGAGAGAGAGAGAGAGAGAGAGTTGTCCTAATCAATCAATCAAGAACTTTATACAGTAATAAGAATTTGTGTGTATGCGTACAGTTGCCAAAAAAGGTATTGCGACAAATCTTGATAGAACTTTAACCATTGTAATATCGACAACTAGGCCTATTTGTTGGAACTATAAACATGTATAACAGAAAGAAATATACATATCCTTCTGTAATACATACTTATAAGCATGTATAACAGAAGGAAATATACATATCCTTCTGTAATACATACTTATAATATAGCATGTATAACAGAATGAAATATAGGCCTACATATCCTTCTGTAATACATACTTATAAGCATGCATAACAGAAGGAAATATACAAATCCTTCTGTAATACATACTTATAAGCATGTATAACAGAAGGAAATAAACATATCCTTCTGTAATACATACTTATAAGCATGTATAACAGAAGGAAATATACAAATCCTTCTGTAATACATACTTATAAGCATGTATAACAGAAGGAAATATACATATCCTTCTGTAATACATACTGTATATAATTTATTGAGTATACTAACACAAGGTCTGTATAACCACAACACAATAATTATCACCATAACCAATGTAATTCAGTGGTAGGTATTGGTTAAGATTGGTTTGGTGGGTAGGCATATAATAAATCACCTATACCGTACATACTATACCAATGATGTAATCTGTACCGTACTGAAAATAACAATAAGTACCGTAGTTATCATATCCTAACTGAATATAACATAGATTGATTTATATTATTAAGGTAACATGTACTGGACTGTAGTAATAGTAACATTATGTAACCAATAGTCTAGTTTAGTAACACGGCTTGATAAATATTCTCTCTCTCTCTCTCTCTCTCTCTCTCTCTCTCTCTCTCTCTCTCTCTCCACTTTGTGAAAACATTTATACACTTGTCTCGTTAATATTTGATAAACTCAGTTACCTAAATCGGACACAGAGCGTTTTAGAGATTAATCAAATCGAATAAACCTCCACCATTAAATCCAGCCTAACCAAACAAACGAATTACAGTATAACCTAACATTGATTATAATAGTATGTTTGGCAAGATTTATTTTCCCGTTGTGAACTTATTTACTTAATAATTAGTCTAACAAAGAAAATATATCTTATAGACCAATCTTAGAGCAGATAATGTGTTACTGTGATGTGATCTTATTCAATTATCAAATCTAACAAATTAAATATATGTTAAGAGCAGCTTATATCTTAGAGCAGATAATGTGAGTTACTTACTGTAGTCATTAAACAGTAGTTAATAGACATTTCCCTCAAATGTTACTGATTAGGGTACTCATGCCACTTCAAAATAATATTTCCTTTATGTATTTTGAAGATTATGTCTCGTGTTATGCTAAAATGTCATATATATTTCTGAAGAGAGCTTACCAGTGTTTGTTTTTAGCGCGTCAGCTGTGAGCAACCTGTAAAAGTTGCCAGATACCACCACGTAACCCTGCTATTGCACTGGGTTGCTTCGGGTTGCTCTGAGAGCAACCGGGGTTGGGGTGAACCGGGTTGACTGGTGTAAATAGAACATGCCAAATCGACGATTCGAACAACCGGGTTGCCTGACCAGGGTTGATATGGCATAAATAGAAGACGCCTTTAGGCTACTGCTGGGCCAAAATCTAGCGGTTGGAAGGAAAATAACGCGTGCATGTATAGCCTACTATTATAGGTTGGAAAGTGTTTCTATGCATCCTGGTTTCCGTCTCCATTCCCATCTCCTGTGGTGGTGGTGGTGGAGATCCTGGTCTCCGTGTACAGTCAGGAAAAATGGCCATCGCTGGCAAGCCATTTCTCCTGAAGATGTCCATTCCTTCAGCAGTCTTGGTGCAGACGGTGATGATGTCTGCCTGCTGCTGCTGTCCCTACAATGGTTGAGCGTCGGTCGTCTTCCCTCCACGGGCATGGAGTGAGCCCAGCAGGACTTTACCGCCAATTACACGCCCTTCCTACCTTCCTCCACAGTGAAGGGCGTCTCCTCTCCATCCCTCAGTGATGGTGGTGAGGATGTCCTTCCTGTGGACGAAGTAGTCGTTGCTGTCAGCTGTCACAAGAGGTTGAACCACTACACCCTGCCAGCGAGACAAGTGGCAGAGGAAGTGGTGTTGTCAGGTGGTGGTGGTGGTGGTGTTGCTGGACTCATGGTTTGCGATGGAATGTGTCTGACGTCTCTCATCTAGCCTAATCTAATAGAAACATCTTCGCAGTTCATAGCCTACTAGTCCACACCAGTGGTACCAACATTATTCTGGTGTTGACATGACCCTGAGTGACCTGAAACCCGTGCTTTGAGTATGTGTGAGACAAAGTTTGAGGCAATGTCTGAAACATGTTTCGGGCAAGTAGGCCTATGGCGGGAGTCTGTTGTGGCCGCACCTTAATTTTAGCCACTCAACGAGTCACCAGTGGTGGTTGGGAGTGGAGGGTGTACACACACACACATACGCAATAATACTCACACGAACAAGAGTCTAACCACGTGTACACATACGGGTTGTTTGGCAGGAGTGGTGGTGAGGCCCACAGTGTGGACACTACCCTACATTTTCAACACGTCCATCTGTATCACAACGTGCAACGCAAGGCCTTGGTGCAACGTGTGGCTCAGTGTGGACGAGGCTTTTTATACACGTAGGCTATAACTGTGTGGATTCCACTACAGACCTATACACTTACGCTAGGGTGGCCATTTTTAATTTCCAAAAAGTAGGACACTTCATAATTATATATATATATATATATATAGGCCTATATACAGTATATACAGTATATATATATATATATATATATATATATATATATATATATATATATATATATATATATATATATATATATATATGCAATCCAACCACTGGAGAAAGGAAACAGTAACAGTGAGTACTTTCGTTTATTACATCAAGAGACAGGGTCTGAAGATGTAATAAACGAAAGTACCGTACTCACTGTTCCTGTTTCCTTTCTCCAGTGGTTGGATTGTATCTATTTGCTTCATGGTGAAGTTACTGCATATATATATATATATATATATATATGAGAGAGAGAGAATAACTTTAACAACTAATGAAACTGAAAATAAAAGTAGACGTTCACTGCACATATAATAGATATTGGTGAACTCACCTTGATTGCCTGAAGGTTTACTTCTTATACGTTTGTCCTCTACAACTTTCGATCGAACTTTTGACATTATTGTATAATGACTCTCTCTCTTATTACTTATTGATTTATATTTTTTTCCCTCACCCCAAGAAAGTAGGACAAATGTACGTCCGGAGTTAGGGTGCGTCGGATGTAGGACAAGGGGTTAAATAGGACAGTCCGGCGTAAAACCGGACGTCTGGTCACTATAACCTATTATACACATAGGCCTTATGATGACTGTGGATTCCACCACAGCCTCGTGCATAAATAACACTTCCCCATAACACCAGTATATTGTACTGTGTCTGGGACCGAAGGGGTGTCCAAACCTTTAATGTATTACTACAGGCTACAATACCAGTATATTGTACTGTGTCTGGGACCGAAGGGGTGTCCAAACCTTTAATGTATTACTACAGGCTACAACACCAGTATATTGTACTGTGTCTGGGACCGAAGGGGTGTCCAAACCTTTAATGTATTACTACAGGCTACAACACCAGTATATTGTACCGGTACTGTACCAAAAGAATGAGAAAACAAATATGAAAGAAAAAAGAATGAAATGTATGGGTTAAAGAGTAAGATAGCTTTTTGAGGTCCGAAGGAGCGCCAAGGCCCTAATGTATGACAACCATCTTTAAAGACAATAATACCCATGAGACTGACCACAGAGTTGTATTGTACTTAACAAAGTTACAAAATATTATGGCAAATAATACACTTAAATGACTAGTATAAATAATTTTATCCATTGTATTAAAGAAAAGGAGGAATATTCGAACAATATAAATTTACTTCCAAGTAAATAATTATTAAACTTGATATTATTACATAACATAAGATCAACTATTGAACAAATAGTTGTAATAGTAAAATAAGGTTATAATTCACTGACATCATAATATTACCCAAGTAAATAGATAACAATAACATAATATTATAACTGAATGTCCCTCAATAATTCATTGGTATCATTTACCCAAGTAAATAAAAACTAATAACAAATAACTCAATGTCCTTTTATAATTCATTGGCATCATAATATTACCGGTACCCAAATAAATAAAAAACAATAACAAATAACTTAATGTCCTTTTATAATTCATTGCCATCATAATATTACCGGTACCCAAATAAATAAAAAACAATACCCTAACAAATAACTTAATGTCCTTTTATAATTCATTGCCATCATAATATTACCCAAATAAATAAAAAAAACAATAACAAATAACTGAATGTCCTTTTATAATTCATTGCCATCATAAAATTACTAAAGTAAATAAAAAATAATAACAAGTAACTTAATGTCCTTTTACTTTCACATAAGGTAATATTACAATAATGTAAGAATACATGAGAATAGACTGTATATTAGTACCGTAGTTAGTTAAATATACTTTTAATAATATAAATACTACTCAAACAAATCTATACTGTAATGGAAATATTCTAGTTTGGTAGCCTAACTAGGCTATAATATCAATAGACTACAACTCAAAAGTAAATTATATTATTTCCTTTGTCCATTAAATATGAGTACACAGTTAAATATACATTTAATTATAAAAAGACTATTCAAACAAAATTTTAATGGAAACATTTCAGTAACAATAATATAAATAGACTACAACTCAAAAGAAAATTATATTATATTTTTAGTCCATTAGGCTAAATATCATAATGCAGTTAAATATACATTTAATATAAAAAACTACTCCAACAAAATAAGTACTGTACCGTACTGTACATGTCATAATTACGGTACTGTAAATATTAAAATAATAATAACTTATAATCCATGATAATTCTTTCCCTCTCATACTTGTAGCCTATACTATATAGGCCTTGTAATAAGCTAAGCTACACTGGTAGGCCTTACTTCAATAATAAAATAAAAATAAGTGATAATGTAATTGTTAACATAAACAACAAAACCTCCATATAATCCATGATATTCCTTTCTCTCTCGTACTTGTAGCCTATAGGCCTAATAGGCAAAGCTACTGTACACTGGTAGACCTTAGCCTACTTCAAAGTTGGTAAAGACAATAATGAATATTTTATTGGTGACTTCAACCAAGCGTTATTTTCAACTTATTGTTTTTCCTTTTGGCCCAGGCTGTGACAATCTTATATAGTGAACGACATGGCTGGAGTGGAACTTTTCTCTGGTGGGTTGTTTTACTCTGAGATGATTGTTGGTTTGTTGTTTTACTCTGAGATGACTGTTGGTGTGTTGTTTCACTCTGAGATGACTGTTGGTGTGTTGTTTCACTCTGAGATGACTGTTGGTGTGTTGTTTCACTCTGAGATGGTTGACATAGATGACTCAGTTCTTGGTATACTTGAGTGAGGGACAACCTTTGACTAGCCTTGGAACAAGTCATAGATTCCACCACATTCCCCAGTCCCTCTTGCCACAGTGTGTCCAGGCCTGTATCTTTATGTTCACAATAGATGTCTTGGAACATTTTACCCAAACCATACACGTCACTAGCTGCTGAAGATGTACCTTTGAAATATAGTTCTGGGGCATAACGTTGGTATTTATCTTCGTATTCGTCAACTTCTTCAACAGTAGGTAAGTTGTCAACAATGAAGGGCATTATGGGACGGTTTCTCATTCGAGCAATACCATAGTCAATTATGGAGGTTTTGTTATTTGAGTTAACAATTACATTATCACTTTTAATATCATTATGGATACATCCTGCAGAGTGAAGTTCCATAATATTATTTACCACTGAAGTAAAGATGGTCAACCACCAAGAGGAAGTGTCAATGAGGCTTAAGTCAGGCTTTATATCGTCTAATTGTGATCCTTGACAAACACTCATGAGTATTAAAGGTGTTTTTAAACTAAGTCCCAACAATCTAGGAGCTCCACCTACACCTTGAAGATGGTATAATGTTAATCCTTCTTCTATAAATATATCTTGCAATGTGTCATCCCTTGCTATCTTTCTTACTACAAGTAATCCTTTATAATTAACTAAATGAACATCACCATAACCTCCAGAACCAATACATTTTAAAACTTCACAATCTTCTTCAAACTCTTTCTGGGACCGTATTACTTTTACACGTTTACCATTCCCGACCTCTACTCGAACTTTTTTCAGACCAGCAACTCCCCTATACTTCATTTTGACGAGTGATAGTTAATGAACTGATATTGGAATCTTCTTGGCTACTTCAATCCCTTCCCAGCAAACTTACTTTACTCTTATTTAATCTATATTCTCTATATAATCTTTATCTAAATTCTTCCAATATCTTATTTATAGGTGGTTTAATCTTTATTATGTGTTGATGTTGATTGGTGGTATCCAATTGCAGTGCTTGAGGGAAAGATAACTGGAGTATAGTTGGGCACGTCTCTCAGTTACAAGGTTCAAGGATGCAATGATGCAATACACATGCGCACATTCCTTTTATAGTTTTTCAGACGTAGGCGCTGATCATAGTCTAGTCACGTGACTTTATATCAACCAATCAGATTGAAGTATTTGAATTTCAAATCTCCATATTAACCAATCAGGTGCAAGGATTGTGAATTTAAATATTCATAATTGATAGCCTAGCCAATGAGGTTCAAGAGTTCAAATTTGAACTGAACATTGTGATTGGACAAGACGACTTTGTTATTAAAAGCATAAAATTAATATTTGAAGGTCAAAATAGTATCTTTCATTCAAATAATGCACCAATTAATTTATTAATAAATAAGAACAAGTTTAATTTAAGTAATGCAGTAAAACAAAACAATATAATAATTACCAAAGTAACACGTGATCAACGAAGTTACAACTCGATTGTCAAGGAAAAGTTCTCTACCATTTTTTATTTTAAAACTTCAATATTCATGAATAATATTGATAATATTATGGATATTTAGTGGTGATATACATACAGTATCTTTATTTTTAAATATCAGTACAAACATACAAAAACTACTTAGATACAAATATATTATCAAATTAAACCAAATCCTTGTCTGTCTCGGCCGTAGTAACACTATGCGGCGGCGCCGCAGAATGGCAATAACACACACATACTGCGGCGCCGCTGGACCGCGTCACAGCTCACCGTATATAAATAAGGACAAAACACTATACACTGTTGTATTGTACAGTTTTATGTGCCTTATTAATTTTATAATTATTATAATGTACAAACTGTCTGACGCTCCCCCTTGTAACATTCTTATAATGGGGTGTGGGAATAGGGGACAGGCTTGGTGTTGTTTAGGGGGGTGCGGGAGTAGGGGACAGGCTTAGGGGAGTTTTGGGGGGTGCGGGAGTAGGGGGACAGACTTGGGGTGCGGGAATAGGGGACAGGCTTTCTACCCCCCCAATCCTGTCCCCCTATTCCCGCACCCTTCAAGCTGTTAAATGGATTTTATTTACTTTATTACTCAAATCAAACTTGTCCTTATTTAATTAAAAATTAGTTGGTGTATTATTTAAATGGAAAATAACTATTTTGACCCTCAAATATTATTATTTTTCTTTTTAATAACAAAGTCGTCTTGTCCAATCACAATGTTCAGTTCAAATTTAAACTCTTGAACCTCATTGGCTAGGCTATCAATTATGAATATTTAAATTCACAATCCTTGCACCTGATTGGTTAATATGGAGATTTGAAATTCAAATACTTCAATCTGATTGGTTGATATAAAGTCACGTGACTAGACTATGATCAGCGCCTACGTCTGAAAAACTATAAAAGGAATGTGCGCATGTGTATTGCATCATTGCATCCTTGAACCTTGTAACTGAGAGACGTGCCCAACTATACTCCAGTTATCTTTCCCTCAAGCACTGCAATTGGATACCACCAATCAACATCAACACATAATAAAGATTAAACCACCTATAAATAAGATATTGGAAGAATTTAGATAAAGATTATATAGAGAATATAGATTAAATAAGAGTAAAGTAAGTTTGCTGGGAAGGGATTGAAGTAGCCAAGAAGATTCCAATATCAGTTCATTAACTATCACTCGTCAAAATGAAGTATAGGGGAGTTGCTGGTCTGAAAAAAGTTCGAGTAGAGGTCGGGAATGGTAAACGTGTAAAAGTAATACGGTCCCAGAAAGAGTTTGAAGAAGATTGTGAAGTTTTAAAATGTATTGGTTCTGGAGGTTATGGTGATGTTCATTTAGTTAATTATAAAGGATTACTTGTAGTAAGAAAGATAGCAAGGGATGACACATTGCAAGATTTATTTATAGAAGAAGGATTAACATTATACCATCTTCAAGGTGTAGGTGGAGCTCCTAGATTGTTGGGACTTAGTTTAAAAACACCTTTAATACTCATGAGTGTTTGTCAAGGATCACAATTAGACGATATAAAGCCTGACTTAAGCCTCATTGACACTTCCTCTTGGTGGTTGACCATCTTTACTTCAGTGGTAAATAATATTATGGAACTTCACTCTGCAGGATGTATCCATAATGATATTAAAAGTGATAATGTAATTGTTAACTCAAATAACAAAACCTCCATAATTGACTATGGTATTGCTCGAATGAGAAACCGTCCCATAATGCCCTTCATTGTTGACAACTTACCTACTGTTGAAGAAGTTGACGAATACGAAGATAAATACCAACGTTATGCCCCAGAACTATATTTCAAAGGTACATCTTCAGCAGCTAGTGACGTGTATGGTTTGGGTAAAATGTTCCAAGACATCTATTGTGAACATAAAGATACAGGCCTGGACACACTGTGGCAAGAGGGACTGGGGAATGTGGTGGAATCTATGACTTGTTCCAAGGCTAGTCAAAGGTTGTCCCTCACTCAAGTATACCAAGAACTGAGTCATCTATGTCAACCATCTCAGAGTGAAACAACACACCAACAGTCATCTCAGAGTGAAACAACACACCAACAGTCATCTCAGAGTGAAACAACACACCAACAGTCATCTCAGAGTAAAACAACAAACCAACAATCATCTCAGAGTAAAACAACCCACCAGAGAAAAGTTCCACTCCAGCCATGTCGTTCACTATATAAGATTGTCACAGCCTGGGCCAAAAGGAAAAACAATAAGTTGAAAATAACGCTTGGTTGAAGTCACCAATAAAATATTCATTATTGTCTTTACCAACTTTGAAGTAAGCTAAGGTCTACCAGTGTACAGTAGCTTTGCCTATTAGGCCTATAGGCTACAAGTACGAGAGAGAAAGGAATATCATGGATTATATGGAGGTTTTGTTGTTTATGTTAACAATTACATTATCACTTATTTTTATTTTATTATTGAAGTAAGGCCTACCAGTGTAGCTTAGCTTATTACAAGGCCTATATAGTATAGGCTACAAGTATGAGAGGGAAAGAATTATCATGGATTATAAGTTATTATTATTTTAATATTTACAGTACCGTAATTATGACATGTACAGTACGGTACAGTACTTATTTTGTTGGAGTAGTTTTTTATATTAAATGTATATTTAACTGCATTATGATATTTAGCCTAATGGACTAAAAATATAATATAATTTTCTTTTGAGTTGTAGTCTATTTATATTATTGTTACTGAAATGTTTCCATTAAAATTTTGTTTGAATAGTCTTTTTATAATTAAATGTATATTTAACTGTGTACTCATATTTAATGGACAAAGGAAATAATATAATTTACTTTTGAGTTGTAGTCTATTGATATTATAGCCTAGTTAGGCTACCAAACTAGAATATTTCCATTACAGTATAGATTTGTTTGAGTAGTATTTATATTATTAAAAGTATATTTAACTAACTACGGTACTAATATACAGTCTATTCTCATGTATTCTTACATTATTATAATATTACCTTATGTGAAAGTAAAAGGACATTAAGTTACTTGTTATTATTTTTTATTTACTTTAGTAATTTTATGATGGCAATGAATTATAAAAGGACATTCAGTTATTTGTTATTGTTTTTTTTATTTATTTGGGTAATATTATGATGGCAATGAATTATAAAAGGACATTAAGTTATTTGTTAGGGTATTGTTTTTTATTTATTTGGGTACCGGTAATATTATGATGGCAATGAATTATAAAAGGACATTAAGTTATTTGTTATTGTTTTTTATTTATTTGGGTACCGTACCGGTAATATTATGATGGCAATGAATTATAAAAGGACATTAAGTTATTTGTTATTGTTTTTTATTTATTTGGGTACCGGTAATATTATGATGCCAATGAATTATAAAAGGACATTGAGTTATTTGTTATTAGTTTTTATTTACTTGGGTAAATGATACCAATGAATTATTGAGGGACATTCAGTTATAATATTATGTTATTGTTATCTATTTACTTGGGTAATATTATGATGTCAGTGAATTATAACCTTATTTTACTATTACAACTATTTGTTCAATAGTTGATCTTATGTTATGTAATAATATCAAGTTTAATAATTATTTACCTGGAAGTAAATTTATATTGTTCGAATATTCCTCCTTTTCTTTAATACAATGGATAAAATTATTTATACTAGTCATTTAAGTGTATTATTTGCCATAATATTTTGTAACTTTGTTAAGTACAATACAACTCTGTGGTCAGTCTCATGGGTATTATTGTCTTTAAAGATGGTTGTCATACATTAGGGCCTTGGCGCTCCTTCGGACCTCAAAAAGCTATCTTACTCTTTAACCCATACATTTCATTCTTTTTTCTTTCATATTTGTGTTCTCATTCTTTTGGTACAGTACCGGTACAATATACTGGTGTTGTAGCCTGTAGTAATACATTAAAGGTTTGGACACCCCTTCGGTCCCAGACACAGTACAATATACTGGTGTTGTAGCCTGTAGTAATACATTAAAGGTTTGGACACCCCTTCGGTCCCAGACACAGTACAATATACTGGTGTTGTAGCCTGTAGTAATACATTAAAGGTTTGGACACCCCTTCGGTCCCAGACACAGTACAATATACTGGTGTTGTAGCCTGTAGTAATACATTAAAGGTTTGGACACCCCTTCGGTCCCAGACACAGTACAATATACTGGTGTTGTAGCCTGTAGTAATACATTAAAGGTTTGGACACCCCTTCGGTCCCAGACACAGTACAATATACTGGTATTGTAGCCTGTAGTAATACATTAAAGGTTTGGACACCCCTTCGGTCCCAGACACAGTACAATATACTGGTATTGTAGCCTGTAGTAATACATTAAAGGTTTGGACACCCCTTCGGTCCCAGACACAGTACAATATACTGGTATTGTAGCCTTTATAGACTAATTACAGGCGTGTTGTTGGGGTTGAAGAAAGAATTACGGTAACGGTACCATTTTTTTAAGGTAAGAAGTATCTTATTGAAAATTCCAACAATAAGTTTATGTGTAATAATAAATAAAAGAAACTAAAAGTTTTCAAACAATGAAAAATAATAGTTGGGACGCAACAACTCAATATTGAGCAGTTGGGGCGCATGAACTACCGATGAAGTAGATTCGCCCCAACTTATTATTATGGGATGAATGGACTTGAGGCGCATCGTCACGGGGACGGATGGACCTGCTACCGATGTGACGCGACTCTCTTGGTGTGAATGCACCCATATCCTATATAGGCTAAATAATAATATAGGCTACTCGGTCTTCATCTCCAAGCTGGAGGTAACCCTTTGGTAGAGAAATGTTAAGGTACGGGTCCACTTGAGAGCTGAGAGTGAAATAAATGTCGAGAGAACTCACAAAGAGCGTGTCCACCTGAGAGAACTATATCACTCTCGAGAGTCGCTGAGATAAAATTTCCGCGAGAACTCTCAGAAGCGCTGGCCACTGAACACACAGACAGAACAAGTCGCTGAGAGTAAAGAGTCTCAAGTGAATTCAGTGTGTGTGTGTGTGTGACATAAAATATATATACTTTATGGAATATGAAATTAAACCAAACCAAACTTTTGACGTCAACTTTTACTAAACATTAAAGTATATTTGTGATAATCTATTTACAATATTATTATATTTTTGACAACCACTGAAATATCCATAATAATCAATATTTTGAAATTATAATCATATTTACATTAATATTTTTTTGGAAAACTTGTTTTTGAAGACAGCTGTATATGCTTATTATTATTATTATTATTAAATATTATACTTATTATTATTATGTTTTATTTTTGTTGTTGTATCTTGTATTTACACTATTTAACTTCCGCCCTTTCACTCTCAGCTATATCAACACACTGAAAGTGCCTGAGAGTAATCTCAGGATAGTGGGTGAGCTGTGTCCACTAGTGTCACGAATCACTCTCCGACATAAATCGCAGAACTCTCCGAGAGTACTCTCCAGTCTGTGTCCATTTACTTTTTACCAACTCTCGACATTTATTTCACTCTCAGCTCTCAAGTGGACACGTACCTTAAGGTACGTGTCCACTTGAGAGCTGAGAGTGAAATAAATGTCGAGAGAACTCACAAAGAGCGTGTCCACCTGAGAGAACTATATCACTCTCGAGAGTCGCTGAGATAAAATGTCCGCGAGAACTCTCAGAAGCGTGGCCACTGAACACACAGACAGAGCAAGTCTCCGAGAGTAAAGAGTCTCAAGTGAATTCAGTGTGTGTGTGTGTGTGTGTGTGTGTGTGTGACATAATATATATATTTTATGGAATATGAAATTAAACCAAACCAAACTTTTGACGTCAACTTTTACTAAACATTAAAGTATATTTGTGATAATCTATTTACAATATTAATATATTTTTGACAACCACTGAAATATCCATAATAATCAATATTTTGAAATTATAATCATATTTACATTAATATTTTTTTGGAAAACTTGTTTTTGAAGACAGCTGTATATGCTTATTATTATTATTATTATTATTATTAAATATTATACTTATTATTATTATGTTTTATTTTTGTTGTTATATCTTGTATTTACACTATTTTACTTCCGCCCTTTCACTCTCAGCTATATCAACACACTGAAAGTGTCTTAGAGTAATCTCAGGATAGTGGGTGAGCTGTGTCCACTAGTGTCAGGAATCACTCTCCGACATAAATCACAGAACTCTCCGAGAGTACTCTCCAGTCTGTGTCCATTTACTTTTTACCAACTCTCGACATTTATTTCACTCTCAGCTCTCAAGTGGACCCGTACCTTTATGTCGGAGAGTGATTCGTGACACTAGTGGACACAGCTCACCCACTATCCTGAGATTACTCTCAGACACTTTCAGTGTGTTGATATAGCTGAGAGTGAAAGGGCGGAAGTAAAATAGTGTAAATACAAGATACAACAAAAATAAAACATAATAATAATAAGTATAATATTTAATAATAATAATAATAATAATAATACGCATATACAGCTGTCTTCAAAAACAAGTTTTCCAAAAAAATATTAATGTAAATATGATTATAATTTCAAAATATTGATTATTATGGATATTTCAGTGGTTATCAAAAATATAATAATATTGTAAATAGATTATCACAAATATACTTTAATGTTTAGTAAAAGTTGACGTCAAAAGTTTGGTTTGGTTTAATTTCATATTCCATAAAGTATATATATTTTATGTCACACACACACACACACTGAATTCACTTGAGACTCTTTACTCTCAGCGACTTGTTCTGTCTGTGTGTTCAGTGGCCAGCGCTTCTGAGAGTTCTCGCGGACATTTTATCTCAGCGACTCTCGAGAGTGATATAGTTCTCTCAGGTGGACACGCTCTTTGTGAGTTCTCTCGACATTTATTTCACTCTCAGCTCTCAAGTGGACCCGTACCTTTAATAAAAACACAAGTTATTAGTTAACCGATTATTATTATGGCCCCAAATTCTGTCGCCAAAATTACCAGCGAGCGGGGAGGCCTATCCGGCGGCCTGTTCTATTGTTGTTATTATCATTATTCTGCCGCCAGTTAAATCAGCGGACGAGGTAGGGAGGCGGTGTCATAATTAAGGGACCCGTACACCTGTCCACACAACATTCACTCCATCAAGTATTTCATATTGAATGGAATATCAAAATGGTTCAAAACATTGGAATGTCACCAACAGATTTATTGCGTCAGGGTGAGGCCGTCAGTCGTCAGTTCAATCACTAATTAATAAGTTAAGTTTGAATGAATACAGTAAGTTCCATTCGTATAGTCTGCCACCAGGATCACTCTTGGGGATGAGCTCAGTTTACGGTTACAATTTACCAAAACTATTGAATAATACACCATCCAAGTTATGTAATCTTCTTAAAGAGTTAACTTCCAAAAGTAGCCTAATACTGAAAGATATGTTTACTTTTTATTTGTGTATAGTTTTCCATAAAGTTTTACCTTATTTTACATTCTCCGTATATAATATACCGGAATTGTATTTCTATTTCTACTAAAGCCTACTGAATTTTGTGTATTCTATGAATAAGGAAAACCTTTAACGTTAATTAAAGTCGGTTCTAATGTTAATATATACCTTTTGTTTAATGTCCGGGCTAACACAAATACATGTCTAAGGATATCCCTTAATTTGTATAGTTCATAAATATAACGTTACCAGTATTGTGTTACAGTAGCCTAAATTAACTTATACGGTATGTTAATATTATTTGGTTTACGAGTTTCCTACGGTTTAATTAATATAGCCACAGTACTTTACCTATGTGTATGATGAATAACTTTACACCAACTTAATGAGAAAAAAATTGTACAGGTATGAAATACGACATAATAATTCAGAAGAGTAAAACTCCAACTAATGAACTTATTAATGTGTTATAAAGTTATACTGTACTTACCAATGTGGTGACGTGTATGAAGGAAGAATATGTAACGTTAGTGTTAATTATAACCCCAACTAATGAACTTATTAACGTGTACTTACCAATGTGGTGACGTGTATGAAGGAAGAATATGTAGTGTTTTATAATCCACACCGGAATAATGGCCGAGTTAACTTTCAATTATATTATCTTCATAATATATATTTGTATGTAACACAACACCGGGGAGTAGAACTCTATATACCGGTATTTATACATGCCGGGGTAAATTTTCAATTATTTGGTCTTCACTAATATTTAACTACATAATATATATTTGTATATAAGACAACACCGGGGAGTATAACTATACATTTATACGTTAACGTTACATGCCGGGGTAAATTTTCAATTATTTGGTCTTCACTAATATTTAACAATAATATATAGCATATTTAACACACTACACAACCATAATAATTGTGTATAGCGTATTACAACACATCACAACATTTACAAGTATTCTGATATATAACACAACGTAAATAACAGTAATAAATTACAGCTACAGTAGGTTAATACAACCACTCTCACCACAAAGCCAAGATCAACTGTCTGAGTGTCTGTGTGTGTGAGTGTGACTGACTGACTGTGTGTGTGTGTATCACTGTGTTCCAATGGACATATTCTATTGGTTACCGTTTATACTTACCATCCATTATCATCCAATCATACAACACTAAACTCAAGGGGGCGGAGTCTATACTCATCCTCACAAATATGTTGACACTTAGCCTATATTATAATTAATTATTATTCTATTGTGTTTTTCAATGTTTTCAGTGATCATATTATATCATCTTAATCATCATCATTACTAACTTTCTATATTATAAGATATGAGGAAATTCTATATAATACAAGTGTAGGACCCCAACCCGTAAGGCGTCCACAGTCCCAGGTTTTAATAAGAAGTCTAATAAGACTCCTCCACTAAATAATATAACGTTGGGGATACTTCACCCTCTCAGGCTCTCAAGTCTCAACAATTATGTAATAAGATGAGGAGTCGCTACTTCCTTAACATCACCTGTTGGGCTCGCCAGCACAGGCATAAGGCCCAAGCAGAGGTAATAAAAAAAAAATAACACCACTGATGAGGGACGGAGTCACGGAGAGGAGGACAGGAGGAGGTGTCCTTCACTGTGGAGAAAGGGAGGAAGGGGGACCTGATGGTGGGCAGGTTTTCGGCTCACTCCATGTTGGGTTGTTGCCCAATCATTGTAGGGATGGCAGCAGCAGGCAGACATCGTCACCGTCTGTACCAAGACTGCTGTTACCTTAAGTTAGCTGCAGAAGGACTAGGTTGTCTTTCTGACCTCCTCCTAGACATCTTCAGGAGAAATGGCTTACCACCAATAGTCATTTCTCCTGAACTACAACTACCATCACTAATAAGAAACGAGGCAGCAAGAAGGCACGGGGGAGGAGCACAGCAGACGCGCCACCATCCCTACCTTCGGCCCACCCTCGTCACCGGTTAATATAATGCAGCATGCTGCCTCGCCCACTCAACCAAGCGAACATTGGGAGGGAGTCACCACCACCGCTGGCGCCACCACAGGAGATGGAGACGGAGGAGGAAGACGACCTTGAAAGCAGGACCTCCACCACCACCAAGCCCCTGGGTTAGTACAGTGGTAACGCGCCTGCCTTGCATCCGTGAGGTCGGCAGATCGAGCCTCGCCCAGGCCCGAGGGTTTAACACTGTTTACTGGGGGGTTACTGCCATCATGTACCATGGTGGGGAGTTGGGCTTGCCTGGCTGACGTTCAGCAGGAGAGTGTCTCATCAGAGACAGATACCTGAACTAAAACCCTGCAACTTTAACTTTTTCCACCACCACCACCGGAAGTGAGACGGAACTGGAGTTACTGGAGGACGAAGGAGAACAGGAAGAGAAAGAGAAGGGGGAGTAAGGACAGTCAGACATCTGCCAGAGCCGCCACAGTTTGTCACCGTGTGCCGTGGTGGTGACTGTCTGCCTCGCCCCGCCTTCACCTCTTCCAAAGAAACATCACGTTTCACCGGGGCCCCGATGTCTTCCAGTTCCGACAGAAATGGAAGGCTTTGGAAGCTGTTTATACCTGCTATAAGGGAGACACCATTAGCTGCTTCCACAACAACAACACAGATCCACTACCACCAGTGAGGCTACAACTACTACTATATATATAAAAAAAAGAACTACTACTACAACAACTGCTACTATTACTACAACCACTACTGATGTAAATTGACTTTCTAAAATATTTTATGCCTTAATACCCCATAAGGGGTGATACGCAATAATTTAAAAGAAAGTAAACAAAAAAAAAGTTACACATGCCAGCCTGTCCGGTGTCCTGAAATGGCTGGCCTTGTCATGGTCTCATCAATATCCAGGTGTATCTGGATCTTGGGTCTCATCTGCTCACTCACGATTCAGTACATATAGTTCAGTCGGCCTCACGTCTCTAGATCTCAGTGTTAGCGAAACTGTGTGTAGTGAGGCCTATATGTGAGGGTGGCAATGGAAGCTCCTCTAACCAATTTATAAAACGGCCTAAACCTGACCGGAGCAGGACTAAAAAATCTGTCGACGACAGAAGGCCGTACTTCACACGACCTGTTTTCGTTCCGACAGGCAGGCCAGCAGGCTTGACGCCATCAAGAATTCTTAAATACATTTTAATTAATTAATGTAACTGTTCACACGACCCGTCGCCCTGCCGGCAGCAGCCATCCGTCGACCGACCGACAGCAACGGATCGGATTCCTTCTCAAGAATACCTGGCCCGTTGAACGGAGGCTTGACGGCGCCTGGGGGATGGATGATGCAAGGTCATTATTGTAGTCTGGTGCCATGCCCTTGGGGTGATGGGTTGTGTAAACATGGACCCATACAACACCCATCCATTTACCTTAGTAATCTTACCCACAGTCCCATTCATTACGGTATATGACGGAACACTACCAGAGTGCCAGGTGATTGATTATCTGCAGTGACACGAACAGTCAGTGTGAATACGTATTATAATTGTTAAACAGAGGTGAGCTGGCGGTCTGCCTGTCGGAACCAAACCGGATCGTGTGTATCGGCCCCTTTAGTTTGTAACCTAACTGTAAACTTTTTAGTTTTAACTGTATGTCAGATGATTGGAAGGTTCCAACTTCCATGTTTGGTGTGATCCTACCATGTTCTACTTTCACCCAACAATGATAGAATGAATATGACTGCTACGGTGACAAATAAAGGAGTTTGAGTTGCTTATGGAATATGGAGTAAGGATGTATATTATCTCCAATAATTATGACCAATCTTCATATCTCTGTGTCTCCGGTGCCCCTTCTCTGCGTGACAGGTTACACGGGGGTACAGGCCTACTACAGGGAGTCTGAGGGAAAGAAGGGTCTGTGAGTGAAGGAGGAACTGTTGGTGTTTATGACGGTGTGACTGAGGGAGAGGAGGGTCTGTGAGTGAAGGAGGAACTGTTGGTGTGTGTGACGGTGTGACTGAGGGAGAGGAGCTAGGGTCTGTGAGTGAAGGAGGAAATGTTGGTGTTTGTGACGGTGTGACTGAGGGAAAGAAGGGTCTGTGAGTGAAGGAGGAACTGCTGTGTGTTGGCTGGTGTGTGTGACGGTGTGTCTGAAGGAGAGAAGTAGGAGAAAGGAATATTAAAGTGAGGACCATTTTATGCAGAGGAGAACACACACACACATTTTATCACTCTATAAATATATCGCCTTAATTATTTACCATTATGTAGTAGACAGTGTAGGCGTTAAGAACAAATAACAAACCCATTTGCTACTATATCTTTGATTGAGAAGGTAGCCTAGTATTGTAGGCTGTGTTCATTAAGGGGGTGCGGGAATAGGGGGACAGGCTTGGGGTTTTTAGGGGGTTGCAGGTTTTTTGTGGGGAGTTGGGAGTAGGGGGACAGGCTTGAAGGAGGGTGGGGGGTGCGGGAATAGGGGGACAGGCTTGTTTTTTTTTAGGGGGTTGCAGGTTTTTTGTGGGGAGTTGGGAGTAGAGGGACAGGCTTGAAGGAGGGTGGGGGGGTGCGGGAATAGGGGGACAGGCTTGAAGGAGGGTGGGGGGGTGCGGGAATAGGGGGACAGGCTTGAAGGAGGGTGGGGGGTGCGGGAATAGGGGGACAGGCTTGAAGGAGGGTGGGGGGGTGCGGGAATAGGGGGACAGGCTTGAAGGAGGGTGGGGGGGTGCGGGAATAGGGGGACAGGCTTGAAGGAGGGTGGGGGGGTGCGGGAATAGGGGACAGGCTTTCTACCCCACCCCCAAGCCTGTCCCCGTACTCCCACACCCCCTTAACCTTTGTCAAGTTTTACCACATTAAGTTTGAGATACTGTATACAGATTTAAATAACTTGTTTTTAAATTATCAGCTGTCATACTATTTATCAAAGTTACACATAATTCTGTAATATTGTACTAAAATATTGTATGACTAATTAATTAAGAACATGATGTTTTACTCGTCACAGGAATATGACTTAATTAACGAGAGTATTATCTTATCTGTATTAGGCTTAAGTATTTTGTTAAGTACAATATAGACAAGGATGTGCAAATGACAAATACTATTTATTTCATTTGATAGAACTATAGATATAACTAGACAAATTATATAGTTAAGCACATTAATTCTACACATTCAATTATATCACATACAAAGGAAACTTCTTACTAACATTATATTGTAACTATATAAATATAATTCTTTCTCCATTTAGTTGTAAGTTGTCGGCAATAACATTACCACAATAATGTAACGTAACAGTATATATAAATTATAACAATGTTACTCTATGGTATCAGCAGTAACAGTACAGTAATAACGTAACGTATAAATAACAATGTTACTCTATGGTATCAGCAGTAACAGTAATGTAATAACGTAACGTATAAATAACAATGTTACTCTTAGGTGTTGGAAGTGACAGTACCATAAAAATGTAACTTATATAATGATAACAATGCTGCTGTAACGTATCGGCAGTGACAATATTCCAATAATGTAACGTATTATAACTTTGGCGTAGGGAAATGACATCCCCATTCTACTTCATTCTGCTATGTTATCAAGATATGTTTGTGTGTGTGAGTGTGTGTGTGTGTGTAGTAATTTGATTCTCATTGATTCTGTCTACTTGTAGGTATAGTTGCATGCCTCTTGATTGACGCTACGGCGCAATTAATTAAAGAAAAAAAAACATTCTTGTGTCCAAGGTAAATATAGCTATATTTACCTTGGTACAGTCAGCCTTGTATCCCCTACGAGTGAGGGTTTGGGACTCCACTCTCTAACAATAACAAAAATGAGCTGTACCCCTTGTCTGGGGGGGGGGGAGAGTTTCTACAACCAGCCCTGGCCAAGTCGACACCAACAACTAACACTATTATACCACTTCCCCTGCCGACCGTCTTGTTGACAGGGTAAAGGAGTTTAATCGCTTGAAGGGCTATCTATGGCTTTATTACTTGTCACGAGCGAGATTACTTCGTCCACACGTCCTTCTCTCTGCTGCCACCACCTCACCACCATCACTGAGGGACGGAGAGGAGGTGTCCTTCACTGTGGAGGAAGGGTGTGGTGGCTACCAACTTAGAGGAGACCTGATAATGGGCAGGTCCTCGGCAACTCCATGCCCGTGGGAGGAGTACGACCGACGCCCAACTCACTGCAGTGACAGCACTGCCACGGCAGCAACATCAGACATACATCGTCACCGTCTGTACCAAGACTGTTGTTGCCTTAGCTGCAGAAGGGCTATAGGTCGTCTCTCTGACCTCCTCCTGAACATTTGCTGATTTGCAACCACCCACCACCACTACAGCCACCACCAAGAAACGAGGCAACAAGCCTGCACAACGGAGAAGGAGAAGAACAGCCTGACGCACTACCACCACCAACCCCTCCGGTCCAACCCCGTCGTCGGTTGATGTTGCCTCGCCCATTCAAACGGGAAGATCACCATCACCACCACCTGAGCCTTCCCTACAAGACCTCAAGACTGAGAAGGACTCTGACAAAACTTCCTGCTCCAACACCACCAGCAACACCAACGACACCAATGACAACATGGACCTGGAAGATGAAGGGGAATGGCAGAAGGACGGTAGGAGGAAGAGGAAGAGAAGAAGGATGGACAGCCAGTCATCACAACAACAGCTGCCTCACATCACCAAATTTTGGATGACCGCTTCTCCTCGCCTCGACCTTTATCACAAACACATCTCCCGACGACGTGACCCCAACTTCTTCCAGGTCAGAGAAAAGTGAACCATCCCCATAAGGCATCCTTATGAATACCATACAGTACAAAATAAATGACGGACTTAATGCCCAAAACAAATGGTGATAGGCATAACAAAAATACATACACACACACACACACAAATAACTTGTCTGTCCAGATTACTGTGTACTGGTGCTACAGCCTTCCCTTCCCTTGTTAAAAAGGAAATGTGGTAGTGATAATGATGATGATATTATTTTAGCAATGTTACTCTTAAATGTTGATAATAACAGTACCATAATAATGTAACATATAAATAACAATGTTACTCTTAAATGTTGCTAATAACAGTACCATAATAATGTAACATATAAATAACAATGTTACTCTTAGGTGTTGATAATAACAGTACCATAATAATGTAACATAAATAACAATGTTACTCTTAGGTGTTGATAATAACAGTACCATAATAATGTAACATATAAATAACAATGTTACTCTTAGGTGTTGATAATAACAGTACCATAATAATGTAACATATAAATAACAATGTCACTCTTAGGTGTTGATAATAACAGTACCATAATAATGTAACATATAAATAACAATGTTACTCTTAGGTGTTGATAATAACAGTACCATAATAATGTAACATATAAATAACAATGTCACTCTTAGGTGTTGATAATAACAGTACCATAATAATATAACCTTGAAATGTACCGCGCGGTAGCTTTGAAGGCTTCATGTTAGGCCGGCCATACACTATCAGGTACACCTGACAGGTACGCCTGAACAGTTACGCCTGTCAGTGTATGGCGGCAAAAACTAGCCTTTCAGGCGACCTGACAACTGATGAAAATTCAATCAGTTCTGCCTGACAGACGAGTAAACCTGATGTGTGTGTGGCGGTTTGATGAGGTGTACCTGAACAGGTCTCAGTTATTAACAATCCTTTGTAGTGGACAGTTAAGTTCCTCATTTGTGTATCTTGCTTCTTAATCACGGGAGATATAAGTGACAGTAACTCGTTGTATACTGATTCATTCATCTGCAGAAAATTGTTATAATCAGATGGTTCATGTCTCAATTCATTAAGAAGATTGATATGGGTAAATTTATTTCTTCTTTGCATCCATTCCTTACACCATTGTTTGCGTTTCTTCCGTTTGTTTTTACATTTCACAAAAACCACGGATAATAAGGAGAGCAAGTGTAACTCATCTTCTCGAGAATCCATGGCGAACTGACAAACCTGACAGGTATGCATGAACAGTGTGTGTGCTCCTCCGGTATCAGGTATACCTGACAGGCGTAACTGTTCAGGCGTACCTGTCAGGTGTACCTGATAGTGTATGGCCGGCCTTAGGGTAGTTAGTTCATCTGCTTGTGCTGTTACTAATGGAGAATGTACAGCAGAGAGTTGTCTGTGTATACTTAATGGACAAGGTATTAAAGAAAAGACGGCACAAATGGTGGATGTACCCAATAACCAGCTCTATATTAGTACAAGAACC
The DNA here is from genome assembly GCA_034508575.1 of Petrolisthes manimaculis. Classification (NCBI taxonomy): domain Eukaryota; kingdom Metazoa; phylum Arthropoda; class Malacostraca; order Decapoda; family Porcellanidae; genus Petrolisthes; species Petrolisthes manimaculis. The sequence continues at coordinate 76,859 of JAWZYT010001275.1, read as the reverse complement.
CTTCGTTACATTATATTCAAAGATGAAAGCTCATGAAAATAAATTCTTCATCTATTTTCAAATGTCTACTGAATCTACAATAAAAATAACAACAATAGCAATAACTATAACAACAATATCAACCTGTCCTATACTTTATTTGGACTACAGATCATATTGTTTCTAACACACTGTTATTATTACTACACAACTCACTACAGTTATTACTACACACCTCACTACTGTTGTCATTACTACGTATTGTACCCCATTGTTATTACTACACACCTCACTACTGTTGTCATTACTACGTATTGTACCTCACTGTTATTACTACACACCTCACTACTGTTATACTATTCTCATACATAGGTTACATATCCTACTTCACCTTCACATACTACACACTTCACTACTGTTATTACTACACACATCATTACTGTCATACTGTAGGTTACATATCCTACATGACTACATCATCCTCACATATTTCTCTGTTACTCCAAATCATTTTCTCGTACAGTACAATACCACAACTCATCTCAGGGACCTGCCCTAGATTTATTCTAGATCCACAAATACACACTGCATCTCCTGCCTTTACTATACAGTACTCTAGAGACCCTATATAGAGTCTCTACTATACTCTACCAACCATCAACGTAAACATTGTAGCCTATTTTGAGGTGATATTCCCTCACGTATAGGAATTTAGCCATATTATTTTTCACAAACCATCTTAGCTTTCTCCCACAACTTTATGTTGAGTCATTGTTGATGGTGATACCCACTGTTGAGTCAGGGTGTGTGTGTGTGTGTGTGTGTGTATCAGGGTATGTGTGTGACAGCCGGCAGTGCGTGTGTGTGTGTGTGTGTATCAGGGTATGTGTGTGACAGCCGGCAGTGTGTGTGTGTGTGTGTGTGTATCAGGGTATGTGTGTGACAGCCGGCAGTGTGTGTGTGTGTGTGTGTGTATCAGGGTATGTGTGTGACAGCCGGCAGTGCGTGTGTGTGTGTGTGTGTATCAGGGTATGTGTGTGACAGCCGGCAGTGCGTGTGTGTGTGTGTGTGTATCAGGGTATGTGTGTGACAGCCGGCAGTGTGTGTGTGTGTGTGTGTGTGTGTATCAGGGTAATATACAAAGCCCAGGACTACTATAGATGACTCTCCAGCACTGTAAGACTGTAAGGATACTCCGGTCCAGTTTGTGTGCATGAAGGCTGGTTGACTTAGTTAAAAATTGCCTGTGAAAATCTGGACAAGCAGGCATACCCCTCCCTCGACCCGTTGGACCAGTTTCGCGCATGCGCACTGGGGTTCCCTGCGTTGCCTGTCAACAGGGACGGTCTCCCCCTCCTCTGCTTTGCTGCTCAGCTCAACACCTCTGAAGAGTAAACGTCCTGTTACCATAAACATGGCGAGACCCTTGTCGGAGCTGAGAAAGATACCACGGGGACAGTTGGCTCGAATAAATAAAGATGAGTTAATTGATTCAATATTGGCTTCCCAAGACACTGAAGAATCGCCAATGTTAAAGGCGATGGATGAAAAGCTGAGTAACGTGATGGCAGAAGTTGCGGAGTTGAAGGCGGCGGTGACGTCCCCTGATAGTTTCGTTACACGAAAGTTTAAGGAAATGGAAGGGAAGATAAGCAAACAAGCCGAGATTATCTCCCAGCAGCAGCGTTTCCTGGAGGTGTTAGACAGGAAGGAGAGAGAAGACAACGTGGTTGTGTTGGGACTACCGGACGAGAACGAGGCACTGGAGGGCGCTGTTACGGACGTGGACAAGATGAATCGCGTGTGGGATAAGATGGGCGTACCGCGAGTGGCGTGCCAACATCGCAGACTAGGGACACAAGGCAACAACAACCGCAAACGACCCTTGCTGCTGACCATCCGAGACAAGAAGCTGCGTTCCCGTGTCCTCGGTAGCGCCAAAAACCTCAAGACAGCAGGCGAGTCCTACTCACGTATCTACGTCAAGAAGGACGTGCACCCAGGGGTGAGAAAGGAGTGGGAACGGCTTCGTGAGGCGGAGCGACGTGAGAAGGAACGGCCACGTCGGCCAGAGAACGTGGGGTGCGAGGTGCAGCTGAACACGCGTGAACGAAAGCTGTATCGGGATGGAGAGGTGATTGATGGGTGGAATCCTCAGTTTTTGTAAATAGACCACAGCGTGATTCAAAGATAAATATTATATGGTGGAATATTAATAGTGTGTGTACAAAGTTGGAGAAGTCAAATGTTTCAAATTTCCTACGCAACTATGATATTATTGCCTTGAGTGAAGTAAAAACTAAATTACCTGTCCGTTTTCCTGGTTTTGTTTCTTTCAGTGGAAGATCAGTGGGTAGAGCAGAGCGGGGTGGAATTGTGGTGATTGTGAAAAATGCATTAAGCAATTTTGTTTATAATGTTGATTATGGTGGAGGGGACCAAGTTTGGTTTCAGTTGAGTAATATTCAAGATGTGTTGCTAGGGTTTTGCTACATTCCTCAGAGTGACTGCCATTATTATTCCCACGATGCATTTACATACATTCATGAAAAGGTTAGATCTGAACATATGCAGAAATTGAATGGATACCTAATAGTGGGAGACATGAATGCGAGGTTCGGCAGGGCCGTGCGAGATCTTGTCAACCTATGTGAGTTGCCAGGTAGCACAATAGAATATACTAATATTGAAGATGATGTAAACAACATGAATGACAATGCCGAATTTTTATCTACCATATGTATGGACAATAATTTATTTATTTTAAATAGCGCACAAGTAGAAAACAAACACTTTCCTGGAGGTAAAACATATAAGAAACGTGACACTTGGGTGTCAGAGTTGGACGTTTGTGTTACGACACCCAGCTTGGTAAAGTGTTTGGAAGATTTTGCAGTAGTTAGACATTTGAACTTACCATCTGACCATGCCCCTATTACTCTGTCTTTGTGTAACCCTGGTTATAATATTGATAATATATTAGAAAGAGCTAAACTGTTAGGGGACCACGCAGCACTGTATGGTAACGCAGCGAGAGGTGTGGTGGCACGTAAATCAATACACTTACATTGTTTAGATATGCAGAAGTTTGCTGAGAATGTTTTGGTAACTGTTCCCCCGGCTGTAGATAACGATATTAACCTTGCTGCTCATAATATATCTGAAGCTTTGTATTTATGTGCACAGAACAGCAGGTGTGTATCAGACGGAAGAGGGGGTCAGGGAGGGAGGGAGGGATAGTAGTAGATGGGAGAGGCTATTAGCAGATAGCGACGATGCAAGAGTGTGGAAGGCGATTAGCTAGAAGGGTGATCTTGATGTGTCTGGGGATAATAAAGATGATCGCCCAAGTGACACTGAATTTAAAACACATTTTGAACATGTATTAAACCCCACCCCTGCCCCCCCCACCCGTGCTTGTTACCACAGATATAAGTATGCCAGTGTTGGATGAGTCCGTCTCGCATGCAGAAGTAGAGTTACAAGTGAGAAAGCTAAAAGCAGACAAAGCTTGCGGGCCAGACGGACTCACCCCTGGTATTTTTAAGGTTCTCCCTGTGGAATGGTTGTTAACATTAACCACACTTTTTAATTCAATATTTATGTCTAGTATATATCCTGTGTCTTGGGTGAGGGCAAATATGTTTATGATTTTTAAAAGAGGGAACAAGTTGTATGCTGATAATTACAGAGGAATTAGTGTCATTAACGCCATAGCTAAAATATATGACATGGTGCTTTGCCGGCGCCTGAATGAGTGGTTAGCGCCACACCGTGAACAGGCTGGGGGCCTGGGGCGCAGCCTTCACGAGGGTGTATGGAACACATCGTGGCGCTGCGCCTCCTCACTGATATGGCACGGCGCAAGAAGAGAAAACTGTTTGTTACTTTTGTGGATTTCAGTAAGGCATACGACTTGGTCCCTCGAGACAAATTATTCATTATTTTGAAGCGTCTTGGGTGTGGCATGGTGATGCTGGCAGCACTAGTGGCCATGTATAGTAGTACAGAGGCAGTGATTGGTGGTGCCGTCATGACCGCCACCCTTGGAGTCAGGCAGGGATCTCCCACCTCTTGTTTATTATTTATAATTCTTATGGATGAACTTATTAGACTTTTGAAAATGAATTGTGTACCAGACGGGTTTTTGGAGTGGTTACATTCTTTAGTGTTAATGGATGACACAGTGCTTTTGTCTACAACCAGGGAGGGAATGCTTCAGAAATTAAACATTTTACAGGACTTCTGCATAGGGCATGGTATGAAGGTTAATCAATCTAAAACCAAGTTTTTTGTAATGAACGGGTGTGCTGGCGACGGGGAGCCATTGCGTGTGGAGGGGTTGGTAGTGGCCCCATGTACGTCATATATGTACCTCGGCTCCCCCTTCACGAGTGATGGGTCCGTGTCGTCTGCCGTAAGACTCCATGCCAAAACCAAGATGGGCCATGTGCTCAAGTTTGTGTCCTTTGTCAACAAAAATAATGATGTCCCGTTTGTGGTGAAGCGAAGGGTATTCGACGCGGCTTTGATGTCGGCATTATTGTATGACTGTGAGTCGTGGGTGGGGGCTGACCTTAAACCCATGATCAAACTGTATAATTGGGCCATTAAACAGCTCCTTGGGGTGAGAAAATCTACCCCAAACGATGTATGTTACGCCGAGGTCGGGTACCCTTCGCTCCCAGATTTAGTGCGTCGCAAGCAGCACAAATTTTATCAGAAAATTGTAATGGAAAGAGAAAACCAGCCTGACGATCCTTTAATGTTTGTATTTGATGTTTGCACCAGGAGAAACACACCCATGAGCGCCACCATCAGAACATTTCTTACATCCGATCTGCCAGATGTGCATAGCCTCATGTACAACGTACATGATCGCATTGCATCATCTGGTGGGTCAAGATACATAATTTACCGCACCCTCAACCCAAACCTAACAGTCCACCGTGTATATACAGACCGCCACGCTGTGAACGATCGCTTTAGGGTGGCGTTCACTCGTTTCCGTGTGTCAGGTCATAGTTTGGCTATTGAGTCAGGTAGATGGAACAGGCGGGGGAGGGGTAGGTTACCCGTAGAGGAACGGCTATGTGTGTGTGGCCAGCAGGTGCAGACTGAGAAGCATGTAGTTGAGGTCTGTCCTGTGTCAAGAGGTGTTCGCCAATTATATGGCTTGTTTAATATCGAAGACCTTTTTAACGTTACATATGATGATAATAAGGCTTGTAAAATTATTTATGATATTCTGAAACTATATGAGTAAATTATAACTATTTTGTTTGTATTTTTATGTTTTATGTTTTATGTTTGTATTTGTATTTTTATGTCCGTATTTTTGTATTCAGTTTGTTTTAATGGTTTCGTTTTATACTGTTTTTGCTAAAATTTGTAATATATACATATTGTACCCTGTGGTCAATAAACAATCTATCTATCTATCTATCTATCTATCTGTGTGACAGCCGGCAGTGCGTGTGTGTGATGTGGTGGACAGGCAAGGCACCGAGGCAGGAGGTCTGTGTTTGGACAAGCAGACGTTCGTTATGTTTGTTATTTAACTTATTTGGGCTTAACGCCAATTAATGATTATTAAGGCGATATATTTATTAAGTGACAGAGTGTATGTTTAACACTTGACTACTTCATCTCTCTGCTGCCACCATCACTGAGGGATGGAGAGGAGGTGTCCTTCACTATAGAGGAAAGGAGGGAGTGGACCGTGGAGGCTACTAACGTGATGGTGGTAAAGTCCTGCCACTGGGCTCACTCCATCTCCATGCCCATGGGAGTAATAAGACGACTGTAGCAGCAGGCAGATATTGTTACCGTCTGAACCAAGACTGCTGTTGTCTTAGCTGCAGAAGGACTAGGTTGTCTTTCCAACCTAATCCAGGACATTTTCGGGAGAAATGGCTTGCCACCAATGGCCATTTCTCCCGACTTACAACCACCCACCATCACTACTACCACCATCACCAATACCACCACAGCCAATAACTTTGATAAGTTACAAGTTATTTATAAATAGTATTTATATCGTAGTGAGCGTAACATACGCTTGGTGCCTAATATCCATTTCAGAGACAGTTATCATCGTTTTTCACAAATATCTTTCAAATTAATTAATTGATTGGAATGATACTTTGACACAGTATACAAGACACCTTCCGCTAATGTTTGGTAAAATAGGACATTGACATTTAGTGTTAGTGAAGGCGTTTACTCTTGACGTTTAAAGGCAAAGTTAGGCTACATGAGACGCCAATACATCCTTTACCTCCATAGGCTATGTCCCCTTAAGCCAGGGTCACACTTAGCCGAATTGCTTCCGAAGTATTCCCGAATAGTTTTCGAATATATCCCGATCTCTGCCCGAATTTTTGCCCATCCCGAATTGGTTCCGAATGTTTCATGCAACACCAAACATTTGGGAAACTTTCCGATTCAGTCCCGAATTTTTGCAAATGGCCCCGAACTATTCCCGAACACCCCGAATTATTGCCCGAATGATTTACGAATACAAACCGAACACACTTCGGGATGCATTCGGCCTCAAGTTCGGGTAGGTGTGACCCTAGTATTAGAGATTAGCACTTCCCAAGATGCAAACCAGTAGATTTAAGAATTCTTTTATCCCAATAAGTATTAGAATATATAACTCCTTAACCTCTCGCTGATTAGTCTCATTTTGAAATATATGGTTTTATGTAAAATTTTGTAGCCATACAGATGAGCTCTGTACCAAGAAAATTTTCATGTTGTATATGTATATTCAATGTGACAATAAACTTACTTACTTACTTACCCTTGTCACACACCATACCTGTCACCACTATGATAGTAACAATTAAGGCCAGGGTTATATTATTCCTTTATCCTTACATAAGGAAAGACAGTTCTGGGATTGCTACCTGCTTGGTCCTTGGAGGAGCAACACCTCGTAAGGAAATTATTGCCTTGGTGATGTGGCCAGTATTTTAATGGTTTGCGCGCTCCTTCGGCCCCAGCCAATCCATTTCAGTTCTTCAACTATCCCTCCATTCCTTCTATTTCATTAGTGCTTGTTGTCTCTCCTCCCTATCACCTTTTCCCACTGGTTCTATCCAGAAATGTTTAGCTACCTTTCCCACATCCTACAGCCTACTCTGTCTGTCGCTCTCTTATTAGATAGTAACTTTCTACACACACATTTTACTGGAAGTACATTATCAGTATAGGGATGACGTGGCCGTTGTTACTATTTCATTATTACCATTCTCATTTCTATTTTGACTACGTACTTTCTTTTACTGGAAATGATTTATCATTTTTCACATCACTTACGTCATCATCAACAGTTCCATAAAGGAGTTGGATAATCTCTTTATTATTTATAGATTTTGTCATTATTTAAAAAAATATATATACGGTATATATGATTGATACAACTTTGCTATGTCCCTCAAAAACGACAAGAAAAATATATGTTGCACTAAATCACAACAATATCACTTTATATCTCGATCAATAAGAAGACACTTTTATTGGGCCCTGTAATCCCTGCCATGGGTGTGGATGGTAAAACAATATAATTTATGACCATCACCAGGAGTTGATTGGTATAAAACCCTAAATCTTCTTTTTTTGTAGTAGACTAGTTGGATAATTCTCCCATCCTCCTATGTCAATGTCCCTGTTCACCAAATAGTAATTAGATACTCGGCTGTAAGAGCAAGGGAGTGAACAGGAAAAAGTCTTTGTTTAATGCCCATCCAACTTCACTTACAAGGGAATCACTACCAAGTGTTCCTCCTCGTTATCATTGCTTGATGAGGTAATGTAGTTTATACAACAAGGGATTCACCTGAAACACACACACACACACAAACACACAGATTGCCTGATGACATAATATTGGTGATACAACAAGGATATCACCAGTAACATGTCTTTATTATCCTCACACTCCCCACATAAAAATAACACTCCTCTTCTCCCTTCCCCTTCACCCCCCCCCCTGAGACCCCACCACCCACTCAGAAACACACACACAGAGGAGAGAGTGTCTGTGAGTTACAAGTTTAAATCATACCCCACTCCCACCCCCAACAGTATCACTAACTCCTCCCTTCCATCCTCCCTCCCTCTATCACTACCTCCCCCAACCCCCATCATCCCCCTACCCAACCCAAGGAACCCCCACCCCCCCAACAATTCAAGTCTTACATTCCATCCTATCCCATACCCCTCCACAGTCACCCCTCCCCTCTACTACCCTTCCCCTCCACCACTATGGAACCCCCATCCCCCCCAAGCATCACACATACACACAGACATAACAAGAGAGTCCCATACCCTTCCACAGTAAACCCCTCCCCTCTACTACCCTACCCTTACCCTACACACACACCCTATCCCCCCCAGTATCACACAAAGAGAGGGAGAAAGAGAGAGAGGTTGATCAGTTACACCATTCCCACCCCTATCCCCCTAGCCCATCCCTCCCCCATAACCCCCAGGAGCCCACCAGCAAGTACCCCCACCCACCCATCCACCACCCAACTAACCAACCCAACTACCTACCCCCTGCCTACCTACCCGATCCAATACCCAACCACCACCCCTCTCCTTGGTGTATGAAAGAATGTCAGGAATGTGGGGGGATTCCCCCTTCTTTGGATAATTTAGGAAAATTTGAAGCTGATTCTAGTTGCTTTGGACCTCATTTCCGGAGTTTTTGTGCTCCAAAGAACCAGAAAACTCCGAAAATCAAGGTACTTGAGAGAGATTCAATATTATAGAAAAGTAAGCTGCTTTTTCCTCCTACTGACACAGTGTAAGCCACATATATATACAGTGTGTGTGTGTGTGGTAATTCCCTTGTATAGCTTACATTTCTGTGTGTGTGTGTGTGCACTGTGTATGTATGTATGCATGTGTATGTATGAATACGTGTGCGTGTGTTTATGTATGTAATACTATGTATGTGTGTGTGTGGTGATTCCCTTGTTATATAATCGAGTGAGTGATTAAGTGAGGTGTTAAAATATGTTAAAATAGATTAGAATAGGTTAAATTAGGTGTGAAGTACGGTTAGATTAAGTTGTGTTGTTTGGTTATTTTTCCTTTGAGTAGGGTTAATTTAAGGTATGGTGTGAACTGTGTCCTAAAAGAGGCAAATTCACAGGGACACTTTGGTGGTGTTACGTGAGTCTGGCCCCTAATGTGAGGCCCCACGGCCTAAAGGACCCCAGAGCAATCCAAGTCCCAAAGCGGACTGAGAGCGGACTGTCTCTTATGTTGGGTATATTTAGTGCACTTTCACTCTAAAGGAACACGTGAAGCCATAGTTAAGACCAAGGTATATACATCTACGCCTATATATACCTTGGTTAAGACTACATGAGCAAATTCTCACTTGTCGGACAGGAAGTGAAGGACGTGAACAGTAACTCGACCGTGGACCGTGGTGGACACCTTGGATGACGAGTTGTAGACTAGTCTGTTTTACCCTACTATTGGTTACGTGTTAACACTGTGATATTAGTGTTGTATCGTAGGAGAGGAACTGCAGCGCCAGGCCTCTGGTGAGTCACTGCTCAAGTCGGATGAATGTGTTGGTGTGAGTGTTTGGTCGAATGAATGTGAAATTAGGTATAGATTGCCGACTCATACATCTGTGTTTACATTAGAACTTTTTGCAAGAGAAAAAGACATAGACTATGCACTAAATTCTAGTCATAATTCAATAGTCATTTTCTCAGACTCAAAGTCAGCCCTTCAGGCAATTAGGCTAACTCATGTCAAACTGTTTCTAATGAAATCCAGGGTCGCATCATTAATAAGTTGCACTTATACAACAAGTCCTTCACTCTGTTCTGGGTGTCCGAGCATTGTCGTATTTATGGCAATGAACGGACAGACTTACTTGAAATTGGCGGTGAACCTCGAGGGGACTTGGGACGTCCCTCGTGATCTACAGTCATGTCTATCCCTCGGAAAAAAATCAATTAATCTTCTGTGGCAAAGTCAGTGGACCAGACTTATTAATATCAATACCATCAAGCCTCGACTGCCAACCGGCCCAATAGATTATATAGAAAAAGAATAAGAACAAACTACTTATAAACACTATTGAGAGGTTGTGATGGACTAAAGTTATCCGTAATATTAGTTATCCTTTCGTATATAAACCACAACAACTCATTATTTAAGACTTATAAACACTATTGAGGGGTTGTGATAGACTAAAGTTATCCGTAATATTAGTTATCCTTTCGTTCGTTGTCTCACTTGTCTACTCAACACTTGTTTAACACACAACCTCTGCGTCAGTATTAACACCCACTCATTTTGCCTGCCTGTCTGTCCATCAAGAGTACCGGTAATAAATAATGTTTTATTATTTTCCCGTCTTCCCTCTTCTTGTTCCTGTGTACGTACGGTAGGTAACCTTTTAACACGTGTACTTTAGGCCAATGCACGGCCTATAATAGTCAAGATTCTTTAAACCTTGGGCCTATTTTGTTAGACAGGTCAGCCAGCCAGAGATGAGTCCCGAGGAGATGATGACGTCACAGCTGTCCACCCATCTTATTAATTAGCTCGTCATTATTTCCTTGTTCATCGTACTGTTTATCCCAGATATATTATCTATATTGTTTTATAATGTTAAACAGGAAAGTACATAAAGAAAGTAACATTTTAATGATTATAGGCTATTTAGACAGTGAAGGCTATACATATATGCCACCAAACCTTTTCCTTAGCATAGGCCTACATAAAACAGATAATTTCCTTAGGTACTCTATATACTATCTACAGTATCTATTTAGTCATCTTAGGCGGGGTTCTCACCAATACGTTTGCAATCCGTTTGCACGGAGTCCGTTCACGTTGATGACGTCACGAACGTACGTGTATGTGCCCAAACAGTGGGAATGCGGTGCGCGTTGCGACCTCACGGAAACGGACCACGTCCAACGTTGAGGATGAACTAAATTCATCTTTTTGGGTAGCAACGTTGGCGGTGGTGTCCGTTTATAAAGTTGTTGACTCATCAACATATGAAAATAATATGAATTAAAGTTATTTGTTCGCAAAATGATACGATTTTATGTAAATAAAATAATAATCATAATATATTTGTGTATAGTTCGCCAATTTATGTACGATTAATAAGAATTTACATTGGAACTGAAGGCTTGGCACCACCGCACTCTGGTGCTGGGTAAACAAACAGCCTACCAGCCAAAACAGCAATAGTAGCTGCTCACTACATTAAAACACAATTATTAAAAGTTGAACACCAGGTACAACAAAATGATTGAATTAAAAAATTATTTGATATCATCCATGATTCTAAATAATATTTGTAATGTAAATGCATATATATAGGTTGTAATTAAAAGTACTAGAAAACATCCGCATTTTTAATAGGCTGATATGGTATCTAGTTTATTGGTTATTATTTTATGCCTTTAGTAAATCCTTGTCCATCTCCGGTAAAAACTCGGCCATAGTCGCTTGTTGTTGATGTGAAGAAACGGGCGGGAAACGTCGCTCAACTCCTCTGTGTCCGTCTGGACGTTGTGTTCGTGACGTCATCAACCTGAACGGACTCCGTGCAAACGGACTGCAAACGTATTGGTGAGAACCCCGCCTTAGGCGGGGTTCTCACCAATACGTTTGCAATCCGTTTGCACGGAGTCCGTTCACGTTGATGACGTCACGAACGTCCGTGTATGTGCCCAAACAGTGGGAATGCGGTGCGCGTCTCGAACTCACGGAGACGGACCACGTCCAACGTTGAGGGTGAACTGAATTCATCTTTTTGAGTAGCAACGTTGGCGGTGGTGTCCGTTTATAATGTTGTTGACTCCTCAACATATGAAAATAATATGAATTAAACTTATTTGTTCGCAAAATGATACGATTTTATGTAAATAAAATAATAATCATAATATATTTGTGTATAGTTCGACAATTTATGTACGATTAATAAGAATGTACATTGGAACTGTAGGCTTGGCAACACCGCACTCTGGTGCTGGGTAAACAAACAGCCTACCAGCCAAAACAGCAGTTGTAGCTGCTCACTACATTAAAACACAATTATTAAAAGTTGAAGACCAGGTACAACAAAATGATTGAATTAAAAAATTATTTGATATCATCCATGATTCTAAATAATATTTGTAATGTAAATGCATATAATAATAATAGGTTGTAATTAAAATTACTAGAAAACATCCGCATTTTTAATAGGCTGATATGGTATCTAGTTTATTGGTTATTATTTTATGCCTTTAGTAAATCCTTGTCCATCTCCGGTAAAAACTCGGCCATAGTCGCTTGTTGTTGTTGATGTGAAGAAACGGGCGGGAAACGTCGCTCAACTCCTCTGTGTCCGTCTGGACGTTGTGTTCGTGACGTCATCAACCTGAACGGACTCCGTGCAAACGGATTGCAAACGTATTGGTGAGAACCCCGCCTCTTCTCACTCACTAACTTTATGACCTAAATTAGGATTTATCAGAGAACTTTTTTACAACATAGCCACCAATATACTTCAAAGTTTCTTCTTCAATTACTTGATCAGCTGATTTGCTTAGTCTTTCACATAACTGTAAATTCTCTCCTAGCTGTCCATCAAACTCGTCATTATCTAATTCATCGTCAGTGTCCAGAGGTCATTAAAACAGTGGCTAATTATACACAGTTCCACCGCCAAGTCTCTATCACTATAATTATAGTTTCCTACAAGTTCTTTTTGCTGTCAGCTTCATAGCATTTGATTTGCAATCAATATTTTCATCATTAGTAGTATTTATTTTCTCTGCATGAAGCGATACCGTACCTCCTTTCCTAGCAGTATTTATTAAAGCGAAACTTAAAGGTCAAAGGATTGGGATGGTTATAAGTTCCATGCATTTGCCTAATACACCCAAACATAATGTATGCTCCAGGCAGTCCTGATTAAGTTTTCTTGTTAGAATATATTGAAGGTTGAATTACTTGTTTAGCATTTCGTGCAACCCTATTAGGATAGTGACTGAGAGGAAAGAATAACTCCCATTTGAAACTTGTATTAACCTTTACACTGCTCATTTTTAACTCATTTTCCATAGTTTCAATCATCCTATGTAAGACTTTTTACCTGTTCGTCCACACACACACACACACACACCCATACACCTACACACACACACATAGGCCTTGGGCCAATGATAGCAGTACTTATTACATACCTAAACATTGCACGAGTAATGTGATGTCAATGGAAAAAAAACTGAACATATGTACTTTAGTCCAGTGATAGGAGTATTTATTCTCCCATATAATACATACCTAAACGTTACAGGAGCAATGTGATGTCAATGGAAAACAAATCTTAATTTACCATTTTGAAGTTTTGATTGTTGGTATATAAGATTAAAAATAGTATAAAATATATACATTTATACGGATTTTTTTTTAATGTGTTGTAACTTTGTATAATCCACCTGCTGTACTAGACATCCCTCAGTAAATTATATTAGGCTACTCATTGTGTACCAATTGTTATTAGCCTCAACTATCTCTCTCTCTCTCTCTCTCTCTCAATGGTATGACCTTGAAAGCTGACATACAATAATAATGATTAAATAAACACACATTCTACAAACACCAAAATATTAATTATTATAACATAATAGACTGGAAACAGAGGGAGGGACGTGATGAGGGATAACTCTCACTCTCTGGTATGACCTTGAAAGCGGAGTGAAGCAGTGAGCAGTGTTAATCTGTAGTGTCCTTCCTATGACCTATCCCTTCCTTCACAAGGTTTAAAGAATACATATTAAACCTTGTTCCTTCACTCAGTCCAGTACCAGTAGTAAAGACCAAGTGGGTTTGGGTCCTATTATAACACACACACACACACACACACATACTGCCTGTACTGATGACAATATATCACAAGATACTACTATATAATAATATTGATCAATCCTATATCTGTAGTGGGTAATAGACCTATTACAACACACACTTGCTGTCCGTACTGATGACAAGATATTACAAGATATCGGTACTATAATATCATCAGTCTAGTGGGTTTTTGGTCCAACACACACATACACACACTTTCTGCCACTATATTAATAGTGGGTTTTGGTCCCATTACAACTCACACACACATACAGGTAATATATCACAAGATACTATAATCCAACAACAGGTATTCTTTTATAACCTTGATATATAAAGGTTTTAGTGGTTTAGGTCTGTAACTATTATGTAGTGAAGTACTGTCCTTGTTTATTGTTGAACAACAGGTGTTTCATTATTATGCAATGAAGTACTTGTTGGAATACAGATGAAATAAATTATCAACTTTAAAGGGTAATTCATCACCAGTAGTAAACAGGAAGTGTAAAAATAGTATAGAGCTACTTTTGTAATTCAAATGTAATGTACAAAACGTTATTACAAGTTGTTATAGAGCAGAAGGTGAAAGGAAACAATTATGGAAATAACAAACAGTACTGGATTAACGAACTTGGTCATGCAACTGTATATAATATTATTATTATTATTATAAGGGATTAAAAATACATCAGGGTTGAAAAAAGTAAGTTTATTTTATATTCTTAATTAAATACTCTGTACCGTATTGATTGGAGTGGCTTGTTGTACAGAAATAAGAATTGGAAATATTAAACTTTATTACAAATACTGTATAATTTATGTGATGCATAAATATAGTAACCTATTAACCCGTCAGGCTATATAATATTAAGAAAGAATTAACAACAATATTATTAGGCTTTGGTAATAGTGATATATGGTTGAATTAGTGGTCAGTTGGTGAGTATCATATAATTACATTATTTAGTTTTGTTGTTGTGGTAATGGTGATTATATGGTTGAATTGGTGGTCAGTTTGAGAGTAAGAATCATATAATTATATTAGTTGTTGTTGTTATTATTTGACACATTGGTTGGCAAATCGTTTATTGTATTGTTGTCTTTTTTTGGCTCGGCCTGTCTTTGATTTCTTCTTCTCTTTCTTATCAACTTTGGGGGTTTGACTTTTAACTTTACCAGCACGGGAGAGTGAACCGTGTACTTTACCTCCTCTTAATGTTATATTGACGTCTATAATTACGGAGGTTATTGTTGACAAAAGCAGAGTATCATCATTAAGTAAAATTTCCGATGCATACAATCTGATGTCATTAAAAGGTAAATCATCAGCTTGACTGAGAAAAGTTCTTATATGAGCCACTGTCTGTCCTTCATCAATATGAATGACGTGTTTCCCTCTTGATGAACGAAGTAGTAACTGTTTCAGCTGGACTGTATTGTTCAAAGGTGCCATTCTGTGGAAAACAAAAAACATTAATTAATATACAAGTAACTGTATGATATGTATTAATAATATAATATTAAAGAGCTATAGGTCAATATATCTGTTGAATAAAATAATCATTACCGGTACTTAATAATAATATTACCGGTACCAGCTGTGGGATATATATTAATACCTTAGGAAAAAGAGTAATACAGTAATGTCAACACTATCCATATTTGGTACAATAAAAGTATTACAGGAATGTTAAACAAGGACAAGTGTTATTTGAATATTAAGTAAGCCAAAGTAATAATTACTCATCATTCATTAGCATAATCAAGTTGAAACACCATTAGCCACCAAAAATTATCACCATTTATTTATTACGTATTTTATCAATACTTTTAGGCTAGAATATATCGTTTGTTTTGATGTGTATGTTATTTGAAATATGATGATACATATAATAATATAATTATAAGCCAAAGTAATTATTTGAAATATGATGATACATATAATAATATAATTATAAGCCAAAGTAATAATTACAACTAATTATTCATTAGAATAATCAAATTGCATCATAATAATTATCCACGACAATTTCTCTTCCGCCTTCCATCTTAAAATATATAAATTATAAGGTATAATATTATATATTGAAGTTGTGGATATTTATATGGATAATAAAAAGAGGAATTCGAATACTTACAAAATAATATAGATAAATTATATGCTCACGTGATCATGTCACATAATTGTTTTTATTAAATAACACTTGTTCTTGTTTAATTAAAATTTAATTTGTGTATTATTTCAACGGAAATTAACATTTTAGACACTATTATATATATATATATAGATATAGGCCTATATATAGTAAATACATAATAATATTATCTTTATTGGTTGATAGTCACGTGACAAATTACTGGTCATGTGATCCTGTCAAGGGTATATAAGGAGGTGAGCAAGGTGTGTTGAGTCATTGTATACTGCAACTCTGACATGGTGAGACGTACACAAATGTACTCCCATTTCAGTTCATACAAACCCTACCATTTGACCACGCAAATCAACATTAACAGGTAACAACCATTTAACTATCATTGAATAACTAATTAAACCAATTGGATATAATAATATATCAAGAATTAATAGAAAATAAGACTAAATATGAAAAGTTACAACTATAGTTAATCCATAATATATGTTTATATTAACTTGTATATTAATTAAGTTTTTTTTTCTTTCACAGAATGGCACTTCAATACAACAACACAAACAAGCAACTCCAGAAGCAGTTATTACTTCGGTCTTCTTTTGGGACACACGTCTTTGACATACATCCCAAACAAACAGTGACTGACATACGCTCATTTATAAGTCAAGTTAATGATATACCCATTAATGATATTAGACTATATGCATCTGGAATATTATTGAATAATGATCATCAGCTTTTGTCAACTATTACCTCTGTTATTATTGATATTAATGTAATACTGAAAGGAGGTAAAGTACACGGTTCACTCTCCCGTGCTGGCAAGGTTAAAAATCAAACACCCAAAATACTAAAGAAAGACAAGAAGAAACCAAAGACAGGAAGAGCAAAGAAAAGAAAACAATACAATAAACGATTTACCAACAATGTATCTGATTAATAATAAGGAAATATTTAACAGACTTTAACAATTAAAATATATAACAGAAATAAAACAATGTAATAAACTATTTACCAACCATGTATCTGTTCAGTAATAAGTAAATATGTTTCAGGCTTCAACAATTAAAATATATAACAGAAAATAATGTAATAAACTATTTACCAACCATATATCTGATTAGTAATATGTAAATAGGTAACTTTGCATTAAGGACACATTAATATTACTTTCAGTTTATAATGTTTTTATTTACATTAGATATCCAAATATTTAATAAAAGCAGTACAGTACTTTTGTAATATAACTTTGCATTGAGGACACATTAATATTACTTTCAGTTTATAATGTTTTTATTTACAGTACCAGATAGATATCCAAATATTTAATAATAGCAGTACAGTACTTTTGTAATATAACTTTGCATTGAGGACACATTATACTGTATAATGTTTTTATTTATAAACAACAAACCACTGTACACTACATATACAAATATTTAATAGTAATTTAAGACACATTAATTTCTATTGGGTTTGTCATCATACTGTATTATTATTTGGTTTGGAGATTGATTGCATTTAGTTTATATATTTTTGTTCTTAGTGTAATTTCCTTGTTGAAATTGTATAGCCTACTTAACCAAAGGAATTTATTGTATTTATATAAAGGTGTTTTATTTTCATATTCTAAATAAAATTAGTTTTTTTAATTAAGATGTATTCTTATTCCTATAATTCTATATACCAAATATATTACAAGTGATTACTTTATTGATCAAGAAGAGAATAAAAAAATAATCCTATTTAATTGGCAAGTTAAAAGAAATATTAATGAAGTGAATTATATGAAAATTGGAATAGAAGTATTTGATGACATGACTTGACCTAACATGACATGACCTGGCTTGTCAATACTTATATAGGGTGTCTAGTCAATACTTATATAGGGTGTCTTGTCAATACTTATATAGGGTGTCTAGTCAATACTTATATAGGGTGTCTAGTCAATACTTATATAGGGTGTCTAGTCAATACTACACCAAGATAACCTTTCCACTGTTACCACACCACCACATCCCTTCACTCCAATATTAACACGTTATAATACTGTTGGAAAACTCACACCAATATGATAATTACCCTAGGGTTCAATTTGGGTCCATAATATTATCACACTTGTCAACACTTTACACCTAGGCCTACTTAACCTTCACACTAAAACATTCCTCTTAACTCCAATATTAACACATAATAAATACTGTTGGAAAACCATAACACAGATAACACACTAATATGATAATTAGGGTTCAATTTGGGTCCATAATATTATCACACTTGTCAACATTTTACACCTAGGCCTACTTAACCTTCACACTAAAACATTCCCCTTAACTCCAATATTAACACATAATAAATACTGTTGGAAAACCATAACACAGATAACACACTAATATGATAATTAGGGTTTAATTTGGGTCCATAATATTATCACACTTGTCAACACTTTACACCTACTTAACCTTCACACTAAAACATTCCCCTTAACTCCAATATTAACACATAATAAATAAGGTACTGTTGGAAAACCATAACACAGATAACACACTTCCACTTTGGACCCATAATATTAAACTCAACTCTACACATACAGTACCGGTACAGTACAGTACAGTACAGTACAGTACATAATATTAAACTCAACTCTACACATACAGTACAGTACAGTACAGTACATAATATTAAACTCAACTCTACACATACAGTACACTACAGTACAGTACATAATATTAAACTCAACTCTACACATACAGTACACTACAGTACAGTACATAATATTAAACTCAACTCTACACATAGGGTACCGGTACAGTACAGTACATAATATCAAACTCAACTCTACACATACAGTACATACCATGTGTCACTTATTAAGACTTATAAGTGACATTGGTACATACCATAATATCAAACTCAACTCTACACATACAGTACATACCAATGTGTCACTTATTAAGACTTATAAGTGACATTGGTACATACCATAATATCAAACTCAATTCTACACATACAGTACATACCAATGTGTCACTTATTAAGACTTATAAGTGACATTGGTACATACCATAATATCAAACTCGTCAGCCTCGGCATTAATTACTACACGTAACCTCTCGGACATGAAGGAGACCAGCAGGTTACCTGATATAGAAAATAAATATCTACTCTAATCTTAGGAGAGTATTGGCCATGATCTTGAATACAACACAATAAGGGTTTGGGGATCCTTTCAACTTTTCCTCCTTTCCTTCTTACTTTCTTGTTGTCCGTCTTCTCTATTACGTTTTACAGAGGCTTAGACGGTCTTCCTCCTTCTAACCTACAATCAATCACAGTGGTGAAAAATCCAATTAAGTAAATAGAAGATCCAGATTTCTATGAGGGAAGCAGCAGGTCTCGTTGATGTCCGAGAGGTTACGTGTAGTAATTAATGCCGAGGCTGGACTGGACACACCAATAATACTTATTAGTCTTAGGACACACAATATTAATTACGTGTTTTAATCTAATAAACATAATGTAGTTCATTTGTTTATTGACATTCGTAAAGACATTAGGAGGATTAGTTTCCATGTTTTAATAAGATGTGTGATGACATATGAAAGATTTATAAATATTGAAACCCAAGACGTGTCGCTGAGATAGGCCTAGCCTAGTAGGCTAACCTAAAAAGATTAGGCTAAACTAGCACCTTGACCAAAACTGAACAATGCTCACCACAATTTCACTTCATTATTCATATCTAAATGATGACCTTTTGCGATTACTTAAAAAGTGTTCAATCTCTCACAGTGGTGTATCATTGCTTCTGATGATTATTTGTTTACTCCAGTATTGCACTCTACATCATTCTGTTCTCCTGTTGGTCCAGATTTGTCTTTGCTTTTATATTGTATCAGGAAGTGTAATACCAAACTGCATAAAACACTCCTCAGTAAAGATATAAAAATTGTATTATTCACTGTATTACTGAATGTTTCCAGCAGTTAGGTAGTAGCTTAACTTGGATCTCCTTCATACTAATGTGAACTACAGTAATTGTGGTCAAAGTTAAGTCAGTGTTAGTAATAAAACCATGACCTCGGCTTGTGTCTTTCAATGAATGTGAATAATTCTGGCCCAGTCAGATGTAGGCTTATTTATTACTGAACTCTATACAATAAACAGATAATACTAACACTATATTTTGGGCCACAGATGTAGGCTTCATCTGAACTTTATACAATAAACAGATAGGCCTATTACTAACACTATATTTTGGGCCAGACAGATGAAGACTTAATACTGCAATAAACAAATATTACTAACACTATATTTTGGGCCAGTCAGCTGATATAGGTTTGATCTGAACTCTGTACAATAAACAAATATTACTAACACTATAATTCTGGCCCAGTCAGATGTAGGCTTGATCTGAACTTTATACAATAAACAGATAATACAGTAGTACCTAACACGTTAACACCAACACCGTACCACCAATATATCATCTATACTTCTATAGCCTTCACCACATAGGCTAAGTAATCCTTATTCTCTGTGTCGACAGATACATGAACAATGAGCCTTCGAATTTTAATTGGAAAGCACTTAAATATTGGTCAATATAATTTTATTTAATGTTAGCTAAAATATGGTGTTTTGTGTATTGTTTCAGTGAATAATAAGTCTGGAAACATCATTACTTAACACCAACATATCCCTCGTTTCCCTATAGGCCTACCCTCTCCCTTCCTACACCCAGATTTCTCACCAAACAACGGAAAGGGGAGTTTTATATTTTATGTACCCGGTATTCTAGTATACGTTGTATTGAAATTGATGTAGGAAACGTATGTATATTTAGATAGACCATTTTACTTATATAGCGTCCATATATGGAGACTATAGCGAGCACGGTATAATTATTATAGTCCTTATACCGTGATATTCTAGCAAGGGTTATATAGCGTCCATATATGGAGACTATAGCGAGCACGGTATAATTATTATAGTCCTTATACCGTGATATTATAGCAAGGGTTATATAGCGTCCATATATGGAGACTATAGCGAGCACGGTATAATTATTATAGTTATATTATTATATAGTATAATATAGTATAATTATTATAGTTATATTATTATATAGTATAATATAGTATAATAGTATAATATAGTATAATTATTATAGTTATATTATTATATAGTATAATATAGTATAATAGTATAATATAGTATAATTATTATAGTTATATTATTATATAGTATAATATAGTATAATTATTAAAGTTATATTATTATATAGTATAATATAGTATAATAGTATAATATAGTATAATTATTATAGTTATATTATTATATAGTATAATAGTATAATTATTATAGTTATATTATTATATAGTATAATATAGTATAATAGTATAATAGTATAATTATTATAGTCCTTATACCGTGATATTATAGCGAGGGTTATATAGTTGAGTTCATTCACTGACTTTATCCACGAGTAAACAAACCCAATGTTGTCCCATTTCACTAAACACACAACTGGACCACGTAATGAGGCGGCCATTTTGTGTGTATTGTATGTACTACGTGATGAGGCGGCCATTTTGTGTGTGTTGTATGTATCACGTAATGAGGCGGCCATTTTGTGTGTATTGTATGTACCACGTAATGAGGCGGCCATTTTGTGTGTATTGTATGTATCACGTGATGAGGCGGCCATTTTGTGTGTATTGTATGTATCACGTGATGAGGCGGCCATTTTGTGTGTGTTGTATGTATCACGTGATGAGGCGGCCATTTTGTGTGTGTTGTAGCCCTATGTACCACGTGATGAGGCGGCCATTTTGTGTGTGTTGTATGTACCACGTGATGAGGCGGCCATTTTGTAAACACTGAGTTATGTATTATGTACCACGTGATGTTGTAATATCAGGCAGCCATTTTGTAAACACCAGTAACTTTAGGTATTCCAAAATTCCATAGAGGTATAATAATAATAATAATAATAATAATAATAATAATAAAATATAATAATAATAATAATAATAATAATAATAATAATAATAAAGCACTATGTAATATTATTGGTGTTCCAATATGGCTGCCACTACGTCAGCGCCGCCCTGGTGGACTATCAATCAACTTCGTATAATAATATATAATGGTAGAAGAAATATTAATTTCAACGACGGCTGTTGTTCTCTTCAGTGGAAATGTAAATAAAAAATGGTACACAAAAATGTGATTACGGTATGTACCTACCTGTACTAAATATAATTATATAAATATATTATAGAGATAAATGTTTTAATAACAAAGTCGTCTTGTCCAATCACAATGTTCAGTTCAAATTTAAACTCTATAAACCTATAATAGTCAGATGACTATCATAGCTTGGGTCACCTGCTGCTGCCTAGAGTGATTGATGGATTAATTGATATATTAGGTGCTGCAACAGTGAGGTCATATAGAGCCAGAAAAGGTGATAGAGAGGTGAGACAGTAAGCAGTACCGGTAATGAAATAGAAAGAAAAGAACTAAAAGCTAGTGGTTCGGGCCAAAGGGGGGCCAAAACCCTTAATGTATTGCCCACATTACTAATACATGCAGGTAGTCTACGGGGTGTCTAGAGTACCGTAACATAAAGCATAGATTATATTTTCTGATGGAAACAATAAAATTATATTATTGACTGACTGATAAGAAAACTGTGTGGTACGTACATACCTAATGAAAAATATTAACATTACTATTCCATGGAGCTAAAACAGCTGAATACAGTTATAGCTGAAGTTAATAATAATATAGAGCAATGATATTATACAGCTAAAATAATATACAAGGAAGGTATATTACCTTCAGTTATACAGCTAGGAAAATAAACTGTTAAAATATCCAGCTAAGGTAATATACAGCTTAGATAATACACACATTAGATAATAAACAACTAAAATAATATACCAGTACCGTACATTAATTTAAAATAATAGACGTAGGGTTGGGTGAGGGTAAGAGAGGGAAGAGTGGGGTGTGAGGGAGGTGAGAGGGAAGAGTGGGGTGAGAGGGAAGAGTGGGGTGTGAGGGAAGAGTGGGGTGTGAGGGAGGTGAGAGGGAAGAGGGAGGTGAGAGGGAAGAGTGGGGTGTGAGGGAGGTGAGAGGGAAGAGTGGGGTGTGAGGGAGGTGAGAGGGAAGAGTGGGGTGTGAGGGAGGTGAGAGGGAAGAGTGGGGTGTGAGGGGAATGAGGTGAGAAGGGGTGATGAATGAGAGGTGAGAAGGGGTGATGGAGAGGAGGGAGGTGTGTGTGTGTAGGGGGGGGGGGGACCATAAGTCCATAACTGCCTACCTAACATTCTATATTTTCCTTATAGGCCTATCTCTTTTTCTTCCCATCTTCCCTTTCCTCTTTCTCTCCTTACTCTCCTCCGCTTACCTCCCCCCCCCCTACTCTCTCTCTCTCTCTCACACACACACAAACATGGACGTGCTTGGTACAAGTTGTCAGATGTTAAATGCCGTGGAAAGGAACTATTATTATTATTATTATAATTATTATTATTACCATACTACTACTACTACAGGTACTACTACTACTACCACTACTACTACTACAGGTACTACTACTACTAAACCTGTCACTAATGTTGTGTACAATAATGAATTTTCAATAAAAATGACAATGTTTCCCAATACAGTGGTTAGACTACTACTACTACTGCTAGGCTGCTACTACTACTACTACAATTACTACTACAATTACTACTACTACTACTACTACTACTACTAGGCTGCTACTACTACTACTACTACTACTACTACTACTACTGGTACTAATACAACTACTACTACTATTACAGTAAGTTAGTTATAAATAAAATAAAACACAAATGACATTTGTATAATTTCTATTGAATATAAAAGGGGGTGCGGGAGTAGGGGGCAGGCTTGGGGGTGTGGGAGTAGGGGGCAGGCTTGGGGGTGTGGGAGTAGGGGGCAGGTTTGGGGGTGTGGGAGTAGGGGGCAGGCTTGGGGGTGTGGGAGTAGGGGACAGGCTTGGGGGTGTGGGAGTAGGGGGCAGGCTTGGGGGTGTGGGAGTAGGGGGCAGGCTTGGGGGTGCAGGAGTAGGGGACAGGCTTGGGGGTGTGGGAGTAGGGGACAGGCTTGGGGGGTGCGGGAGTAGGGGGCAGGCTTGGGGGTGCGGGACTAGGGGGCAGGCTTGGGGTGGGTAGAAAGCCTGTCCCCCTCTTCCCGCACCCCCTAATCATTTCTGAGAAACCTACAAAAAGAAAAACAATAACTTTCTGTGAACGAGGAACCGCGGCGGCATTCAGGAACAAAGATGGAATGCATCTCTAACCAAGACCATTCCTCGTATACAGAACAAAGTCAATAAATAATGTATTGATATAAATTAATTCTAAGCAAAAAAGGTGGATTAATATCAGAAAACATTTTTGCAATACAAATAATTTTCGAACAACAAAAAACACATTTAAAGTAGTAATTAAGATGTCGATATTTTACTGTGTTTACATCTCGTAGAGACGGAAAGATAATAGAAGAGTGTACAACCAGCAGTGGTATTTGTGTGTGTGTGTGTCTGTGTGTGGTACACGTGTAAACTTCATTGAATGCAAACATGGACAACAAATCAAGCCTATGGTAATCATTAATCTTTTCTTTTTCAAAACTATTAATTACAAGGACCAATGCAGCCACAAACTGGTCATTATCATCCATAAGATTCATGTTGTTGTTTACGTTTTGTGGTGTGACTCGTCTGTCATAGAGGAAAAGTGTCTTGGAATGGTCCAAAATAGTAGGTAATTATATTAAAATATATTATATAGTAAACCTAAGTTAATACTTATCTACTTCATTACCTACATAATAAATTATGTTACTCTATATAAGAGTTAGAAATAAACAAATACAAAAGATTCTTACCTTTCTCATCTCATTTCTTTCTGTAACTCCAAGTCAAGTCAGTTTTCGTACAAAATTTCATCTAAGTTATATCAATCCATGACTTTTCCTTACAATGTTTAGTAGAGTAATTCTTTTGTACTTTTATCCAAAAGAACAGGGTTTGTGTTGGACGTGTTGAATATATACCAACTTAAGTTAAATAAATCCACGTTAATCTGGTTGTGTTTCCTGGCATACTTTGAAGGAATCAAACTATTACTATCACCATATAACACAAACTTAATTAATAAAAGGTATTTAAAGTTAAAATTATTCACTTTATACATTACGTTAATTATAAATATTTTGTGTTCACTCAATAAATAAATAAAGGTAAAGATACCGACATTTTAACTAACGTTAGATGATTATTTTTAACACTCACAATAATTATTTATATTTTTCTATATTGTGGACAAAGGCGGTAATAATGTTTTGTGATAACCAAATATCTATTATAGGACACACACATCCTCACCTCACACAAGTTAATGGTAAACTGACAATATTTTACCGCCAAATTGCCGGTGTCTTCAAACCTTGGCTATATTCCTTCATAAAACCAGCCCAATATCCAGCCAATACTAGCCCAAACACTCAACCATATAACCAATTTGTTGATAATTATATTGACATTTAATTCAATTAATATAAATAATATTTTATAATATCTGTCAAGTACTGTAATATCATAAAAATAACCCTACAACATTAAATACATAACCCAGTTTGTAGAAGTAACTAGCCATATTGGGCGTGAAAATATCTTTATAAAGCAACACTGCTCAATGGAGAGAAAAACTGTTGAAATTTCAAATTAGGATACATTGTATATTTGGAATTGTTTTGTGTGTGTGTGTGTGTGTGTTATTTGGGGTTAACGTTTATTGAATACATACCGGTAATGGTTATTAATTAAGGCGCTATATTTATAGAGTGATAGAGTGTGTATATGTGGAGAAATGTGTATGTATGTGTGTCAGGGTGTGTGTGTGTGTGTGTGTGTGTGTTAGTTGAGGTTAAAGCCTATCGACTACATAATGGTTAATTATCAAGGCGATATATTTATAGAGTGATAGAGTGTATTATTCAATATGTGGAAAAATGTACTGTATGTGTGTGTGTGTCAGGGACTCAGGGTGTATAATGTTATGGACATTAGAGAAATATATTTATAGATATGTGGAAATATGTGTGTGTGTGTGTGTGTGTGTGTGTGTGTATGTATCAGGGTATGTGTGTGACAGCCGGCAGTGTGTGTGTGTGTGTGTGACAGGCGGCAGTGTGTGTGTGTGTGTGTGTGTGTGTGACAGGCGGCAATGTGTGTGTGTGTGACAGGTGGCAGTGTGTGTGTGTGTGTGTGACAGGCGGCAATGTGTGTGTGTGTGACAGGTGACAGTGTGTGTGTGTGTGTGATGTGGTCGGCAGGCAAGGCACCGAGGCAGGAGGTCTGTGTTTGGACAAGCAGACGTTCGTTATGTTTGTTACTTGGGCTTAACGCCAATCAACTACGTAATGATCATTAATTAAGGCAATATATTTATTAAGTGACAGAATGTATGTTTAACACTTGACTACTTCGTCTCTCTGCTGCCACCATCACTGAGGGATGGAGAGGAGGTGTCCTTCACTATAGAGGAAAGGAGGGAGTGGACCGTGATGGTGGTAAAGTCCTGGGCTCACTCACTCCATCTCCATGCCCGTGGGAGTAATAAGAGACGACTGCAGCAGCAGGCAGATATTGTTACCGTCTGTACTAAGAATGTTGTTGTCTTAAAAGTTAAAGTTGCAGGGTATCTATCTCTAATGATATACTCTCCTGAACGTCAGCCAGGCAAGCCCAACTCCCTACCATGGTGCCCAGCCAACTCTCGGACCTGGAGGCTGGGCGAGGCTCGATCTGCCGACGTCACGGATGCGAGGCAGGCGCGTTACCACTGCAGAAGGGCTATTATAGGTTGTCTTTCCAACCTGCTACAGAACATTTTCGGGAGAAATGGCTTGCCACCAATGGCCATTTCTCCCGACTTACAACCACCCACCATCACTACTACCACCATCACCAACACCACCACAGCCAATAACTTTGATAAGTTACAAGTTATTTATAAATAGTATTTATATCGTAGTGAGCGTAACATACGCTTGGTGCCTAATATCCATTTCAGAGACAGTTATCATCGTTTTTCACAAATATCTTTCAAATTAATTAATTGATCGGAATGATACTTTGACACAGTATACAAGACACCTTCCGCTAATGTTTGGTAAAATAGGACATTGACATTTGGTGTTAGTGAAGGCGTTTACTCTTGACGTTTAAAGGCAAAGTTAGGCTACATGAGACACCAATACATCCTTTACCTCCATAGGCTATGTCCCTTACCACTCTCTCCCTCACCTCATCCTTACCTCCATTACCTCTTTGTAATATATAAAGTTGTATGATTGGCCAGGACTAATTTACACATTGGAACGTCCACTACCCACCATCCCTCTATGTAATATACAAAGTTGTATGATTGGCAATTAGGCTACTAATGTACACATTGGAACGTCCTCTACCTCCATCCCTCTATGTAATATACAAAGTTGTACTAATGTACACATTGGAACGTCCTCTACCTCCATTACCTGTATGTAATATACAATATGCAATATAATACCATTTACCATTAGGCTATATGTTAATTATCAACATGGAGAGTAATTCCCAGGATTTGTTCTTTACTAAATAGTGACAAAGACTGTTAAAATAAACTTTATGTGATATGCACAATTGTTTGCATCACTTATCCACCTATTATGCTTATAATACGATATATATATATATATATATATATATATATATATATATATATATATATATATATATTTCATAATTCCCTTACCATCCTATTATGTAGTGATATATTTTTAATACCATATCTTACCTGCTCGTAGTAAACACGTCAATACGGCGGGGTAAAGGAATTAATAGATGGTAATGCTAAGTACATTACATAAAGTTAATAATAGTCAAGGACTCTTTTTTTTTTTTTTTTTTTATATATGATCCGACACTGGACATAGGGTTAATCAAGCCCGTTATCGTGGCCCAGGTCAACTGCTGCTCACATACACACACGTCACGACTTCCGAACTGGTACCCAGCCACAGAGAGAGGGAAGTGAGGGTGATTCCCAAATACTGCAGCTGTTATGGTACCAGTGAGGGTGTTTTACGACGTTCGGTGGCCTTATAGTTAGTGCCTGATACTCAAATCGGAAGAGTAAATATTCTCAGGCCCTCACCTGAGAGGATCGATCTCCCGACCTCTAGGGTATGAGTCCAGAACACTAACCACTCGGCCACCTCCCCTAGGCTACTCACGTTTAAATAACTTTAGGACATACAATAATAATGATTAAATAAACACACACATTCTACAAACACCAACATATTAATTATTATAACATAATATAGAGTGGTCAGGGAGGAAGGGATGGAATGGTGGATAATGGATGTTCATATACATAGCCTATGTTGGTGATGTTAGACAACGTCATGTGTATAAAAAAAAGAGTAAAATCCTTCACTAACACCATTTGGCAATGCTCTATATTACCAAACATTAGCGGAAGGTGTCTTGTACATAGTGCCAAAGTACTATTCCGATCAATTAATTACCGTAGTATGAAAGATATTTGTGAAAATGATTACTCACTGTCCCTGAAATGGATTAGGCGGCTTTAGGCCCCAGTAGTAGTAGCCCAACACGACTTGATTCTCTCTCTCCGCTTTGTAAAACCATTTATACACTTGTCTCAATAATATTTGATAAACTCAGTTACCTAAATCGGACACAAAGCAGATGCTGGGACCGCCAAAAGAGAACCAGGGAAATGGTGAGAGACTGAGAGTATGAGATCTGTTTCGTCGAAGGTAACGGAAGAGAGGACAACTGGGTCAAGGTCATGTAGTATACCCCCGAGTCAATAAACACATTAACTGATCTTAAAGTTCATTACACTTATGCTGTGTGTAAGGGTAGAGAGTACAGTTTGCTACTTGAGATGGAAGTAATAAGAGGGAGACAGGAAGAAACATCAGAATAGGGGGTCGGGGGGAGGCTAGAGACTGTATCATGCTATTGGTTACTTTTTAACACGTGGTACAGCAGCACCACATCTACCAACCCAGAGCTGTGTAGGCTACCAGCCAAGCAAGGATCATAGACCATACCACTACCACGGTATAATGACTATAGACTCTAGTCCTTATACCGTGACCACTACCACCATACCCTGGTCCCTGGACACTCACCACCACCACCACCATACCCTGGACACTCACGACTCACCATACCTGCCACCACCACCACCATACCTTTTTTTTTTTTTTTTTTTAATTATTGCGCCGTAGCGTCAATCAAGAGGCATGCAACTATACCTACAAGTAGACAGAATCAATGAGAGTCAAATTACTACACACACACACACATATCTTGATAACATAGCAGAATGAAGTACAAACATACAGAAATTACAGACAAACAATTACATTATGACCTGCAGTGTACTTAAATCCACCAAATCGAGGATGGCGTACCAGAAGCTCCTCCAAAACCTGATGATTCAGCAGGTGTCGACAAACCACATCAAGTTGGGGTAGTAAGTGTCGGACAGTGGGGCAGGCCAGGCAGTAGTGCTCTATGGTGTTAGCACGAGGCGTTCGACACAAGCGACACTCAGTGAAGGGAGGCTCACCCTGCATCCCAGCAACCTGACATGCTGGCAGGTAGCCAAGCCTCAAACGAGCAGAAACTACATTGTGCCTTCGAACCATGAGGCCTCAACGACGATAGGAATACTTGTGACGGCAGACAGACTCGTAATGGGTGATGGAGATGCAGAAGGGCCTCTCTGCATCCCTGCGTCGCCGTACAGGAAGGAGAGCAGTGGAGCGAACTCTATAGAGAGGTAACATGTCAGGGAGAGAGGACGTCCAACACCACGAGGAGGCATAAGGCAGGCTTCCTTTACGAGTCTGTCAACTGTAACATTGTGACATAAACCTACATGGGATGGTACCCACAAGAATTTGATAGTCAAGTTATGATGACGTAATAAGGACAAGAACGACAAAATCTGCTGAATAACAGAAGAGTTTGTGGGTTGAACACTAGTGAGGGAATGAAGGGCAGGTTTAGAGTCACAACAAATGGCAGCATTCACTCCACGTTGACAAACAAGACTAACAGCATCCATAATAGCATACAATTCACACAATGTTGAGCTGGAGTAGTTACAGAGACGACGGCCAACCCAGCCCCCTGGAGGCTGGAGGTGACTCCATATCAGGTGAAAAAACGGCACAACTCGTTGCACCATCCATTTACAATGATCCATCAGTGTAGAGGCAGTATGGATCTGTGATGGAGGACGTCACTGTTTCTATGTGTTCCAGAGCCAACTGCCGCTGTAGAGAAGGCAGTTCCGACTTGGAAGTAGGTGTAAAGCTCACATCAGGTATTGGTAGCATCCACGGAGGGGGTCCTGGAGGGACGTCTGCAACCATTATATCTATATTAAGACTACAGAGCAAAGAGGAAACAGATCTTAAAAGAGTACGTCCAGCAGGCAGTATGGGAGGGACCGGGTAGTTTGGTCGAATAGAAGTTCTGACTAACTGAGAGTAATGGGGTGAAATATATGGGAAATGGAGGCACTTGACAGTAAAGCAAGTAACATTAGAATGAATTCTCTCCACTAATGGGGGAAGACGCAACTCACGCTGCATGTTCACTATTCTGGTCAACATTGGACAGCCGAGAATTATCCTCATTGCTCTATTCTGAAATTTTTCTAAAGTTTCAGTGTGTGTGTGTGTACTCGAGTAACACACCTTATTACTCCCTTATATTAATAATGGTATGGAGGCAATGTTGTCTGTACTCTGAAAGGCAGTGAATGATGGAAGCGATTATACAGTATATACACTACAGTGACTACACCAACCAGACAGGAGCGGTGTGTGTGTGTGTGTGTACTGTGAGTCTGTGACCATACCCACAGTCCCACACCTCCAATGGACACATTCTATTGGTACCCGTTAACACTTTCCACAAATTATCGTCCATTCACACAAGAACAAACCCAAAGGGGACGGAGCAAAACTATTTATATATTGGAGATGACCTTGGACGGAGTCAACATGTCTGTGGCAGAGAAGCCCGGCCTCTCTGGGATATTCCTCGATGTATACACACACACACACGCACCACTCCTTGCCCAGAGTCCCAGCTGCTTTGGTTTTGAAAGATTTTAACTTTTTTGTGTAAGTAGTGAATTTGTGTGCGTTCTTTTCTATATTTTCGTTGCATAAAAACACACTGCCTTGTGCTTCCCAAAGATAGTATTCTCCCCCATATTACATACCTAAACATTACACGAATAATGTGATGTCAATGGAAACAAATATTAATTTACCATTTTATAGTTTTGATTTTTGGTATAATTATATAATTAAAAGTAAAAAATAAATACGGAAAACATTAACATTTAATGTGTTGTAACTTTGTATAATTCACTTGTACTGGACTTATATATTGTGTACCAATTGTTATTAGCCTAAAGCCCTAAACTAATCTCTCTCTTTTTTTTTTTTTTTTTTTTTATTTAAATAGTGTACAAATGTTGTTAGTTCATCTAGTATTAAGGTCACCTTATAACATAACTTAACTTAACCTGTACTTAACAATTATATTTATATCTTACAGCATTAGTTTTAGGAGTTATGAATTTTATTGTTATTGTTAAGTTTCTTAAGCTATGTAAAAGTTAGATATTATTCTAGCTTTATATACTACTTAACTAAAGTTTTAGTTATGACTTTAAAACTATCTATAGCTAATTAGACTACTGTAGATTGTGGATTCTAGATGTCATCACCCATCTGTTGGCTTCACTCTTGAATGTTTGTAGAGTTGCATCTTGTTGAAGGTTGGTGTTGTTGAGCAGGGAGTTCCAGAGCCGTCCATAGCGAGGCAGGTATGACCGGAGGTGATGCTCCATCCTGGAGAAGGGTACCTATACCTGCTGTTGTCTTTGTGCTGCTGTCCTGGTGGTGTAGACTGGTGCCGTCTGGTTTGGGAGGTGTAGAGTTGTCAGGTGTGGAGTATGGAGGGTGAGGGCCTTCTTCATAACGCACAGCCCTGCTACATCCCGTCGCTCCTGAAGGGGTTGAAGCTTGGTAGTTTGTTGTACTGCTCTGTGTTGCACCAGACGTTGTGCTCTTGCCTGGACTCTGTCAAGTGTGGCCAGGTAGGAGGGAGGACATGAGGTCCAAGAGAGAGGAGAGTACTCCATGAGGGGACGTACTTGAGCTTTATACAGCACCTCCACTCCCTTGGCATCCCAGTCTCCAGGCTGCGTTTTTGGCCACATTCTTGACATGTTTGGTGAAGGTGAGGCCTGAGTCAAACTCCACTCCAAGGATGGTGATGGAATTTTGGAGTGGGAGCCTTCTACCTTCAAGAAGGATGTCTGGAGGAGGAAGGTCTGCCAGGTCCTGCCTTCTGGAGATCAGCATTAACTGAGTCTTGTCAGGGGCGAGGGTGATCTGCCATCTCTTACTCCAAGACACAATTTTCTCCAGGGCTTCGTTGATGCGACGTACTGTGTCCTTCCAATCCTTTCTATCACAGGAGAATGATATAGTACAGTCGTCTGCATATGCCTGGGCCTCTGGGATGAGTTGTAGGATGCCATTAAAGTAGACATTCCACAACAGAGGTCCAACAATACTTCCTTGTGGAACACTGGCATGGATGGGATGTTTGCCAGAGGTGTGACCATTAACCACCGTCCTGAGGGTTCTACCATCAAGGTAATCTTGGAGAAGATGCTGGAGGGCACCTCTAACACCAAGACTACCCAGCTTGGCAATGATACCTTTGTGCCACACCCTGTCGAAGGCACCAGCAATGTCAAGGGCCACTACAAAGGTATCCTTTCCTCTGTCCAGGGAGTGGTTCCAGGCAGTAGCTTGTAGCAGTAGGAGGTCTGCAGCTGACCTACCCTTTCTGAAGCCAAACTGCCTGTTGTTGAGGAGGTGGTGTTTGTCCAGGAAGTCTGTTATGTTGGTGGTGATTAAGGACTCCAAAATTTTACCAACAATAGAGAGGAGGGATATTGGCCTGTAGTTTTTTGGGTCACTTTTACATTTTTTCTTGTGTACAGCCACCACCCTTGCCTCCTTCCACTGTGTAGGCCACTTACACGAGGAGAGGCAGTTCCTGTAGATGATGGTTAGGGGTGGGGCCAGCTGCTCAGCACACCGTTTCAGGATATGGGGACTGATGTTGTCTGGTCCTATCGCCTTCTTGGTGTCAAGCTGGAGTAGTTGTTGTTTCACAGATTGTGTGGTGATATTAAAGCTCTCTAAAGATGATGTAGTAAGGGATGGGATGTTTGGTGGTGCTTGGGTTGGTTCACCTACAGTCATCTTAGAGGAGAAATGAGCAGCAAGTACTTGGGCCTTGTCTGTGGCACTGGTGGCTACTGTACCATCTGTCCTTGTGAGTGGGGGGATGGTAGTTTCTGTTACCAGTCCCTGTTGCTGCTGAACACCACTCCACCACTCTTTGCTGCTCACAGTTTGACCACTCAGTTTGGTTTTCAGTGCTTCCTTCTACCGTTTTATGGCCTGTTTTTGTACCCTCCTCATGGTTTTGCAGGCTTCTCGGTGTAGGGTTTTGTTGTGTTGTGTTGGGTTTGACTTTAGTCTCAGCCAGGCTCTGTTCTTGTTGTCAGCTGCATTACGGCAGTGATAGCCAAACCAGGGTTGGTCTTGAGTCTTGGACTTGTACTTCTGGCTGTGTATGTACTTCATTTGGAGAGTTTGTATGGTGTTATTTAAGGAGTCTACTTGAGAGTCGATGTCTCCTTGAAGGATTGACTTCCACTCCACAGAGTTCAATTCCTCCTTAAGTCCCTCCCAGTCACCTCTGTTCCACAGCCAGTTGATGCGATCCACAGGTTTGTCTCGCTCAACAGATGTTGTGATGGTGGTAAACACAGCTGTGTGGTCTGATGAGCCCACCATACCTAGAGGACGACAGGTGATCACTCCCTCTGGAAGGTCGGTGATGACGGGGTCCAGAGATGAGCCAGAGATATGAGTGGGGAAATCAACATAGTTGGTGAGGCCGTAGTCCGTCAGCAGCTCCTGGAATGACCGTTCCACCAAGTGTTGATTTAGATCCCCTAACATGATGAAGTGTTTACATGAGTGTTGGAGGAGTAACGAGTCCAAGTTTCCATATATGTAGTTTATTGGATCACTTCCCTGCCATTGAGGACGGTAACAAACACAGAGAAGGATGGTGTCCATGTTCCTTGTCCACAACTTGAAGAATGACAGTTCTAAGTGCTCCTCCATGTTGATGTCAAGGGCCATCACAGCAAGGCCATCTCTCTCTCTCTCTCTCTCTCTCTCAATTGTATGACAATGAAAGCGGACAGACAATAATTCTTCATCTGCTGGCGTTTCCCATTTTTATATGGGGTCGTATCTCTTCACTATAATTATTATAGTTCCCCGGTCCCTCACTTGCTCCTCCCTCAGCTGTGTCTCCATGAGATCCTCCTTCAGTCGGTCCTTTCCACCGTAGCTTTGGTCTCCCTTGCCTACGTCTGCCCTGCACGTCCATAGTCTTCCTCTCTCCTCTTCACATTGTAGGTTTAACCTACTATATTGTTGTTGGTCAATAAATAAGTAAAGTCTGTATTTTCAGGTATTATATTAATAACAAGAATGATCATTCATAATATCAAGAGTTGGTTACAAGTTAACACACATAATATATACAATACAAAATAGAAATATACACACAATTGACTAATATTAAGTTACTGTAATAATGCTCTGCTCTCTGAATACAAAATACAACACACGTACAGAGGAGTAGCCTCTGCCACCGTGTGCAGTAGAAGTGTAAATAATAGTGCAAGTGTAAGTGGAAATGGAAGTGGTCAGCCCAGAGATGAGAACACTGGAAGTCTGACGCCTTGGTGGACGGCTGCCGGTGATTATATAGCCCTGGTGATGACGTAGGGTCAGCCATGTTGATGACGTGTCCTTCCCTCATTGGTTGGTGCACGATGAACCCTCGGGGTCTTGGTGAACTGCCGACGAGCCAAACTACCACTCACGATACCTCAGCAGTTTGCTGCGTGAACCGCTACAACATGCCCGAACCACTGTAATCTCTTCTCCTGCGCTTTCGCCGACGCCTCCACCACTTTAACTGTACACTACCTCTGATCGTTTCCTGTCCACCCTTGTCACCCCACACATCCACCTCAGCATCCTCATTTCTGCGACATCCAGCTTCTTTTCTTGTACCTTTTTCAACGGCCATGTTTCTGCTCCATACAGCAACACTGGCCTCACCACTGTCTTGTACACTTTACCTTTCACTCTAGTACTAATTTTCTTGTCACACAGAACTCCTGACGTTCTCTTCCAGTTGCTTGTTCCACGCTGCTTGGATCCTATGGTCAACCTCTCTCTCTAGGCCTCCGTCCTTTTCTACGTAGGAGCCGAGATATTTGAAGGCGTCCAAAGACAATAATAATAGATGGTACTAGTAAGTCTTTAGTCTAGGCTACTCCCGTTTATAACTTTAGGACATACAATAATAATGATTAAATGAACACACATTCTACAAACACCAACATATTAATGACATCCACTATTACTTATTATAATCTAATAAAGTGGACAGAGAGGGAGGGACGGGATGGTGGATAATGGACGTTCATATGCATTATGTTGGTGATGTTAGACAACGTCATGTGTGTCAGGAGTAAACACCTTCACTAACACCATTTGTCAATGTTCTATATTACCAAACATTAGTGGAAGGTGTCTTGTACATTGTGTCAAAGTAACATTCCGATCAATTAATTAGTTTGAAAGATATTTGTGAAAATGATGACTAATAACTGTCCCTGAAATAGATATTAGGCCCTAGTAGTAGCCAAGCAGGGTTTGATTCTATCTCTCGCTCTCTCTCTCTCTCTCTGCTTTGTAAAACCATTAATACACTTGTCTCAATAATATTTTATAAACTCAATTACCTAAATCGGACACAAAGCAGATACTCGGACCGCCAAAATAGAGCCAGGGAAATAGTGAGATCTGTTTCGTCGAAGGCAACTGAAGAGAGGACAACTGGTCATGTATGTACTGTACCCCAAGCCAATGAACACCTCAACAGTAATGTTGTCTCCCTTGTTGTGCCACACTATCAGGTCATTTCACCAGTTACACAGAAGGAATTATATATATCGCGAACACAATCTTTTAACTCTTTCAAACACATGCATTATATACATACACAAATACACACAATCCGAAACGTTCCTCTCTCTCTCTCTCCTCCAAACACACACAGAAACAAACCCTCCTCTCTCTCTCCCAACACACACAGACACACACAAGCCATCCCACCACCACAAACCTCCTCAACTCGGATTTATGAAGGGATGCCTGGGATGGTGGGCTTGAGCAAGGGGGTAGGGGGATTGGATGGGGAGGTCCGTCTCCTGGCCTCGCTCTATCCCTCATTTCTCTCTCTCTCTCTCTCTCTCTCTCTCTCTCTCTCTGTATAATGACTATAGTAATTATACCGTGGTAGTGAGGCTTATACTGAGACAGGTGGATCCTCATTATTCCTTACTTGATGTTACAACCTCCTGCTGACGCCGGCAGTTTGGTAGGCCGGTGTAGCAAAATGAAGTGAAGACTTTTCAGTCCCCGTGCGTCCATACTGCGCATGCGTGCGTGGTTGGGCTGCCAGGTGTTGCTAGCGTGGGTGATTGAGTTGCCAGATGCTGCCATATCCTACCCTACTATATACATGTATTTTATATGCCTATTTTTAAAATCGTATACAGTTCTTTTTTTTAAAAGTTTGTGTTTTAAATGGGAACAACTATAATATTTGCAAGCGATTGGCAGCAAAAAACAGTACATATAATGCCCCTAGTATGGAAAAAACTCATAAATATGCAGACGTTGTTACGAGGAGGTTGTCCTCAGCTGCTCTATGCTCGGCCTTCACACACACACACACACAATCACGAGAGTTTAGTGCGTGTCTTTCAGCTAGGATTTCCTTCGTTAGATTAATTATATTCCTTCATGTCTTTTTCTGCTTACTACTACTACTACTAGTACTACTACCACTACTACTACAACTACTAACACTACTACTACTACTACTACTACCACTACTACTACTACTACTACTACCACTACTACCACTACTACTACTACTACTACTGTGCCTTTTTGCAGTGTTATTGTTGTAGTTCCCCAGAGTGTCTGGCCGAGCACTCCCGAGTTGGGTTGACCGAAGCCGCGCAGCTTCTCGGACCCCCAAAAGAGAGCCAGGGAGATAGTGAGATCTGTTCGTCGAAGGCAACATAAGATGGGATAACTGACTCACGATAATGTACCCCGAACCAATGAACACATCAACAGTATACCTTCCCTTGTTGTACCACCCAATCCGGCGATCTCGCCAGCTGCCCAGAAGGAATGAGAAATATAGTCATTTATTGTCAATATTTAACAATAAATATTGATCGTGTGAGGGCGATATTGATGGTATTGACACTACAATATATTGACGGGTTTGGAAATATTTCTGATATTGATAATATATATTGACGGTGTGAGGCGATTATTGTCAATACTGATTCCAGTGTTAACGGTCAGTGTCACTCAGACTCAGTGACTGTCTAGGCTAAGGTGTGGTAGAGGATGACAAACTCCTTATTTCTGGATAAAAGCAGTCCTCACCAGGGAAAGTTGATGGAGAGGTGGGACAGCAAGTACGAAGGAACCGGAGGGACAGTTGTAAAACTGAAAATGATTGGCTGGGGCCGAAGGGGCGCCAAAACCATTAAAATATTGCCCACATCACCGCAGGCAATAATTCCCTTACGAGGTGTTGCTTTGTGTGTGGTCTAATGTTCCCTTCTTCCTCCGAGTATGTATTAATCCCAGGACTGTCTTGCCATGTACAAGGCTAAAGAAATAATTAATATTCACGTAACCCTGCTGGCCTTGTTACAATGGTAACCTCCACGCCCGTGTTCCTCTTCTTCACACTAAACTTAACCTCGACCCCATTTATACTTGAACCATTTTACCAAGCATACAGACAGAGTAGTGGTGTGTGTGACAAGGATATGGTGATGGTGATGGTGGCAGGCATGGTGTGTGACAAGGATATGGTGATGGTGATGGTGGCAGGCATGGTTTTAGATTCAGGAATATAAGTATTTGTATTTGCATTTTGGGATCCCGAACAAAAGTATTTATATTTGAAACTTATAAAAAATCAGTATTAGATCCAACTCTATAATTATATATATAGGTCACCATTTTCAAAAACAAGGGAAACATCCATCGTGACATAAAATTATGGGAGATTTCATATAAAACAACAAAATATATTGTTCTGGTACTCACCAATTAGTACTTTGTCATTTCTTCTTTCATTTTAATAAAATCTTGCAGACGTCTAGGCATAGACCTCTAGCTAATTTTTCAAAATAGGAACTCTCCAGTCAGCAAGAAGGATACACATTATGGTTGTGGTATGTCTGACTGTCTGCCTGAATATTTCTTTAATTGTCACTTTTCCTTTCCTTAGTGTCAAAATACGGGCCCTTTCCTCCTTGCTAGTTGTTGTAGCACCCATGGCAATGCACTAGGCTAAATCTAAAGGCCACCAGAATCACGGGGTAAAGATTCAGTTTGAAAACAATCTGGGCACAAAAAAAAAGTCAGTGGACTGATTCCACCCAGGCAGACGTAACTATATAATTATAGTAAATTATGAAATGTGTCAGCCAGTGGCCGGCAGCAATAGGTTGTTAGGATACAGCTCTCTGCCAGACTTATGGTGAAAAATAGGTTTAAAAGATACTAAGGTTGTCTGTATTGTTAACTTCAGTTGTGACACATCTTCCCTTCAATGTCGGTGGCAGTTAGCATCTTTTTTTGCCGATACTGTACTGTAGATGTGCCGCATACACCATTTTGGTGTAGGAGATACGCTGGGTACTCCATTGTATGTGTAGGAGATGTGCCACATGCACTATTTTGACGTAGTATGGAAGATATGACAATATCCGGATTTTTGGAGTCAGGTTACAGGTAGATGTGGCTACGTCCCGTACCCAGCCACAGAGGGAGGGAGATGGGGGTAATTCCCAAATACTGCAGCTGTTATTTTACAAGTGAGGGTGTTTTGGGTTGTTCGGTGTCCTTATAGTTAGTGCCTGAAACATGATTTAGAAGAGTAAATATTCTCAGTCCCTCACCTGAAAGGATTCGATCTCCCGCCACCTCCCTGCCATTACCAACACCTAATAAGAGGAGCATTGTTGTATAATCATCATCAATATCACTACCCTACATCCCTTTAATGAAGGGGTGGAAGGGACTCTAGCACCAGTGTAGAACTCTGTATAGGCAAGGGATGCAACTCCGAGGGAGTCATTGTTTGAGAGTGGGGTCCCAAACCCTCATGCGTATAGGCCCTATAGGGTATACCAATGTCACTTATAAAGACATAAGTGACATTGGGGTATACAAGGCTGACTGTAGTTACTGCACCACCAGCACCAACACATGAATGGTGGGCGATGGGTACGGAATTTCCCTGCACCAAAAGTTTCATATATAAATTATGTTATTGCAGTACTGTCACTTCCGATACCTTACAGGAGCATTGTTTTAATTATATACGTTACGTTATTGTGGTCCTGTCACAGTCAACACCTAAGAGGAACATTGTTATTTATACGTTACGTTACTCCAGTACTGTCATTGCCGATATATTATTGTTATAATTAATATATACGTCATGTTAATTTGGTATAGTTATTGCCGACACCCCAGAACTAAATAGAGAATTAATTATATCTACATGCAATATGGTGTTATTACAGTAAGAAGTTACTATTATATGTGATATAACTGAATGTGTGACGAACTTTATAGAATTAGTGTGCCTAACTATTATACAGTACTTTGTTTATAGTTATATCTATGGTTTTATCAAATGAAATAGATAGCACTTGTCATTTGCACCTCCTTGTCTAAATTGTCCTTCTCTAAATTATTTAATATAGATAGGATACCCTGA
This sequence comes from Petrolisthes manimaculis, assembly GCA_034508575.1. Taxonomy (NCBI): domain Eukaryota; kingdom Metazoa; phylum Arthropoda; class Malacostraca; order Decapoda; family Porcellanidae; genus Petrolisthes; species Petrolisthes manimaculis. The sequence goes on along the minus strand of JAWZYT010001275.1, from coordinate 36,665 downwards.
TCACTGATCAAGACAAGATCCCTATTCTTAATTAGTCATATAATAATTTAGCACAATATTACAGAATTACGTGTAACTTTGGTAAATAGTATGTCAGTTGATAATTGAATGCGTTATCTAAATCCGTGCCGGTATGTCTCAAGCCTAATGCGGTAAAACTTGACAAAGGGTAATGAACATACAATACTACCTACTGAATGAAAGATATAGCAGCAAATAAGTTTGTTATTTGTGTTTAACGCTTATCTACTACGTAATGGTCATTTAGGCGATATATTTATAGAATGATAAAGTGTGTGTCAGTCTGTGTGTGAACGTTCTCCCTCGCAGCAAATGCTCCTACAAGCACCAGGCACCAGCCAACACCCAACAGTTTCCCCTGACCCCTTCTCCCTCCAGAGTCCCACCCAGACCATCCCCCTCTCCCACAGACTCCCTGTACCCCTCCTACCCCCATGTAACCTGTAAGATTGTTGTCTATAAAGTTCAATGAATTCCCACCAAACTCCTTATTTGCCACCGTAGCAGTCATATTCATTCTATCATTTTTGGTTGAAAGTAGAACATGATAGGATCACACCAAGAGCATCCATAGCATGACATAGCTACCCTGACTATGAACCGTGTCCATGGACTGAATCATGAGTAAGCACTAAGCAGGTTAGGCCAGGGTGAGGCCCACCGCCACAGGACAGGCTGACCCACGGCCTTTGCGGGTATGTGGCCGGGCTTCTCAGCTTATTTAATTTATGGAAGTACTACCTACTGCATTGTTACTGTAAGATTGGCAGGTTGTGACCAGACCACAGAGGCCCACTGGGGCAATGAATTCATAGACTTTTGGTGGTAATAAGAGAACCACATATACACAGTGTACTGAGATTTGTTTAAAATTCCAGCTGTCCATATAGCCTACTACAGTATATGGGGGTCTTGATTTTGTAAAAATTATTGTTTATGATCAGCTTGCTTTTACCAAAGGTTATATAATTATGATGCAGACGCAATGAAGTGGCGACTCCTCATGTTATTACACCATTGTTGAGCGGGTGTAGTGTAGTGTAATGTAGTATCCACATAGTGGTGGACTATTATAGCCTCGGACTGTGGACCACTTATGTGTTGGGGCTCCTACACTGCTATTATAATATAGAGTCTCCTCATATCTCATAAAAAGAAAGTTAGTATTGATGATGATTAAGATGATATAATATGATCACTGAAAAGATTGAAAAGCACAATAGAATAATAATTAATTATAATATAGGCTAAGTGTCAACATATTTGTGAGGATGAGTATAGACTCCGCCCCCTTGAGTTTAGTGTTGTATGATTGGATGATAATGGATGGTAAGTATAAACGGTAACCAATAGAATATGTCCATTGGAACACAGTGATACACACACACACACTGACACACACACAGACAGACAGTTGATCTTGGCTTTGTGGTGTGAGTGGTTGTATTAACCTACTGTAGCTGTAATTTATTACTGTTATTTGTGTTGTGTTAGATATCAGAATACTTATAAAGTTTGTGGTGTGTTGTAATACGCTATACACAATTATTATGGTTGTGTAATGTTGTAAATATGCAATATATATTGGTTAATTATTAGTGAAAACCAAATAATTGAAAATTTATCCCGGCATGTAACGTATAAATGTATATGTTAGGCTACTCCCCGGTGTTGTGTTAATGAATATAATATAACTGAAAGTTATTAACTCGTCCATTATTCCAATGTGGATTGTAATACACTGTCATATTCTTCCTTCATACACGTCACCACATTAGTAAGTACACGTTAATAAGTTCATTAGTTGGGGTTATAATTAACACTAACGTTACATATTCTAGAATCCTTCATACACGTCACCACATTGGTAAGTTCAGTATAACTTTATAACACATTAATAAGTTCATTAGTTGGAGTTTTACTCTTCTGCATTATTATGTCGTATTTCATACCTGTACAATTTTTTTCTCATTAAGTTGGTGTAAAGTTCTGTTTATTACTTAAACCATAGGAAACTCGTAAACCAAATAATATTATTAACATACCGTACAAGTTAACCCTTCCATCCTCATCCATCACTCCCCCCCCCAGATCAGATCTGATGATATTCGCTCAGCTTCGCTTTTTCATCAGCGCTGAGCAATTTTTTATTTTTTTTCTTATTTATTGTTTTGTGGTGTTCCAAGTAGTTTTTCTATGTATTGTCTATTTTTCTTAGTTAGTTTCTTTGGTCCTGCTGCTGTTCAATAACAGTTTTCCTGCAATTCCAAATTTTATTTAGGTACTCTTTTCTATTGTATATGTTTTCCTCCTTTTCATCACTTTTTTCAAATATTAAAATAGATTCCAACGTTTCATGCTCCATCCCAAATTCCATTCTAATATTTTCCAGCCTTCTACACTCCTTCTTCACAAAATGGTTAATTGTCTCTTCTATGTCTTCATTGCACAGTGTACATTGTGTGTTCCCTCCCGTCATTCTTGCTCTCCAATTTAAGTTTAGAGTATTTGTACGGCACCTATACATTAACACTGAGCCATATGTGTTGTCGTACCATTTTTCTTCTCTAATTTCATTTTTATGCCTGTTATACATTTCCAATGTTGATTTTTGTTCCATTTCTGTCTTCCATTTTCTTTTTTCGTATTTGTTTATTTTTTCATATAACTGATTCTTACTTAATTTATTTATTTGTGTGTAATTCTTAACATTTATGGTGTGTAAATATGTCTTAATTAGTTTTAGCCAAGGGTATGGTCTCTCTTCTTCAAACATCTCTATCATTATCTTCTTTAGCAAGGCATTATTTTCTTTCATTATATGTTGTACATATGTTAATTTTGCTTTAATATCTCTTGATATCATTGATGACGTGCCCACTTCTCCCTGTAATGTTACAATTGGTGCAGGACTTGGTGCTCCCAATATTTTTCTCCAGACTGAATTTTCTGTTTTTTGTAGTGTTGCTAGCTCTTTTTTGTTCCAGGGTATAACTGATGTTGAATTTAGGATGCTGGGTATATAGGGCTACACTCTTCCAATATGTTTTCCCCATTAACATTTTATTACTGGCTCTTTCTATTACCGAGTATGTCATATTGGCTAATTTCCTTCCTTGTTTTATCACATATTGTAATCCCCAGATATTTAATGTTTTGTACCACTTTTATTTCTGCTATTTCATTTGGTTTTTCATTTCTACTGTATATCATACAGTAGCTCTTCTCTTTATTTATTTCCAGTCCACTTTTATATGATATTTTTCTTAATGTATCTATTAGTTGTTTCATTCCTTTTATTGAGTTTGATATCAGAAGGCCATCATCAGCAAAGAAGAGTGCCGGTATATATACTTCCGTTTCAAAACCAATTTCTGTAATCATTATTTTCTTTATTATGATGTTTAGCACCATGAGAAATAGCTGTGGTGACCCTGTGCATCCCTGACGAATACCATTTGTCACATCAATGTCACACACCTTCTTGTTGTCAATATGTAGTGTAGTTGTATCTCCTTTGTATAATTTAGCTATAATATCTATTACTTGTTCATCACATTTATAATATTTCAGGCTTTCTATCAGGGCTTTTCTATTTATGGAGTCAAATGCTTTCTTATAGTCTATTGCTGCTATAACCAACATCTTTTTTTCCCTTTTACTCTTTTTAATACAGTAGTCCAACATAAATATGTTATCATCCACTCTGCGTCCCGCTGTAAATCCTGATTGTAATTCACACACTTCACCATTCTCATATAAATGCTCCACAATCCTACATTTTAAAAGTCCCATAAATATTTTATATCCCGTATTTGTTAAGGCTATTGGTCTGAATTCATTGACCTTTGGTTTTGCTGTTTTAGGTATCAGTACGGTTTTTGATTTCTTCCAAGTTTCAGGTGTTTTTCCTTGTTCTAGTACATCATTTAATACCTTAGTTAATGCATTCACACACACATTACTATTTTCTATGCACTTAAATAGTTCTCCCTTTATTTCGTCTGGTCCAGGTTGTTTGTTCTTTTTAATTTTCTTCAGGTACCTATTTTTTTACTTCTTTTTCTTTAAACTCTACTGGTCTCATCCTTATTATCTCTTCCTCTTTCAGTATTATTTTTGTGGTATCATAATGTTCCATCAGGGAGGTTAGTACTTTTTGATACTTAGTTTCTCTTCTCTCATATGTAATAACTTCTTCTCCCTCCTCATTTACATGTATTATTCCCCTTGTCATGTCCATGTGTTCTCTTAATTCTGTTGGAAATGTAATTTCTTCTACTGGCTTGTCATAGTATAGTATTATTTCTTCTTTTGTTTCTTCTCTTTGTCCATACATCTCCCTGATCTGGTCATTCCACACTTTGTCTACTTCATTTATTTCCTTCTTATATACAGTCAACCAGAATTTTTTAATTTCCTCAGGAATCAGGTTGGGTTCCAACATATCACCATTGTCTTTATAAACTTCTTGTTTTTCTTTTTTCCCTTCCTGACTTCCTCTTAGTTTATTTATATTTTTCCATAGGTTTCTATTTGAATTCCTATTATTTCTTATCTCCTCTGTGACTTTCCTTTCATGCTCTTCTTTCCCTTTCCTTATCATAATCTGTACTTTTCTTTTTTGTTTTATATACAGTTCATTAAATTTGTCCTTCTCCTGTTCTGTCTTTGCATTCCTACGACCCCTATTATATTTCCTTCTAATAGAGATTTCTCTTCTCATTTCCTCTGTGAACCAAATCTGTTCAATTTTCCCTTTCACTTTATCAGTATATCTCTTCCTTATTACGGTACTTTCTTTAAATTTCTGTCTGCACTTTCCTTTATAAGTTTTTCAAATTTGTCCATATTAAGTTCTTTCATTTCATATTTTTCTATACTTTCCTCCAACTGTTTCACATATGCTTCCTCTGTTATTCTATTCCCTAGTTTATAGTATTCAATTGTTTTATAATCTTGGTAACTTTTTATTTTCTTGACTGTAGCACATTTAAATTCTGCACTCAGTAGACAGTGGTCAGACAGATCAAAAATGTCTTTTCCTTCATCAATATGCATTTTAATAAAGTGTCCATATTGTTTCTGGTTACATATCATAAAGTCTATAACACTCTTTTCATTTCCCTGTACTCTTGTGTTTAATCCTTCACATCTCTCATCACAATTTAATATTATTAAATTCCTCTCCTCTATCAGTTCTGTTAATAATTTACCATTTGCATTTTCTTTTTGTTTCCCAATGAATCCTAAGTGTGCATTAAAATCACCCAAGATTACAACATTTTGATCTTCATGAATATTTAATCTTCTTTTTAGTATTTCTATTATTTTCCGGTTCCTTCCTGTTTCTTTTACATCCCAATATACCAACAGTAATATAATTTTATGTTTGTGAATATTTACATGTGTTTCTAATATATCTGTATTCTCCAGGGTGTATTGTTTAATCTCAATATCACTATCTTTTCTATAAAGCACCATTAATCCCCCCCCTTTTTTATCTGTTATGTTTCTCATACGTGTCAAACTATCAACTCTGTCTGTAAAGTTTATCTTATTATATTTGTGTTGTGTTTCTGTAATACAAATAATTTCATTTCTCTCATTATTTAGCATACCTTCTAATTCTACACTTTTATATACAGTTAACCCCTGGATGTTGAGTAGTTTAACACTATAATATCCTCTATATTCTGTTTCTCTTTGGGTCAGAGGATTTCAGTTCATATAGTTTCTTCTTTCTAGCTGGCCTCTCCTGATATACCAACCCTCTTCACCTTGTTCCCTCTTTTCTCGTAGTTTCTCTATCAACTCTTTTTCCTTTTCTCTCTCACTTCTTGTTAGGTCTGGTTGGATGAATACTCTCTTATATTCATTTTTCCTTGTTGTTTTTATCTTCTTTGCATTTTTGATAATGCTCCATTTCTTTTCTGGTTCTTTCATCTTTATCAACAAGCATCTTGGTCTCCGGTTTTGGTTTTCTCCCTCTTCTTCCTTTTTTCCTAGCCTTGCTATGTCCACTATTTCCCCTTCCTCAATAGGACCGTTCGCATGAAGAAAAAAGCTGCCACATACCACCAGATTTGTACATTTCCTTTTTTATAAAAAGGACAATGCAAATTAGCTCACCACAGGCCCCCTGTCATGATATTATACTATAATAACAACATTATTTTGATTCACTTAAGAACATAAGAGTACCTATCTATGAGCTCACATAATAATTTGTGATGTTTTTTATGTTGTGCTTTGATGTTGGTTGTATAAGGCCCAGGTTGAAGATTTATTGATTTTACATAGGTATTGAAGTATAATATTAACTATTTTTATAAATAAATGCTCTCATGAGTCAATAGCAAAGTGATTAATATGAAAATAAAGCATTTTTTGTCAGCGGGAGTACGAGCGTATAGAACACTGACTCGGTGAAGAGAGGTTTCAATTCATATATACGGAGATATTTAACTATCTTTAAGGCAAATATTCATTGATATTAGTATAAAATATTTTTGTCAAGAGGTAGTTTGTATATATGTGCTTGTATAAAAATATTCCAACCACCATAACCATCGTGAGAAATGTATGTACGGTACGGTATTTTATATAGGGTAACAAACGATAATTATGATTTAAAAACTATATTAGTATTTATACGAACACACACCTTAACAGTTCCATTGATATCACTATGAAGTCAAATGATCCAGTTTATCGACATTGTAATGAAACAGAATAATTTAGTGTTGGTTTCTTGCGAGTTTAATGGCTGAAAAAGCTATAGTCACGTAGTACCCCGTACTGTCTGCTGCTCTCGAGGCTGGCTAGCGTATGAACGAATATCAACAAACATCAGATTGAGTCTTGTATCTTCATCTTCATCTTCATCTTGTATTGAAGCCTTCTTTGTCGATTGTAATAAATCACACGAGGGAAAATCATTCCCAGTAGAAACAGTTACCACCACCAAGCCGATACTACTACGAGAACACATCATACATCACTTGGTTGCTGTGTTTGTTATTGTTTTGACTGTTAAGCATGTCGTACTGTAGGCAGCGAGTATCTGCTGAAATAATTTATTTTTCTGTTATTACCTTTGTTGGTGGTCACTTGGAACATTTATACTACATTAAAAATCAAGAAATATTCACATGTATATATAAAACCGATGAATGTTTATCCATTGAGGCACACACACCAAAAATAGTACAGCACAATAAAACTCCTCAAACTATATTACTAGCTCATTAATATGCACTTTAACGTCTTTAAAATGTTTACTGGAATATTAAAATCATAGTAAATACGTTATTTTAACGAAGAAGGGTCTATATGCAATTTTGTCCATGTACCCAATACAAAAATAAAAAAATAAAAATCTGGAAGTATGTGGTGTAAATCGCTAGATCCACGCTTCATGCGAACGGTCCTATTCGTTCTGCAGGCCACCGGACAGGCTGGCCTCTAATAACGTTACATGTATGGTTCCCTTAATTATTAATAATGACACCGCCTCCCAGCTTCGTCCGCTGATAAAATTGGCGGCAGAATAATAATAACAACAACAACAACAACAACAACAACAGAACACAGGCCACCGCTCGCTGGTAAATTTGGCGGCAGAATTTGGCGCCTAGGGGGATGAAAAGTTAGAGGGATGGAAATAAGTTACTTGAGAAGTGTGTGTGGAGTAACATGGATAGATACAGGGTTCATAAATAGACTGAAGAATGAAGAAGTACTGTACGTGAGCGATGTGGTGTAGATGTGTTGGCTAATGTTAAAAAGAACATAATGCGGTGGTTCGGTCATGGGGAGCGAGAGTTTGTTCAAGAAGGTGTATGTCGTACGAGAGTGAGCTGGAGGGACGGAGGGGAAGAGGCAGACCAAGAGTGAGGAAAGATGGAGTTAAGATGTACAGTACCGCCATCCGGTAGCCTATTACACTATGACTATAGGCTATGAGTGGTGTTGGCTGGGACTCCATCAGCTGGGAGAGGCGGTGTGTGGACTCGTGGTGGCTATTCATTGGAGGGGATTGAGCCGTCCAAGGTTTAATGTATTCTTTAAACCTTGGAGCCGTCGGACAATAGATAGATAGACAGATAAATAAGTATTTATCTTAAACTTGTAACTTTATAACCTTGTAGGCTATAGGGAATGTTAGATAATAATATAACTTTGTATATTCCTCTTTGACTTGTATGTTACATTGAACTTTATGCTTTCTTCCTTTAATTAAGAAATATTTTGATAATACCAGCCATAATTATACACCTCAGTTCAGATTACTGTATTAATGTTACCTTGAAAATAATAATACATAGGCCTACTTCATATATCATTTGCATCATATTTTTTTACTGGGTCTTCATATACCGTATATTTTCTTTCATACAGATTTTATTATATTTCATATAGGCCTATATGTAATATGTATAGAGGATGAACAAATATAACCATTATTGTTATTATTATTATTATTATTATTATTATTATTATTATTATTATTATTATTATTACAAGATGGTAGGATACATTACAGAATATCCATAGGATAATGCTGTAATAATTGAAAATGCAGGAAACCAAAGATAATACATTACAAAAACATATAGAATACTGTATTGATACCTTGTATAGCCTACTTGATATTAACAACACATTAATGTTACCGGTAGTTGATTTATATTATATAATACAGAATAATGTTACTGGTAGGCCAATTGATTTATATTATATAATACAGAAACAAAACTTGGAATCCTTAGATAATACAAATATTACAAAAAAAAAACATAACTTCGAATATTGGTGGGCAGAAAATAGTATACTTTATAATTTACTCAGTGAAAAACAAAATAATATTAATTATGTAATCCATACTACAGTATACAGAAACAAAACTCAGACTCCATAGATAATTAAAACATTACAAAACAAATATATAGAGGATTCTTTTAGGCCTAGTTGAACTTCAGGTTAGCCTACCAAGAAAATAATATAATGTTCAATTTATCCAGTTAAAAACAAAATAATGTTCTTTATCTCATCCATAAACTACAATATCAAAAGGTAATACATTTGAGAATCCATACATTTTATTCATATAGAAAATATTAAACTAGGTTTCCATACAGTATGGTACAGTATTAAAAATAAGAATATAAGATTTACCTTAAATAGTACGGTACCTATTGTCCATGTAAATAAATAAATATATGTCTATTAAAATTATAGTACCGGTAATAATATAAATTATATTCCAAAAATACTTGGCATAAAATAAAATGACAAACAAGCATTATACATTAGAAAATGTAAAGTCCTGTGTGGTTCATCCAACAGGTTGTGTTTGGTGTAGTGAAGTATCATACACAATTAATACGTGTAACAAATCAACTCTCAGTACAGTATTGTTCCTTTATGTAGTGGACCTTCACATTATTAAGTATCATACACAATACATGTGTATGTAACAAATCAACTCAGTATTGTTCCTTTAGGCTATGTAGCCTAGTCGACCTTCACATTAACCTAAGTATCATATACAAAACAAATGTTCCATATCATTTAATCCTTGGGTGATAATGTCAAACTCTGGTTGCAGTAGTGTTGAGTCAAAGAAGGAAAGATCTATTTGCAGTAGTGATGAACCAGAGCAGGACACTTGTGTATTCTGGAGGAGTGAAGATGAACTGACAAAGTTTGTGTCTTGATATGGTGAGTCAGGATTGGCAAAGTCTGTGTGTTGACAATATGGGTCAGAACTGACAATGTCTGTTTGTTGACTGGGTGATGATATATAAGTGAATAAGTCTGTTAGGTCATCAGGTAAGTCAGGACTGACAAGGTCTGTTTGTTGATAAGGTGAGTCAGGACTGACAAGGTCTGGCTGTTGACTAGATGATGATATAAAGTTGTACAAGTTTGTTAGGTCATCAGGTGAGTCAGGACTAACATGGTGTGTTTCCTGTAGAGGTGATCCAGAGTTGAGCAAGTCTGTCATCTCATTAGGTGATAGAATGTTCAGCAAATCTGTCAGCTCTGTCTCCCAGAGAGGTGATCCAGGTTTGGCTATGACTGTCTCTTGAACTGGTGATCGTGGGGTAGGCATGACTGTCTCTTGAACTGGTGATTCAATGTTGGGCGTAGTTGTCTCTAAAGATGATCCTGAGATGGACACAGGTGATACAGGGTTGGCTATGACTGTCTCTTGAACTGGTGATCGTGGGGTAGGTATGACTGTCTCTTCATGTGGTGATACAGGGTTGGCTATGACTGTCTCTTGAACTGGTGATCGTGGGGTAGGTATGACTGTCTCTTCATGTGGTGATACAGGTTTGGCTATGACGGTCTCTTGAACTGGTGATCGTGGGGTAGGTATGACTGTCTCTTCATGTGGTGATCCAGGTTTGGCTATGACTGTCTCTTGAACTGGTGATCGTGGAGTAGGCATGACTGTCTCTTGAACTGGTGATCGTGGGGTAGGTATGACTGTCTCTTCATGTGGTGATACAGGGTTGGCTATGACGGTCTCTTGAACTGGTGATCCAGGACTGGGCATTACTGTCTCTTCAAAAGGTGATTCAGTGTTGTTATAATCCATCTCTGACAGAGGAGAGGAAGGGTAATGTATCATGGACTCTACTTCCACTTCCACTTCCACTTCCACTTCCACTTCCACTTCACCATGTAGTTGGTTCATTGTAAACTGAGGCTGTAGGGTTAGACGCCTCATACCAACATAGACGTAAACTTGGTTATATTTACCACCCACTCTGGCACTGGCCCTTATGCCCATCTTGCCCAGGAACCTACCAAAGTTGACAATGGAGACGACGGGACAGTCATGGTCGGTACAAAACTGTTTGTAATGGGAGTAGAGTTGAGGTCTGGTAATTTTGTCTTCTGCTCCTCCAGTCATCTCATAATTCTCCAACAAAAACAAACTTAGCTCCTTCCTTCCTTTACCTCCTTTGTCATTAGGCTTAAGTTCATACTTAATTCCAACATAGACATATTTCTGGTTATTCTTTTTGCCTATCCTGGCACCTGCCTTCACTCCCAACTTGGCTAGGAACCTTCCAATACTGACAATGGAAGCTACAGGGTATAAACGAGGCTGACAGAAGTCAGTATATCTACATACAAGTTCTTCTCTTGACATTCGGTCGTTTACACAGCCGCTAATTGTACATTCATTATTAATAAACTCGTACAAACTTTCTCGGCCGGTAACCTTGTATGCTTTCTTGTTGATCTTCATTGTTGTATCCATAGTGATAAAACTTTGTGACTTTACTCTTATTTTATCACTATATTATTGACTTTCTTCTTTCCAATATCTTCAGGTTGTTATTTAATGGTTGTTTAATCCTTATAATGTGATATGTTGTTTGTTGGTATGGAATTGCAGTGCTTATAACTGGAGTGTAGTTGAGTACGTCTGTCAGTTATAAGGTTCAAGGATGCAATGATGTAATACACATGCACACATTCCTTTTATAGTTTTTCAGACCCAGGCGCTCATCATAGTCTAGTCACGTGACTTTATATCAACCAATCAGATTGAAGTATTTGAATTTCAAATCTACATATTAACCAATCAGGTGCAAGGATTGTGAATTTAAATGTTCATAATTGATAGCCTAGCCAATGAGGTTCAAGAGTTTAAATTTGAACTGAACATTGTGATTGGACAAGACGACTTTGTTATTAAAAAGAAAAATAATAATATTTGAGGGTCAAAATAGTAATTTTCCATTCAAATAATACACCAATTAATTTTTAATTAAATAAGGACAAGTTTGATTTGAGTAATAAAGTAAATAAAATCCATTTAATAATTATCAAAGTGAAAAGTGATGCATCGAGTTTGAACCTGATTATCAGGTAAAAGTTGTATTACATAATTATGTAATTATAAATGTTACCTTATTTACCTTATATATATGACACCGTTTTAACCTTATATATATATCATTGAAATTATGAACAATTCTGGATAGGGATTCCCTCAAGATAATTATTATTGCCTTGGTCACCTTTGGCGGCCATTTTACAAAATGTAAACATGGGATTCATGTCATTGTGTTTCTCTTTGTAGGTTTCTCAGAAATGATTAGGGGGGTGCGGGAAGAGGGGGACAGTCTTTCTACCCACCCCAAGCCTGCCCCCTACTCCCACACCCCCAAGCCTGCCCCCTACTCCCACACCCCCAAGCCTGCCCCCTACTCCCACACCCCCAAGCCTGCCCCCTACTCCCGTACCCCCAAGCCTGCCCCCTACTTCCACACCCCCTTTAATATTCAATAGATATTATACAAATGTAATTTGTGTTTTATTTTATTTATAACTAACTTACTGTCGTAGTAGTAGTAGTTGTAGTAGTAGTAGTGGTAGTAGTCGTAGTAGTTGTAGTAGTACCGGTAGTTGTAGTTGTAGTAGTAGTAGTAGTTGTAGTAGTAGTAGTAGTAGCAGCCTAGTAGTAGCAGTAGTAGTAGTAGTAGTAGTAATTGTAGTAGTAGTTGTAGTAGTAGTAGTAGTAGTTGTAGTAGTACCGGTAGTTCTAGTTGTAGTAGTAGTAGTAGTTGTAGTAGTTGTAATAGTACCGGTAGTTGTAGTTGTAGTAGTAGTAGTAGTTGTAGTACTAGTTGTAGTAGTAGTAGTAGTAGCAGCCTAGTAGTAGTAGTAGTAGTAGTAGTAGTAATTGTAGTAGTAGTAGTAATTGTAGTAGTAGTAGTAGTCTAGCAGTAGTAGTAGTAGTTGTTGTAGTTGTAGTAGTATTAGTAGTAGTAGTAATAGTACCTAGTAGCCTAGCAGTAGTAGTTGTAGTTGTAGTAGTAGTAGTAGTAGTAGCCTAGCAGTAGTAGTAGTAGTTGTAGTAGTAGTAGTAGTAGTAGCCTAGCAGTAGCAGTTGTAGTTGTAGTAGTGGTAGTAGTAGTAGTAGCCTAGCAGTAGTAGTAGTAGTAGTAGTAATTGTAGTAGTAGTAGTAGTAGCAGCCTAGTAGTAGTAGTAGTAGTAGTAGTAGTAGTAGCCTAGCAGTAGTAGTAGTAGTCTAACCACTGTACTGGGAAACATTGTCATATTTATTGAAAATTCATTATTGTACACAACATTAGTGACAGGTTTAGTAGTAGTAGTACCTGTAGTAGTAGTAGTAGTATGGTAATAATAATAATAATAATAATAATAATAATAATTAAAATAATAATAATAATAATAGTTCCTTTCCACGGCATTTGACAACTTGTACCAAGCACGTCCATGTTTGTGTGTGTGTGTGTGTGAGAGAGAGAGAGAGAGAGAGAGAGTGGGGGGGGGGAGGTAAGCGGAGGAGAGTAAGGAGAGAAAGAGGAAAGGGAAGATGGAAAGAAAAAGAGATAGGCCTATAAGGAAAATATAGAATGCTAGGTAGGCAGTTATGGACTTATGGTCCCCCCCCCTACACACACACACCTCCCTCCTCTCCATCACCCCTTCTCACCTCTCATTCCCTTCACACCCCACTCTTCCCTCACCCTCACACCCCACTCTTCCCTCTCACCTCCCTCACACCCCACTCTTCCCTCTCTTACCCTCACCCAACCCTACGTCTATTATTTTAAATTAATGTACCGGTATATTATTTTAGTTGTTTATTATCTAAGCTGTATATTACCTTAGCTGGATGTTTTAGCAGTTTATTTTCCTAGCTGTATAACTGAAGGTAATATACCTTCGTTGTATATTATTTTAGCTGTATAATATCATTGCTCTATATTATTATTAACTTCAGCTATAACTGTATTCAGCTGTTTTAGCTCCATGGAATAGTAATGTTAATATTTTTCATTATGTACCACACAGTTTTCTTATCAGTCAGTCAATAATATGATTTTATTGTTTCCATCAGAAAATATAATCTATGTTTTATGTTACGGTACTCTAGACACCCCGTAGACTACCTGCATGTATTAGTAATGTGGGCAATACTTTAAGGGTTTTGGCGCCCCTTTGGCCCCCCTTTGGCCCGAACCACTAGCTTTTAGTTCTTTTCTTTCTATTTCCTTACTGCTTACTGTCTCACCTCTCTATCACCTTTTCTGGCTCTCTATGACCTCACTGTTGCAGCACCTAATATCAATTAATCCATCAATCACTCTAGGCAGCAGCAGGTGACCCAAGCTATGATAGTCATCTGACTATTATAGGCTACTTTTGCTGGGATGGATTTTAATATGGAAATATCAGAGCCTTATAGTTATCAGAATTATATAGTACATAATTATCAGGTTGTAGAAATACACAACTTTATTATAATGATTGTTACTTTATTATAACACTAATCACATAAAATATACAATAAACAGAAAGTGTAGGTGATTTTCATTGTCACTGAAGTACGGTAGAAAGACTTTCATAAATACAGTACTGTATATAGGCTTTAAATTAGGTTAGACCTCTTTGATTAATGGTACAGTCGGCCACACTTCTGGCTGTTACAGTCAGTATTACAAACTCCAGGTGTCTAACGTTTGTATCCCTGACTTTCTGAATCATAGGCTCGATGATTCTCAGTGGTGAAGAAGTGAGACGGTTTGGTCCTCCCTCCCTCCCCCTTCTTTCCCTCTCTCTTTCTCCCCCTGCACCGTCTCACTTCTTCACCACTGAGAATCTTCGAGCCTATGATTCAGAAAGTCAGGGATGCAAACGTTAGACACCTGGAGTTTGTAGTACTGACTGTTACAGCCAGAAGTGTGGCCGACTGTACATATAATTAATATTTCTTTAGTTTGACTTAATATTATACAAATACAATATATAAATTAGTGCTTTAGGTTAGACCTCTTTATTTAATGATAAATATCATAATCTGAGTTTATGATTAATATCATTGTTAACAAAATTATTATTCCTTTATTAAGAAATAAAGGTAAAAGAAAAAATATTAATTAATATACTCCAAGAAATGTGTAATATGAAGTACCGGTAATCTATTGTTGTGATAATAAATAAACCTCATTAATTAACATACTGTATAATACAGTACAGTACTTAGTAACCATAGCTATGTATAACCATACTGTATTTATAACTTTTGTCCAAGTTAAAGCAATATACAAAACTAAACCAGGAATAATATTAAAACCATTCTTTAAAGGATTTCCTTATTAATACATAGAATACATAAGTTACAATATAGCTTTAGTAGATATAAAAGTATAATTCCGGTATATTTTATACAGAGAACGTAAAATAAAGTAAATCTTTATGTAAACTTAATGTGAACATATAAGTAACAAATATATACATCCTTCAATATTACTAATAGTGGAACAAAACATTTATTAAGATAAGTAGGCAATATTAGGCCTATGTAGGCTACACAGAATTAAAAATAAAGTAAATCTTTATGTAAACTTAATGTAAACTCAAAAGTAACAAATACATACATCCTTCATTATTACTAATTCTTTTTTATCGTGGAACAAAACATTAGGCTAATTAAATTAAGATAAGTAAGTAATATTATGAAGGCTACAGATAATTTAAAATAAGGTAAATCTTTAAATAAATTAAATGTGAATACATAAGTAACAAATAGGTAACATACATCCTTGAATATTAGGCTACTAGTGGTAAGAAATATTTATTAAGATTAGGCCTATAGTCATCCTAAAACCATGTAAAATCATAGACTGGTTGAGGTGGTTCAACTTTTGACATTGGGTTTGATAATTCATCCAAAAGTGAGTCTAGCAAATTATCAATGTCAGGGCAAAACTGTACAGGCCAAGGGTCAGTTGGACACGACTGTGTTTGTTGGTCAGTAGGGTGAGGCTGGGTCATGTCAGTAGGGTGAGGCTGGGTCATGTCAGGTGAAGGACAACATTGGGTAGACACAGGAACTGGGTGGTGGTCAGTAGGGTCATGTTGGGTCATGTTGGCAGTAGAAAGACAACATTGGGTAGACACAGGAACTGGGGCAGCAGTAGGGTCAGGTTGGGTCATGTTGGTAGTAGAAGGGCAGCATTGGGTAGATACAGGAACTGGGGCAGCAGTAGGGTCAGGTTGGGTCATGTTGGTAGTAGAAGGGCAGCATTGGGTAGATACAGGAACTGGGGCAGCAGTAGGGTCAGACTGGGTCATGTTGGTAGTAGAAGGACAACATTGGGTAGATACAGGAACTGGGGCAGCAGTAGGGTCAGGTTGGGTCATGTTGGCAGTAGAAGGGCAGCATTGGGTAGATACAGGAACTGGGGCAGCAGTAGGGTCAGACTGGGTCATGTTGGTAGTAGAAGGACAACATTGGGTAGATACAGGAACTGGGGCAGCAGTAGGGTCAGGTTGGGTC
This sequence comes from Petrolisthes manimaculis, assembly GCA_034508575.1. NCBI lineage: Eukaryota > Metazoa > Arthropoda > Malacostraca > Decapoda > Porcellanidae > Petrolisthes > Petrolisthes manimaculis. The sequence goes on along the minus strand of JAWZYT010001275.1, from coordinate 20,301 downwards.
ATGTTGGCAGTAGAAGGGCAGCATTGGGTAGATACAGGAACTGGGGCAGCAGTAGGGTCAGACTGGGTCATGTTGGTAGTAGGACAACATTGGGTTGACACAGAAGGGTAGGTCAGGCGACGGGTTAGGCCAAAGTAATAAAGTTGACTTTTATTACCTAACCGTAGACAAGTGTTGAGTCCTCTCTCTATCATAAATATTATTATTGTTACTTTTGAAACAGGTGTTATGTTCTTGTGTTGGCAATAATAATGATAATGACGAGAGAACTCATCAACACCAACAGGAATATTATTATTATTATTGTTGTCAGGAGTTATAACATAATATTTGTGAAGAAACTTGCACAAACTGTGTGTCTTTGTATTCGTAATAATCCTTGTAGGTGTTGGTTTCTTCTTTTTATATGTTTTACTACGAATACGTGGATTGTCAGCATCTTTGTCAGCAATATTACACATACCAACATATGCATATTGTTGACCTTTACCCCGATATCCACCAATCCTGACCTTCTTAGTAACCCCAAGTTGACCTAACAACATACCAATGTTGACAAGAGAGGCAGGTATAAGATGTTTAGATTGACAATACTTTATATATTCTGTATATAATGTATTACGTAGTACTCTGTGTCCTGGCTTTCTTGTTATTATATAGTTCTCTTCAAAAAAACTACAAAAGGCTTCCTTTCCTGTGAATAATCGCTTATATTTTGTAGTTTTAGCCATATTAGTTCCTTTCGATGTGTAAATAATGACCGACTATGACACTTTACTCTTATTTTATCACTATTTTATTGACTTTCTTCTTTGAAATATCTTCAGCTTGTTATTTAATGGTTGTTTAATCCTTATAATGTGATATGTTGTTTGTTGGTATGGAATTGCAGTGCTTATAACTGGAGTATAGTTGAGTACGTCTGTCAGTTATAAGGTTCAAGGATGCAATGATGTAATACACATGCACACATTCCTTTTATAGTTTTTCAGACCCAGGCGCTCATCATAGTCTAGTCACGTGACTTTATATCAACCAATCAGATTGAAGTATTTGAATTTCAAATCTTCATATTATCCAATCAGGTACAAGGATTATGAATTTAAATGTTCATAATTGATAGCCTAGCCAATGAGGTTCAAGAGTTTAAATTTGAACTGAACATTGTGATTGGACAAGACGACTTTGTTATTAAAACATTTATCTCTATAATATATTTATATAATTATATTTAATACAGGTAGGCTACGTACATACCGTAATCACATTTTTGTGTACCATTTTTTATTTACATTTCCACTGAAGAGAACAACAGCCGTCGTTGAAATTAATATTTCTTCTACCATTATGTATTATTATACGAAGTTGATTGATAGTCCACCAGGGCGGCGCTGACGTAGTGGCAGCCATATTGGAACACCAACAATATTACATAGTGCTTTATTATTATTATTATTATTATTATTATTATTATTATTATTATATTTTATTTTATTTTATTATTATTATTATTATTATTATTATTATTATTATATTTTATTTTATTATTATTATTACTATTATTATTATTATTATTATTATTATTATTATTATTATTATTATTATTATTATTATTATTATTATTATTAATTATTATTATTATTATACCTCTATGGAATTCTGGAATACCTAAAGTTACTGGTGTTTACAAAATGGCTGCCTGATATTACAACATCACGTGGTACATAATACATAACTCAGTGTTTACAAAATGGCCGCCTCATCACGTGGTACATACAACACACACAAAATGGCCGCCTCATCACGTGATACATACAACACACACAAAATGGCCGCCTCATCACGTGGTACATAGGGCTACAACACACACAAAATGGCCGCCTCATCACGTGATACATACAACACACACAAAATGGCCGCCTCATCACGTGATACATACAATACACACAAAATGGCCGCCTCATCACGTGATACATACAACACACACAAAATGGCCGCCTCATCACGTGATACATACAATACACACAAAATGGCCGCCTCATCACGTGGTACATACAACACACACAAAATGGCCGCCTCATTACGTGGTACATACAATACACACAAAATGGCCGCCTCATCACGTGGTACATACAATACACACAAAATGGCCGCCTCATTACGTGGTACATACAATACACACAAAATGGCCGCCTCATTACGTGGTACATACAATACACACAAAATGGCCGCCTCATCACGTGGTACATACAACACACACAAAATGGCCGCCTCATCACGTGGTACATACAACACACACAAAATGGCCGCCTCATCACGTGGTCCAGTTGCCTCCACTCTGAGGTGTGTTTAGTGAAATGGGACAACATTGGGTTTGTTTACTCGTGGACAAAGTCATGAGTGAATGGACTCGACTATATAACCCTATAATAATTATACTATATTATACTATATTATACTATATAACTATAATAATTATACTATATTATACAATTATACCATATTATACTATATAATAATATAACTATAATAATTATACCGTGCTCGCTATAGTCTCCATATATGGACGCTATATAACCCTTGCTATAATATCACGGTATAAGGACTATAATAATTATACCGTGCTCGCTATAGTCTCCATATATGGACGCTATATAACCCTTGCTAGAATATCACGGTATAAGGACTATAATAATTATACCGTGCTCGCTATAGTCTCCATATATGGACGCTATATAAGTAAAATGGTCTATCTAAAAATACATACGTTTCCTACATCAATTTCAATACAACATATACTAGAATACCGGGTACATAAAATATAAAACTCCCCTTTCCGTTGTTTGGTGAGAAATCTGGGTGTAGGAAGGGAGAGGGTAGGCCCAAGGCCTTGGGTAGGCCTATAGGGAAACGAGGGATATGGGGATGTGTGTGTTGGTGCTTCCAGACTTATTATTCACTGAAACAATACACAAAACACCATATTTTAGCTAACATTAAATAAAATTATATTGACCAATATTTAAGTGCTTTCCAATTAAAATTAGAAGGCTCATTGTTCATGTATCTGTCGACACAGAGAATAAGAATTACTTAGCCTATGTGGTCAAGGCTATAGAAGTATAGATGATATATTGGTGGTACGGTGTTGGTGTTAACGTTAGTGTTACTACTGTATTATCTGTTTATTGTACAGAGTTCAGATCAAGCCTACATCTGACTGGGCCAGAATTATAGTGTTAGTAATATTTGTTTATTGTACAGAGTTCAGATCAAGCCTACATCTGACTGGGCCAGAATTATAGTGTTAGTATTATCTGTTTATTGTACAGAGTTCAGATCAAGCCTACATCTGACTGGGCCAGAATTATAGTGTTAGTAATATCTGTTTATTGTATAAAGTTCAGATCAAGCCTACATCTGTGGCCCAAAATATAGTGTTAGTATTATCTGTTTATTGTATAGAGTTCAGATCAAGCCTACATCTGTGGCCCAAAATATATAGTGTTAGTATTATCTGTTTATTGTAGTAATAAACCTACATCTGTCTGGCCTAAAATATAGTGTTATAACGTACGGTAATATATGTTTATTGTATAAAGTTCAGATGAAGCCTACATCTGTGGCCCAAAATATAGTGTTAGTATTATCTGTTTATTGTACAGAGTTCAGTAATAAATAAGCCTACATCTGACTGGGCCAGAATTATTCACATTCATTGAAAGACACAAGCCGAGGTCATGGTTTTCTTACAAACACTGACTTAACTTTGACCACAATTACTGTAGTTCACATTAGTATAAAGGAGATCCAAGTTAAGCTACTACCTAACTGCTGGAAACATTCAGTAATACAGTGAATAATACAATTTTTATATCTTTACTGAGGAGTGTTTTATGCAGTTTGGTATTACACTTCCTGATACAATATAAAAGCAAAGACAAATCTGGACCAACAGGAGAACAGAATGATGTAGAGTGCAATACTGGAGTAAACAAATAATCATCAGAAGCAATGATACACCACTGTGAGAGATTGAACACTTTTTAAGTAATCGCAAAAGGTCATCATTTAGATATGAATAATGAAGTGAAATTGTGGTGAGCATTGTTCAGTTTTGGTCAAGGTGCTAGTTTAGCCTAATCTTTTTAGGTTAGCCTACTAGGCTAGGCCTATCTCAGCGACACGTCTTGGGTTTCAATATTTATAAATCTTTCATATGTCATCACACATTTTATTAAAACATGGAAACTAATCCTCCTAATGTCTTTACGAATGTCAATAAACAAATGAACTACATTATGTTTATTAGATTAAAACACGTAATTAATATTGTGTGTCCTAAGACTAATAAGTATTATTGGTGTGTCCAGTCCAGCCTCGGCATTAATTACTACACGTAACCTCTCGGACATCAACGAGACCTGCTGCTTCCCTCATAGAAATCTGGATCTTCTATTTACTTAATTGGATTTTTCACCACTGTGATTGATTGTAGGTTAGAAGGAGGAAGACCGTCTAAGCCTCTGTAAAACGTAATAGAGAAGACGGACAACAAGAAAGTAAGAAGGAAAGGAGGAAAAGTTGAAAGGATTCCCAAACCCTTATTGTGTTGTATTCAAGATCATGGCCAATACTCTCCTAAGATTAGAGTAGATATTTATTTTCTATATCAGGTAACCTGCTGGTCTCCTTCATGTCCGAGAGGTTACGTGTAGTAATTAATGCCGAGGCTGACGAGTTTGATATTATGGTATGTACCAATGTCACTTATAAGTCTTAATAAGTGACACATTGGTATGTACTGTATGTGTAGAATTGAGTTTGATATTATGGTATGTACCAATGTCACTTATAAGTCTTAATAAGTGACACATTGGTATGTACTGTATGTGTAGAGTTGAGTTTGATATTATGGTATGTACCAATGTCACTTATAAGTCTTAATAAGTGACACATGGTATGTACTGTATGTGTAGAGTTGAGTTTGATATTATGTACTGTACTGTACCGGTACCCTATGTGTAGAGTTGAGTTTAATATTATGTACTGTACTGTAGTGTACTGTATGTGTAGAGTTGAGTTTAATATTATGTACTGTACTGTACTGTACTGTACTGTACTGTACTGTACTGTACGGTACTGTATGTGTAGAGTTGAGTTTGATATTATGTACTGTACTGTACTGTACTGTACCGGTACTGTATGTGTAGAGTTGAGTTTAATATTATGTACTGTACTGTACTGTACTGTACCGGTACTGTATGTGTAGAGTTGAGTTTAATATTATGGGTCCAAAGTGGAGGTGTGTTATCTGTGTTATGGTTTTCCAACAGTACCTTATTTATTATGTGTTAATATTGGAGTTAAGGGGAATGTTTTAGTGTGAAGGTTAAGTAGGTGTAAAGTGTTGACAAGTGTGATAATATTATGGACCCAAATTAAACCCTAATTATCATATTAGTGTGTTATCTGTGTTATGGTTTTCCAACAGTATTTATTATGTGTTAATATTGGAGTTAAGGGGAATGTTTTAGTGTGAAGGTTAAGTAGGCCTAGGTGTAAAATGTTGACAAGTGTGATAATATTATGGACCCAAATTGAACCCTAATTATCATATTAGTGTGTTATCTGTGTTATGGTTTTCCAACAGTATTTATTATGTGTTAATATTGGAGTTAAGAGGAATGTTTTAGTGTGAAGGTTAAGTAGGCCTAGGTGTAAAGTGTTGACAAGTGTGATAATATTATGGACCCAAATTGAACCCTAAGCTAATTATCATATTGGTGTGAGTTTTCCAACAGTATTATAACGTGTTAATATTGGAGTGAAGGGATGTGGTGGTGTGGTAACAGTGGAAAGGTTATCTTGGTGTAGTATTGACTAGACACCCTATATAAGTATTGACTAGACACCCTATATAAGTATTGACTAGACACCCTATATAAGTATTGACAAGACACCCTATATAAGTATTGACTAGACACCCTATATAAGTATTGACAAGCCAGGTCATGTCATGTTAGGTCAAGTCATGTCATCAAATACTTTTATTCCAATTTTCATATAATTCACTTCATTAATATTTCTTTTAACTTGCCAATTAAATAGGATTATTTTTTTATTCTCTTCTTGATCAATAAAGTAATCACTTGTAATATATTTGGTATATAGAATTATAGGAATAAGAATACATCTTAATAAAAAAAAACTAATTTTATTTAGAATATGAAAATAAAACACCTTTATATAAATACAATAAATTCCTTTGGTTAAGTAGGCTATACAATTTCAACAAGGAAATTACACTAAGAACAAAAATATATAAACTAAATGCAATCAATCTCCAAACCAAATAATAATACAGTATGATGACAAACCCAATAGAAATTAATGTGTCTTAAATTACTATTAAATATTTGTATATGTAGTGTACAGTGGTTTGTTGTTTATAAATAAAAACATTATTTATACTGTATAATGTGTCCTTAATGCAAAGTTATATTACAAAAGTACTGTACTGCTTTTATTAAATATTTGGATATCTAATGTAAATAAAAACATTATAAACTGAAAGTAATATTAATGTGTCCTCAATGCAAAGTTACCTATTTACATATTACTAATCAGATATATGGTTGGTAAATAGTTTATTACATTATTTTCTGTTATATATTTTAATTGTTGAAGCCTGAAACATATTTACTTATTACTGAACAGATACATGGTTGGTAAATAGTTTATTACATTGTTTTATTTCTGTTATATATTTTAATTGTTAAAGTCTGTTAAATATTTCCTTATTATTAATCAGATACATTGTTGGTAAATCGTTTATTGTATTGTTTTCTTTTCTTTGCTCTTCCTGTCTTTGGTTTCTTCTTGTCTTTCTTTAGTATTTTGGGTGTTTGATTTTTAACCTTGCCAGCACGGGAGAGTGAACCGTGTACTTTACCTCCTTTCAGTATTACATTAATATCAATAATAACAGAGGTAATAGTTGACAAAAGCTGATGATCATTATTCAATAATATTCCAGATGCATATAGTCTAATATCATTAATGGGTATATCATTAACTTGACTTATAAATGAGCGTATGTCAGTCACTGTTTGTTTGGGATGTATGTCAAAGACGTGTGTCCCAAAAGAAGACCGAAGTAATAACTGCTTCTGGAGTTGCTTGTTTGTGTTGTTGTATTGAAGTGCCATTCTGTGAAAGAAAAAAAAACTTAATTAATATACAAGTTAATATAAACATATATTATGGATTAACTATAGTTGTAACTTTTCATATTTAGTCTTATTTTCTATTAATTCTTGATATATTATTATATCCAATTGGTTTAATTAGTTATTCAATGATAGTTAAATGGTTGTTACCTGTTAATGTTGATTTGCGTGGTCAAATGGTAGGGTTTGTATGAACTGAAATGGGAGTACATTTGTGTATGTACGTCTCACCATGTCAGAGTTGCAGTATACAATGACTCCACATACCTTGCTCACCTCCTTATATACCCTTGACAGGATCACATGACCAGTAATTTGTCACGTGACTATCAACCAATAAAGATAATATTATTATGTATTTACTATATATAGGCCTATATCTATATATATATATATAATAGTGTCTAAAATGTTAATTTCCGTTGAAATAATACACAAATTAAATTTTAATTAAACAAGAACAAGTGTTATTTAATAAAAACAATTATGTGACATGATCACGTGAGCATATAATTTATCTATATTATTTTGTAAGTATTCGAATTCCTCTTTTTATTATCCATATAAATATCCACAACTTCAATATATAATATTATACCTTATAATTTATATATTTTAAGATGGAAGGCGGAAGAGAAATTGTCGTGGATAATTATTATGATGCAATTTGATTATTCTAATGAATAATTAGTTGTAATTATTACTTTGGCTTATAATTATATTATTATATGTATCATCATATTTCAAATAATTACTTTGGCTTATAATTATATTATTATATGTATCATCATATTTCAAATAACATACACATCAAAACAAACGATATATTCTAGCCTAAAAGTATTGATAAAATACGTAATAAATAAATGGTGATAATTTTTGGTGGCTAATGGTGTTTCAACTTGATTATGCTAATGAATGATGAGTAATTATTACTTTGGCTTACTTAATATTCAAATAACACTTGTCCTTGTTTAACATTCCTGTAATACTTTTATTGTACCAAATATGGATAGTGTTGACATTACTGTATTACTCTTTTTCCTAAGGTATTAATATATATCCCACAGCTGGTACCGGTAATATTATTATTAAGTACCGGTAATGATTATTTTATTCAACAGATATATTGACCTATAGCTCTTTAATATTATATTATTAATACATATCATACAGTTACTTGTATATTAATTAATGTTTTTTGTTTTCCACAGAATGGCACCTTTGAACAATACAGTCCAGCTGAAACAGTTACTACTTCGTTCATCAAGAGGGACACACGTCATTCATATTGATGAAGGACAGACAGTGGCTCATATAAGAACTTTTCTCAGTCAAGCTGATGATTTACCTTTTAATGACATCAGATTGTATGCATCGGAAATTTTACTTAATGATGATACTCTGCTTTTGTCAACAATAACCTCCGTAATTATAGACGTCAATATAACATTAAGAGGAGGTAAAGTACACGGTTCACTCTCCCGTGCTGGTAAAGTTAAAAGTCAAACCCCCAAAGTTGATAAGAAAGAGAAGAAGAAATCAAAGACAGGCCGAGCCAAAAAAAGACAACAATACAATAAACGATTTGCCAACCAATGTGTCAAATAATAACAACAACAACTAATATAATTATATGATTCTTACTCTCAAACTGACCACCAATTCAACCATATAATCACCATTACCACAACAACAAAACTAAATAATGTAATTATATGATACTCACCAACTGACCACTAATTCAACCATATATCACTATTACCAAAGCCTAATAATATTGTTGTTAATTCTTTCTTAATATTATATAGCCTGACGGGTTAATAGGTTACTATATTTATGCATCACATAAATTATACAGTATTTGTAATAAAGTTTAATATTTCCAATTCTTATTTCTGTACAACAAGCCACTCCAATCAATACGGTACAGAGTATTTAATTAAGAATATAAAATAAACTTACTTTTTTCAACCCTGATGTATTTTTAATCCCTTATAATAATAATAATAATATTATATACAGTTGCATGACCAAGTTCGTTAATCCAGTACTGTTTGTTATTTCCATAATTGTTTCCTTTCACCTTCTGCTCTATAACAACTTGTAATAACGTTTTGTACATTACATTTGAATTACAAAAGTAGCTCTATACTATTTTTACACTTCCTGTTTACTACTGGTGATGAATTACCCTTTAAAGTTGATAATTTATTTCATCTGTATTCCAACAAGTACTTCATTGCATAATAATGAAACACCTGTTGTTCAACAATAAACAAGGACAGTACTTCACTACATAATAGTTACAGACCTAAACCACTAAAACCTTTATATATCAAGGTTATAAAAGAATACCTGTTGTTGGATTATAGTATCTTGTGATATATTACCTGTATGTGTGTGTGAGTTGTAATGGGACCAAAACCCACTATTAATATAGTGGCAGAAAGTGTGTGTATGTGTGTGTTGGACCAAAAACCCACTAGACTGATGATATTATAGTACCGATATCTTGTAATATCTTGTCATCAGTACGGACAGCAAGTGTGTGTTGTAATAGGTCTATTACCCACTACAGATATAGGATTGATCAATATTATTATATAGTAGTATCTTGTGATATATTGTCATCAGTACAGGCAGTATGTGTGTGTGTGTGTGTGTGTGTGTTATAATAGGACCCAAACCCACTTGGTCTTTACTACTGGTACTGTACTGAGTGAAGGAACAAGGTTTAATATGTATTCTTTAAACCTTGTGAAGGAAGGGATAGGTCATAGGAAGGACACTACAGATTAACACTGCTCACTGCTTCACTCCGCTTTCAAGGTCATACCAGAGAGAGAGTTATCCCTCATCACGTCCCTCCCTCAGTGTCCAGTCTATTATGTTATAATAATTAATATTTTGGTGTTTGTAGAATGTGTGTTTATTTAATCATTATTATTGTATGTCAGCTTTCAAGGTCATACCATTGAGAGAGAGAGAGAGAGAGAGAGATAGTTGAGGCTAATAACAATTGGTACACAATGAGTAGCCTAATATAATTTACTGAGGGATGTCTAGTACAGCAGGTGGATTATACAAAGTTACAACACATTAAAAAAAAATCCGTATAAATGTATATATTTTATACTATTTTTAATCTTATATACCAACAATCAAAACTTCAAAATGGTAAATTAAGATTTGTTTTCCATTGACATCACATTGCTCCTGTAACGTTTAGGTATGTATTATATGGGAGAATAAATACTCCTATCACTGGACTAAAGTACATATGTTCAGTTTTTTTTCCATTGACATCACATTACTCGTGCAATGTTTAGGTATGTAATAAGTACTGCTATCATTGGCCCAAGGCCTATGTGTGTGTGTGTAGGTGTATGGGTGTGTGTGTGTGTGTGTGTGGACGAACAGGTAAAAAGTCTTACATAGGATGATTGAAACTATGGAAAATGAGTTAAAAATGAGCAGTGTAAAGGTTAATACAAGTTTCAAATGGGAGTTATTCTTTCCTCTCAGTCACTATCCTAATAGGGTTGCACGAAATGCTAAACAAGTAATTCAACCTTCAGTATATTCTAACAAGAAAACTTAATCAGGACTGCCTGGAGCATACATTATGTTTGGGTGTATTAGGCAAATGCATGGAACTTATAACCATCCCAATCCTTTGACCTTTAAGTTTCGCTTTAAAAAATACTGCTAGGAAAGGAGGTACGGTATCGCTTCATGCAGAGAAAATAAACACTACTAATGATGAAAATATCAATTGCAAATCAAATGCTATGAAGCTGACAGCAAAAAGAACTTGTAGGAAACTATAATTATAGTGATAGAGACTTGGCGGTGGAACTGTGTATAATTAGCCACTGTTTTAATGACCTCTGGACACTGACGATGAATTAGATAATGACGAGTTTGATGGACAGCTAGGAGAGAATTTACAGTTATGTGAAAGACTAAGCAAATCAGCTGATCAAGTAATTGAAGAAGAAACTTTGAAGTATATTGGTGGCTATGTTGTAAAAAAGTTCTCTGATAAATCCTAATTTAAGTCATAAAGTTAGTGAGTGTAACTCTATGAACATCACCTGGACTGAAACAGTAAATAGAAGTCACCTCTACCTTCCTACTCATTTTTTTCCCACTTGAAATCTATATAATTTATTATTATATTATAATTATGAGAGGTATTTATATCTGTTCATGGAGACACTCTTTTTATTAATGGAAAATACTGTAAAAACAATTGTATGAGAAATAAGGCGTGTAGAAAATTATCTGCCTGCGAAAATTTCTGTTTATTTCATGATAAGAAAGCTTAATAATGATATAAAAATAAATAAGAAAGGTAGAACTTGCAGAAGTGAACAGAGAAAAATGATTAAAATGACTAAATAGATACTGTAGATAGCATATACAGTACCTAAGGAAATTATCTGTTTTATGTAGGCCTATGCTAAGGAAAAGGGACTGTCTAAATAGCCTATAATAATTAAAATGTTACTTTCTTTATGTACTTTCCTGTTTAACATTATAAAACAATATAGATAATATATCTGGGATAAACAGTACGATGAACAAGGAAATAATGACAAGCTAATTAATAAGATGGGTGGACAGCTGACGTCATCATCTCCTCGGGACTCGTCTCGCGCTCTCTGGCTGGCTGACCTGTCTAACAAAATAGGCCCAAGGTTTAAAGAATCTTGACTATTATAGGCCGTGCATTGGCCTAAAGTACACGTGTTAAAAGGTTACCTACCGTACGTACACAGGAACAAGAAGAGGGAAGACGGGAAAATAATAAAACATTATTTATTACCGGTACTCTTGATGGACAGACAGGCAGGCAAAATGAGTGGGTGTTAATACTGACGCAGAGGTTGTGTGTTAAACAAGTGTTGAGTAGACAAGTGAGACAACGAACGAAAGGATAACTAATATTACGGATAACTTTAGTTTATCACAACCCCTCAATAGTGTTTATAAGTCTTAAATAATGAGTTGTTGTGGTTTATATACGAAAGGATAACCTCTCAATAGTGTTCATAAGTAGTTTGTTCTTATTCTTTTTCTAATCTATTGGGCCGGTTGGCAGTCGAGGCTTGATGGTATTGATATTAATAAGTCTGGTCCACTGACTTTGCCACAGAAGATTAATTGATTTTTTTCCGAGGGATAGACATGACTGTAGATCACGAGGGACGTCCCAAGTCCCCTCGAGCTTCACGGCCGATTTCAAGTAAGTCTGTCCGTTTATTGCCATAAATACGACAATGTCCGGACACCCAGAACAGAGGAAGGACTTGGTGTATAAGTGCAACTTATTAATGATGCGACCCTGGATTTCATTAGAAACAGTTTGACATGAGTTACCCTAATTGCCTGAAGGGCTGACTTTGAGTCTGAGAAAATGATTATTGAATTATGACTAGAATTTAGTGCATAGTCTATGGCTTTTTCTCTTGCAAAAAGTTCTAATGTAAACACAGATGTATGAGTCGGCAATCTATACCTAATTTCACATTCATTCGACCAAACACTCACACCAACACATTCATCCGACTTGAGCAGTGACTCACCAGTTCCTCTCCTACGATACAACACTAATATCACAGTGTTAACACGTAACCAATAGTAGGGTAAAACAGACTAGTCTACAACTCGTCATCCAAGGTGTCCACCACGGTCGAGTTACTGTTCACGTCCTTCACTTCCTGTCCGACAAGTGAGAATTTGCTCATGTAGTCTTAACCAAGGTATATATAGGCGTAGATGTATATACCTTGGTCTTAACTATGGCTTCACGTGTTCCTTTAGAGTGAAAGTGCACTAAATATACCCAACATAAGAGACAGTCCGCTCTCAGTCCGCTTTGGGACTTGGGTTGCTCTGGGGTCCTTTAGGCCGTGGGGCCCCACATTAGGGGCCAGACTCACGTAACACCACCAAAGTGTCCCTGTGAATTTGCCTCTTTTAGGACACAGTTCACACCATACCTTAAATTAACCCTACTCAAAGGAAAAATAACCAAACAACACAACTTAATCTAACCGTACCTCACACCTAATTAACCTATTCTAATCTATTTTAACACCTCACTTAATCACTCACTCGATTATATAACAAGGGAATCACCACACACACACATACATAAACACACACACACACGTATTCATACATACACATGCATACATACATACACAGTGCACACACACACACACACAGAAATGTAAGCTATACAAGGGAATTACCACACACACACACACTTTATATATATGTGGCTTACACTGTGTCAGTAGGAGGAAAAAGCAGCTTACTTTTCTATAATATTGAATCTCTCTCAAGTACCTTGATTTTCGGAGTTTTCTGGTTCTTTGGAGCACAAAAACTCCGGAAATGAGGTCCAAAGCAACTAGAATCAGCTTCAAATTTTCCTAAATTATCCAAAGAAGGGGGAATCCCCCCACATTCCTGACATTCTTTCATACACCAAGGAGAGGGGTGGTGGTTGGGTATTGGATCGGGTAGGTAGGCAGGGGGTAGGTAGTTGGGTTGGTTGGTTGGGTGGTGGATGGGTGGGTGGGGGTACTTGCTGGTGGGCTCCTGGGGGTTATGGGGGAGGGATGGGCTGGGGGATAGGGGTGGGAATGGAGGGGGGGATGGTGTAACTGATCAACCTGTCTCTCTTTCTCCCTCTCTTTGTGTGATACTGGGGGGGATAGGGTGTGTGTGTATAGGGTAAGGGTAGGGTAGTAGAGGGGAGGGGGTTACTGTGGAAGGGTATGGGACTCTCTTGTTATGTCTGTGTGTATGTGTGATGCTTGGGGGGGATGGGGGTTCCCGTGGTGGAGGGGTAGGGTAGTAGAGGGGAGGGGTGACTGTGGAGGGGTAGGGGAGGTATGGGATAGGATGGAATGTAAAGGTACGGGTCCACTTGAGAGCTGAGAGTGAAATAAATGTCGAGAGAACTCACAAAGAGCGTGTCCACCTGAGAGAACTATATCACTCTCGAGAGTCGCTGAGATAAAATGTCCGCGAGAACTCTCAGAAGCGTGTCCACTGAACACACAGACAGAGCAAGTCGCTGAGAGTAAAGAGTCTCAAGTGAATTCAGTGTGTGTGTGTGTGTGTGTGTGTGACATAATATATATATTTTATGGAATATGAAATTAAACCAAACCAAACTTTTGACGTCAACTTTTACTAAACATTAAAGTATATTTGTGATAATCTATTTACAATATTATTATATTTTTGAAAACCACTGAAATATCCATAATAATCAATATTTTGAAATTATAATCATATTTACATTAATATTTTTTTGGAAAACTTGTTTTTGAAGACAGCTGTATATGCTTATTATTATTATTATTATTAAATATTATACTTATTATTATTATGTTTTATTTTTGTTGTTGTATCTTGTATTTACACTATTTAACTTCCGCCCTTTCACTCTCAGCTATATCAACACACTGAAAGTGCCTGAGAGTACTCTCAGGATAGTGGGAGAGCTGTGTCCACTAGTGTCACGAATCACTCTCCGACATAAATCGCAGAACTCTCCGAGAGTACTCTCCAGTCTGTGTCCATTTACTTTTTACCAACTCTCGACATTTATTTCACTCTCAGCTCTCAAGTGGACACGTACCTTAAGATTTGAATTGTTGGGGGGGTGGGGGTTCCTTGGGTTGGATAGGGGGATGATGGGGGTTGGGGGAGGTAGTGATAGAGGGAGGGAGGATGGAACGGAGGGGTTGGTGATACTGTTGGGGGTGGGAGTGGGGTATGATTCAAACTTGTAACTCACACACTCTCTCCTCTGTGTGTGTGTTTCTGAGTGGGTGGTGGGGTCTCGGGGGGGGGGGGGGGTGAAGGGGAAGGGAGGAGAGGAGTGTTATTTTTATGTGGGGAGTGTGAGGATAATAAAGACATGTTACTGGTGATATCCTTGTTGTATCACCAATATTATGTCATCAGGCAATCTGTGTGTTTCAGGTGAATCCCTTGTTGTATAAACTACATTACCTCATCAAGCAATGATAACGAGGAGGAACATTTGGTAGTGATTCCCATGTAAGTGAAGTTGGATGGGCATTAAACAAAGACTTTTTCCTGTTCACTCCCTTGCTCTTACAGCCGAGTATCTAATTACTATTTGGTGAACAGGGACATTGACATAGGAGGATGGCAGAATTATCCAACTAGCCTACTACAAAAAAAGAAGATTTAGGGTTTTATGCCAATCAACTCCTGGTGATGGTCATAAATTTTAGTTTAAGTTTAAGTTTTTGGGTCCCGCAGAGGGCTGCTCGTGGGCAGCATAATATGCGGGGGTTGTGCGGGGGATTTAGGGATCCAGGGTAGGATTAGGAAGGGGGTTAGGATGAGGGTTGATTGGGTCAGGGACTGTGGGTTGAGGATTAGGATTGGGGAGGTAATGATTGGTGATCCTATTTCTAAAAGTGTCAAGAGTGGGGCTATTAACTATATGAGATGGGAGATTATTCCACTCTTGGATGCTGCGGGGAAAGAATGAGTGCCTAAATATATCAGTGCTTGTCTGGTATGTATGGTATTTTAAGTTGTGGCTGCCTCTAGTGGATCGTATACTTGTAGGGTGTAGGTATGTGTCTTAGTCTATGTCAACTAACTTGTTTGTGATTTTGTATATCATCTGTTGTCTGTGTATTTGTCTTCTTGTTGCCAATGGGTCTAGTTTTGTGTCTTGTTTAAGCAAAGTGACTGATGTAGTGTGTCTGTAATCACGTCTGGCCCATCTTGCTGTTTTGTTTTGTATGGACTCTAATTTATTTATATTATTGTAAGTGTGTGGGTCCCAGACGGTGTCACAATACTCTAGGTGTGGTCGAACGAAAGTGTTATAAGCAATGATTTTAATGTCTGTGTTACACCTGCTGAGGTTCCTGCGCAAGAACCCCAGGACCCTACTGGCTTTGGCCCTGATGCTACTCATGTGTGTGTTTCACCTCATGTCCGATGAGATGTGGACGCCCAAGTATTTGTGGGAAGGGACTGTGTTGAGGTTAGTGTTGTGTAGCTGATATGTATATGGAATGGGATTATGAGCACGGGTAAAACGGATGTGATGGCATTTGTCTGGTCTAAATGTCATCTGCCACTTGACTTCCCAGTCTTCAAGTGCAGTTCATGGGTAAAAACGGACTGGAACTGTGTGTTAAGGGTGTTGGCTTTGTCTTGTGGGTGTGTAACCAAGGAATTGTTGTGTAGTAATGTTGTAATACCGGTCGAGTCTTGTTTGCGTGCTTTAAAGAAGCCGAAGAATTTTTTGTGGTTTTGTATGTTGTCTGTGAGAAAAGTGGATGTGTATTTAGTTTCTGCTTGTTTAGTTTCTTTCTGTAGTGTTTTCTGTATATTTTTGTATTCTAACCAGTGTTCTGTATCGTTGTATTGTTTTGCTCTGTTGTATGCTTTGACCTTGTTTCTGTGTAGTCTTTTTAATTGTCTATTGTACCATGGTAATGACCGGTTATGTGTGACAGTTTTCGTGGGTATGTGCTTGTCCATTGTGTCACGTATGAAGTCACGAAGTCTGGTCCAGTTTGTTTCCACAGAACTGGCCATTGGGTCTGAGTCAATGAGTCACAAAAATGGGTAATGCCACCCATGTCAGCTCTGTTGTACATGTAGATTGTCCTGGGTAATTGTTTTTGTGTTGTTGGCTTGATGTTTGCGTCAATGAGTACCATCTCATGGTCACTGAGACCAGGTAGTACTCGTGTCCGTGTAATTAAGGAAATGTTGTTTGTGAGAAATAAGTCTAATATGTTGGATGTGACCCCGTGTCTTATGTTAGGATTATGTCTTTCTACACTGACTTGTGTGCGTGTTGGTTCGAGTACTGTTTGGGTAAGTGAGTGGGTGTTGATGATGTCAATAAAGTTTTCATGTAAGAGTTTCCTATCAGTCTGTAATAGTAAATCGTTTTCATGGGTGGAATTGTCCAGTGTCGCCTGTGCTGTCCAGTTTATGTCCGGTAGATTAAAGTCACCAGCCAACCATATATTTTTGGAGGGGTCAATTTTAGATAAGCAATCGTCAAGGGTCTGCAGGTATTCTAAGTTTGAATTTGGGGGACGGTAAAATGATCCTATAATGAGTGTCCTGCAGCCCTGTATCTGTATTTTAGTCCATATAATTTCAGAGTCCGCGTTCAGTTCGGTGGCTGGGGTCGCAACTAGTCCTGGCTTTGTCGCAATTAGGACTCCACCATGTTTATCGTCTATTCTGTCTTTCCTGTGTAGGGTCATATTATAGGGACTGTCCGTCGGGAAGATTTCACTGTCCTGGATGTCAGGTGTGAGCCAGGTCTCTGTTCCTATAATGATGTCGGGGTCATAAGTCTGGAGGGTTTGGTGAAATGCGGCTCTTTTGTTGATTATGCTGCGGAAGTTGATGACAAGGGTGCGGAGGGAAGACGGGTTTTTATGGGTGATGGAGTCGAGTGTGGTGTTGGTGGTAGAATGGGGTGTGAGGATGGATGATCTATTGGGGATGGTGATTGGTGTTATGGATAATGAGCTGGTACTATGAAGAGTCTGGTTGGGTGTGGAATGGTTTGGGAGAGGAGGAGTGGATGATACGGTGTTAAGGGAAGTCATGTCTTGTTGTCGGTTTTGTGTAGGGGAGGAATTGTCACTGTTACGTCTACCTAAACGTCGAGTGATCCTATCTAATGGTGAAGGTGCGTTATGGGTTGTGGATGGTGATGGAGATGAAATGGTAGTGTCTAGCAAACTGAATCTATTGTTGTGTTGTATTGGGGAGTGAAAAAGGGAGGAGGTGAAATTGGGCGCACCACAATCCCAGCAGATCCATGAAAGGCTCCGGCCCTCCAATCCATCGAACGCAGCCGTGAAGCCCCCAACACAGCTGATATGATACCAGCCTGTGTGATGGGAAACCTCACAGCAGCGGTCGCACTGGATGGCCCGCTGGCCCCACTTGACCGCCCGTCGGCACAGCTGACAGGGGTACTTTGGGGCACGGGGGCCAGGGTTGACCAGAGCCCCTGTGTCACCGCACAACATAAGGAGCAACAGGGCACCCCGGAGATTGCCGAGGCAAGCCACCTTCAACCGTTGAGAGTTCCTAGGGGAGCCCAGGTTCCCAAACAGGTGTGTGTATATGGAGGTGTGGGTATAGGTGTCTGGTGTTAGTGAGTCTGATGTGTTGGTATGTATACAGTCAGTGTTTTTGTTGTTAGTGTTGTAGAGTATTAAAACTAGTGTGCAATATGTGTAAAACATTGTTAATGTGTATGTGTATGTTGTTTTGTGTGGGGTGTGTCTGTACATGTTTATAAAGCACAAATATAAATAGACAAACAGACTCACCCCTGTATCGAGACCGTCTGCTCGGCTGCAGGAAGGATTAAAAACGTAAACAAACCCCTCAGTCAGGGGTCAGTTATATAAAAAGAAAGATAATAATAAAACCTATAAGTTTATCTAAAAAATAATAAAAGGATTATAAAAAGATAATATAAATGTACTAAAAAAACAAAAAAAGACAAGAAACTGTATTATTAAAAACTGTAAACAAAATAAACAAGGGGTGGATGGCAGTGTTTACACTGGGGGAGGGTGTATGTAAATTTAAAAGAAACACTAAAAACAGTAATAAAAAGAAGGAAAAGATGGCATAAAATGACAACCCAAACCAACAATCTCGATACTTAACAGTAATGAAATGTGATGATATGAGGGTTTGGTTAAAAAAGAAGGATAAATAAAGAAGGAAGTCGGAGCTCGGGGAGGACACGTCCGGCTCCAGGGACCGCACATATACTTATAGTTCATTGGAGCACTTTGATTCCTTTGAAGTATACCAGGAAACAGGACCACATTAACCTAAATAATGGTGTTCTGTTGCTTGGAATAGAATGGAGGAATCAGTTGCTCCAGATTTACCAACACTGTACTACTTCCCTTTAATTTCCTGGCTATCTGTTGATATATTTCTAAAGTGACTTTATTTATTTATTAATATAAGTAACAAGGGAGCACTACCATCTTGTATTATCATTAGAATGCTATAGTTCATTCAGTATAATTTATTGTAAAGTATAACTATGTAAAATCTTCAATTTATTATGGTATGAACACACGCATACACACACATATACCCAAACAGTATACACAAGTATGTATTAACACTAACACACACATACCCTAATAGTATACACATATATGTATTAACACACACACACACACACAGTGAATGTTGACAGTAGTAATAACTCAACCTTTACTTATCATGGTGTGAACACTTTTACTAAGTTGTATAGATTAGTGAACAGGAAGAGATAGAGAGTTGTGTGTGTGTGCTGGCCTGTGTGTCTGTGCCTGTGTGCGTACTGTACATCCGTGTGCGTGAGTCTGTGTGTGCATCTGTAACACAGTACATGTTTCCAATATTAATACTGTATACACCTTTATAATATGTTTCCAATATTAATACTGTATACACCTTTATAATAGGTTTCCAATATTAATATACACCTTTATATGTAGTCGTCAGGGTCTGGCTGGATATCTGAAACAACAGGTGAAGTCCCACTGAACAAGTCCATCTGTGTCCTACCAGGTGGTCACAAAGGAAAGGTAAGTAACACACACACACACACACATCATCTATTTACTGGTCCATGTGTTCTTATTCCTAGCTATTAACACACACACACACACACACACACACACACACGCACATGACGTACTGTTATCTGTATGGTAGGTTAATATGGTAGCCATGTGAGACCTCTGTACCATAATACCATTACCACACACACTCTATATATTTACTACACAACAAATAATATTACTACACCAACGCCAATCATATTATTGTAAACTACACATAGTACATCATTTCCACAAAAAAAAAAAAAAAAAAAAAAATAGTGTAAATTACTTCTGGGTGAATTATTGATTAATGAATGGACCCTAAAATAATGAAGCTTTACAAGTGTGGTTGGTTAGGAAGGTAACAAACGAATACCTCTGTGGAA